>JAPPVO010000016.1:6972927-7374016 GCA_030407325.1 Camellia japonica
AAAGCCTTCACCCACAGGCATTCAAGCAGTTAATCACTTAAGCAAATAGCCTCATGGCAAGCATGCTATCATGGCAAAACTCACACTCATGCAAGTATGCTAAAGTGTAAAACTTACAGTGTACTCCAAGCCAAAACAGAAAACTAGTTAGAAACAATGCATGATCCTAACTATGTTTAAGATGCCTAATGTAACACATGCAATAATGCAATTAAATAGGCTCGGCTATCTAAGATGGCATATGAATGCAATAATTCGATAACATGCTTTGAAACACGTATTCAAATAGATATTGAAATACGATGTAGTTTGAATGATGCACCGAGCCTAGTGCATGCAAGACAAATGAATGATGCAAACATGCAAGCATAAGGTATGCTAATCAAAACGTGCCCTAAAACTAACCATCGAAAGCGGTTAAATAAAAGGGAGAAAGAAGTGGGGTTGGAAGACATGCACACACACACACACCCTTATTACAATATTGCGCCCTCGCGAAGGAGGGTCCGAATAAATAAGCTAAGCTATACTAAGCTAAGCTAGTTATTACAAAACAACTAATTAACTATGCTAGCTAATTAATTACAACAAACCGAATTGAACAACTAGCTATGCTAAGCTAATTAAAATATTACAACATAAATTGTATAATCAGCTACACTAAGCTAATTAAAGCAAGTAAAGTGGCCTTGCAGGCAAGGGAGACATGCATGCTCGGTTGGCGTCCACTCGGAAATCCATTGCTTTGCCATCAATTCCCTCTGTTTGCACTCGCCTTGGTTTCTGAACATTGAACCAACCTCCACACTGTTTTCTGCTCCAAAACAGGATCATTTTTACACAAAAATGGACTGGTGGCCGGTCGGCCACAAAAAGTGGCTGCCGGCCACCTCAATTGGCCGGTCGGCTAGTTAAAGCGGTCGGTCGGCTACCTCAAGTGGCCGGTCGACCACCTGCTTTTCCAAACTTCTGGTTTTGCTGCAACAGAGAACAACAGAGGCACAACAATGTATTTGTAAGGAAATGTGTGTACTACTACACTTCTCATCATTTCTCAAGCTCAAAGGAGTGTAGCGCTCAGCTTTCAAGCCACCAACCAAGCATCTCAATGCATGATGGCCCAAGAACCAAGCTTGTACATGCTTAGTGAATGCACAAACAATACACAAAGATCCTCCACCCCATCATGCATGATCAAGGGTGTTGGCGACCAAGAAATGTGACACGTTTCATCACTTCGAGTATGAAACGTCCCACATTTCTTGTGTTTGGATTAACGTCTGATCCAAACACATGCAATGCAACACAAATGCTTATGTTGCACATGTTTTACTTGGTCCATTTCTTGTTTACTCATTTTACATTACCAAACCATTCTTTACTTGATTTGTCCAATGTGAAAGTCCTCTAATGAGAGAGGGGATTAACCAAAAGAATGGCTTAAGGCATGAGAGAGTTCATGCCTTTGGTTAGGAGGAATCCTCATAAGAGGGTTAAAGCCATTTGAGCACAAACTCTATCAAGCTTAAACACAAGCACAAGGTAAACCAACCCTCAAATCAAAGCAAAAGTGAAGAAATTGGAGATGGCAGATATTTCAGTGCTAAAGTGGCATGAAAAACAATACAACAACATGCAAACAACACATGCACAACATATTGCTATCATAAACTCACCGTTATTAATTAAGGATGAAATATTTGTATGAGAATTAATTCAGGGCTTGTTCCTTTATTGTGATCTGAAAATGAGTGCTCATTGGAATGAAACTTATGTTGAACTTGAAGTCATTCTGTCTTATCTGTTATAAGTTGGACCAGAGGTTGTTCTGCCAAAGTTTAAATATGTTTAATGCTAGTGGGAATTATCCCATCATCTGATAATCTTTGAAAGGTCTGATAAGTTTCTGAATAATGTCTCTGAACAACGTATTGTGTGTAATTATGAAAGATTTGATGAATTTTATATATTACATATTTTTGGAAAATGTTTTTGTCCATGATAAGAATGTTTTACTAAATATGGAACAAAAAAAAGATCGGATTAGGCTCGATACTCAGCCTACTTTGAAGTTACTGGAACAAGAATATAATAGCTTTATGGTGAATGTGTTTTGTGCTTGATGCCATGATGTTGACTTTAAGATCTTCCAAGCAAATATGAATTTTAAATGATTATTACCTTACTGTAGTTTGGGAATTGTGACAATTAAGGTTTGATCCGTATTTGATTTTGCTAACAATTTATTTTGGAATTTGGGTTACTACTTGAAGTCTGTTAGGAATCTAATTTGAATTGATAAGTTTAATTCTGATTATTTGAGCCTTCATTGAAGCTGAGGATTTGAATCTACATTTGGTTATTCGAAAACTTAGACCTCATTTATCCCATCTACTATGAAAGTAAATCGCTTGGAGATACTTCAAAATTACCAAACCATTGTTCTGAATATTTAACTTATTAGTGAGTAAGAGCCATAAGGTCGTTGATGTAGAACTCATTTGTCTATTCTGGGCCTAATTGTTGTAGTATATTTGTGCCATTTGAAACCCGATTAAGTAGTGAATGTTTCCTTAACCTTTGAGGAATTATGATAATTGGGGTTGTTTGTGAACCTAAAGAGTTTGAATTATGTTTGATAGCTTTTGAGTCACATGCAATCGAATACTTGAAGTGAATTCATTTCTGAACACCCTTAAGTTATTATCAATTGGGTTACCAATTAGCCAGTAAAGATGAATTACTTATGGTTCGGGGAGCAAACTCCATTGAAATTGACGATATGGGATTGTGAATGGCTAAATAATCGAGAAATGTGGTATATCCAAGACGAAACTTGACTTGTGGCAGGGTGAATCAAGTTTGGAGGACCAAACTTCTTAAGGTGGGGAGAAACGACCCTAAAATCCGTATCCGAAATTACTTTTATGTCCTTGTGGGTTAATGCATTTTAATTTAGTGATATCTGTTCAAATTGAGGAATTATCTATTGAGCTACGACTTTAGAATTGAAATTACCGACCTTTACGGGTTCAGAAATCAAAATTGAGTACTTGGGTATGTTAATGGGAATTTTTAGAACTATTTGGGAAAATTAATTGGAAATCTAATTTGTCTGATTCGTTAATGCATGTTTGGGTGGTTAATTTTGTACTGCAAATTGAAGGCCTTAGAGGCTTCAGAAACCAGAACAGAGGACATATTTATGATCAGCACAATTTTTAGAGTCACCTGGGAAGTTTAATTGAAATTTGATTTCGTGCGATTCGTAAGGCCGCGTTTGGGTCTCCCTATTGTGTTAAACTTATGTGTGTATATATTTAAATGTATATATGTATGTGAGATGAGGAGTTGAACTCATCTCTTAGAGCCCAAAAATATCTAGAGGAGAAGGGAGGATGATACGTGAGAGAGAGAGGGGGAGAGAGAACTCAAAGAGAAGAAAAGGAAGAAGACATCAAAGACTTGGCTTGAATTCTTCATAGTTATGCAAAAAACAAGTGATGGAAAAGGGTTGAGGTAAGATTCTCCCTCTCAACACTTGAAGATCATAAGCTAAAGAGTGAGTTCTTGGGTTATCTATGATTGTGTGTATGGGTTATGGTTCTTCAAGAGGCTAAAGAAGAATTCCACCATGAAAGTGAACTTTGGACCCCAAACCATGTCCACTCTATATTTTTGTGTTTTAGTTTTTAATCTTGTTCTTGTGCTTGGGAAATTGAGTAGTATTTTGGGGTTATGATCTTTGATGGAAGCTAATAATGTGAAATTTATCATGTATTAAAGAGTTTTAGGCTTTGATTTACATGAAATTGAGGTTTGATTTTGAAAATGAGAGGTTCCAAATTATACACCATTTTCAGACTGTCTGATTTTGCCCAGACCGCACGAGCGGCCATGGGCACTGCACGAGCGGAACATGAAGAAAAAGAGAGGTTTTCATTCTGCTCTTTGGGCGCTCGAGTGGTTGGTTTTTCCGCTCGAGTGGATTTGGGCCGCACGAGCGGTCAAATTGCGCGCACGTGCGGCCAACCCTGTTTCAGCTTATACCTGGTAACTTCAAATAGGCATATTTCCCTCATTCGGACTCCGTTTTAGACGATTCTTGAGCCTAAAATCAAGCCCCGGAAGTCTAGTTTCCAATGGTGTGGTCTCACTCCCAAATTCTAAGTACAAAAATAGTTATGCCCAAATTAGTGACAACTGTTCACTTTCTGTTTACCGGTTTGTGTCGTTTCTTCGCTTAAACCATTTTCCATCGATTCCTCCTATTTTCTGAGACATGGATTATAACTTATTAAGGAATAATGAGTTTGGTACCACCATGACTAATTGATTAAATGATCAAAGAGAATAAGTAAAGGATCGATTATGATCTCATATTATGTATTGTGCACTGTGCTTGTAGGTCGAGACGAGGACATCATCCCATTACTATTGGGAGCCGATCACTGTGAGTAATAGTAGTGTAACGATATGTTTCACTTACTTCCTGTGATTACGATTTATGTATCGTTATTTGTGAATGGCCTATTCCATTGATATTGTGCTTTAATTAAATTAATGGATATGAGTGAATAATAGCATTGATATGGACCTAAGGTCGTTCTGTCCCTAGTAATAGACGTGGACCCAAGGCCGTTATGATGTAAATTATTCTGTCCCTATTAATGTAGTGATACATTTGCCTTCTGTTAATAGTTATTATTAATGTTCTGATATTCGCAAGACAACTATGTCGACTTGTAATAAACCATGGAGAAATCTATGTGCACTATTGTGTAATGGTATTCTTATGAATCTGGGATTATTCTGTTTTGTTAAAACTGGGCTTAAAGCCATTCTGTATCATATCTGGGCTTAAGGTCGCTCTGGATAATCTGTTAGGCCTGAGGCCGCTCTGCATAATATGTTGGGCCTAAGGCCGTTTTGTGATCTGCATGGGCCTGAGGCCGGTCTGTAATACATATGGGCTTGAAGCCAGTCTGCATTACATGTGAGCCTGAGACCGTATTGAAATATAGTTATGGATAAGACCTGTGTATAGTTTGGTATCAGTCTATTTAATTTATCCAAGGTTTTGCTTATTTAATTAACCTCCTTACACTGCTATTATTCACTGAGCCTTGCTCATTCCGTTTTATATATATTCTATAGGTGAGCCATCGGAGATTGACACTAGAGTTATACTGAAGTTTGCCTGTCTGCCAAGTCACCTGGGGTATGCCTCCGTATGGAGGCCTTAATTTGTGTTCAGAGTCATATAAATTATTACGTCTTATGTAAGTGTGTGTGAGATCTATATTAATACTGTAATTGTATATGTAAATCTGGAAATGTATTTAAATGCTTAAATCTAATTAAGCCATCATATATGCACAAGCTCAATGGATGTTGTCTTTTATTGATATTGCTTCCGCTTAAGGCCCCGTATGTGGTTAAATATTATTTTAAAACTTTGTTTGAGGCCTATGTACAGGTCGTTCATGAACCAAACTTTTAGGGGCGGGTTTGGGTCGCGACAGGTTGTGTGTAAAAATGCAAAGAAAACTCACTTTCAAGCACAATATAATATATATATATATATATATAGAAGAGAGAGAGAGAAAGAGAGAGAGAAAGTTCTAGAGAGAGAGAGTGAAATTTTGCTTCCAAAATTTCTGAACCCTCAAAAAGGGGGGGGGGGACCTCCCATTATATAGAGGGTCAAGCCAAAAGCTTGGCTTCAATCCCTCCATACACGTGTATGGAAATGAGCCTCAGTGCTCAGCAGCTGGCTCAAAAGATCTGAAAATATCTAAAAAAGGAGAAAATTGGCCGTCGGCCACTTCAGGTGGCCGGCCGGCCACCTCCCTTAGCCGACTGGCCACTTTAAGTGGCCTACAAGGGAGAAAAGTGGCCGACAAGTGCCAAAAGTGGCCGGTAAGGCCTTTTACGCCCCCTCCCCCCAGGCAAGAGGCATCAAGCTTTGGCCCAAAAACAAGGCCAAAACACAAAGTGTTAAGAGGCTCAAAGACAAGGCACTCAGCCGAGAACCTTGGACAGTCAAAACGAGCACAAACATGCACAATCACCGCGCGCACAAACGATGACGTCTGAGTCTTAAGGTCGGTTAAAAATGGGGTGTCTATAATGGGCCCAAGACATTATCCCGTTCTTAGAACAAGGGGTGTTACCCAACGTTAAGCAGGAGGCCGATAAAGTTATGGCCCGGTCGTCTAACTATGTCATCATCAAAGGCCTCTTGTATAAGCAGGGATTCTCACGTCCATACCTTAGGTGTCTGAGTCCTACTCAAACGAACTATGTGATGAGAGAAACATACGAAGGCGTTTGTGGCAACCATTCAGGCGGACGGTACCTGGCCCATAAAATTCTCCGCACAGGCTACTTCTGGCCCACAATCAATCAAGATGCCAGTGACTTTGTGCTCAAGTGTGATAAATGTCAGCACTTCGCCAATATACTTCATGCACCGCCAGCAGAACTGATCACACTCAACAGTTCCTACCCTTTTGCCAAGTGGGGCATCGACTTAATCAGTCCCTTGCCCATAAGCAAAGGCCAAGTCAAGTTCGTTGTGGTTGCTATCGACTACTTCACCAAATGGGTGGAAGAAGAACCTCTTACTAAAATCACTGAACATAACACCAACAAGTTCATCTGGAAGACAATTGTGTGTCAATTCAGAATCCCTCAGGCTATTGTGTCAGATAATGGCAAGCAATTTGACAATGCCAAGTTCAAGAAATTCTACAAAGAGCTCAGCATCAAACTATGTTTTTCCTCTCCAAGTCATCCCCAAGATAATGGGCAAGTCGAAGTCACCAATCGCTCCATGTTGAAGATCATCAAGACTAAATTGGAAACCACCAAGGGACTTTGGGCAGAGGAATTACCAAACGTACTCTGGGCCTATCGGACAACAGCACGAACCCCCACTGGGAGACCCCTTTTCGCCTAAGATATGGCGCCAAGGCGGTCATCCCAGTGGAGGCCGATCTCCCGACCCCCCGGGTACTATATCCGAACTCGGAACTAAATGAAGAGCTACAACGGACCGAGCTGGACCTAATCGAAGAGCTACGCGAGTCAGCCGCTATTAGACTAGCCTCGTACCAACAGAGGATGAGGAAGCATTATAACAACATAGTCAAACCCCGAAGCTTCACTGTGGGCGATCTAGTTCTCCGAGCAGCAACTTTGGCCACCAAAAATCCGACCGAGGGCAAGCTGGAAACTAAATGGGAGGGGCCTTACATTGTCAAATCTAGGCCTCGACCTGCCACTTATCACTTACAATATATGGAAGGCCGAGATCTCCTCCATCCGTGGAATGCTGAACATTTGAAGCAGTATTTTCAGTAAAAAGGAGTCCTCCCCTCCTCCAACGTCTCTTTTGCTCCTTGGCCAGCTCAACTTGCTTATTAACTTACTAGCTTTTTTTCTTTTCAATACACTAAGTAAATCCACCATCGCACGATTTCGTCTTAGTGAAAACCATCCTTAAACCTCTAATAACTATGTTGCATACATCATGAATGTCCATTTTTGCTCAACTCAAGCCTCAGCCAGACTGAACATGCAAGCCTCAGCCAGATTGAGCATACAAGCCTTAGCTAGACTAAGTTCTATCAAGCCTCAGCCAGACTGAGTTCTATCAAGCCTCAGCCAGACTAAGCATGCAAACCTCAGCCAGCCTGAGTGTAAAGACCTCAGTCAGACTGAGTTCCATCAAGCCTTCGCCAGACTGAGCATGCAGACCTCAGCCAGACTTAGTCTGAAGGCCTCAGCCAAACTGAGCATGCAGACCTCAGCCAGACTAAGTGTGAAGACCTTAGCCAGACTGAGTTCTATCAAGCCTCAGCCAGACTGAGCATGCAGACCTCAGCCAGACTAAGTGTAAAGGCCTCAGCCAGACTGAGCATGCAGACCTTAGCCAGATTGAGTGTGAAGACCTCAGCCAGACTGAGTTCCATCAAGCCTCAGCCAGACTAAGTATGCAGACCTTAGCCAGACTGAGTGTGAAGGCCTCAGCTAGACTGAGTTCTATCAAGCCTCAGCCAGATTGAGCATGCAGACCTCAGCCAGACTGCGTGTGAAGGCCTCAGCCAGACTGAGTTCTATCAGGCCTCAACTAGGCTGAGCATGCAGTCTCAGCCAGATCGAGCATGCGGCCTCAGCCAGAGTTCTCTTGGACCTCGACTAGACTGAGTTCCATGAGGCCAATTTTTATAACTGACTTTTGCACAAGTCCATTTTTTAGCTAGTTGCGTGCTTTACTAATCCACTTTCAGTTCAAAACCTATGTCACTTTTCTTTGCTAAAATACAAGTTCACAATGTTCACAATCTTTCCTTATATTATCACCCACTTCATTACCATTGCTTACACAGATTTATTTTAAACCAGGTAAGTTTTTATACACAGAGACAATTCGCTAATGCAGCACAAGGATTACAAGGCCAATTTTTATAAATTAAACTTCTTACAAACCATACAACTTTTTATAAATACAACTTAAATCTTTACACAAGCAACGTAAAGTAAAACAAATCACACCAGCTTGGGCCAAGTCTTCATTCTGCCCCCCTTTCATCTTCTTCACTAGATGCTAAGTCTTCCTCCTCCACATCCTCATCCAGTGGGGTCTAGGCAATATCCTCTTCTCCTGGCTTCACGAGGTTAAAATCAACGTCTGGTAAGAGCTCTTGTGCCCTGTACTTGAAACTCGTCCAACCACTATCCCAGTACATGCTCATCTCGTGCTTATAGTAGTCAGACCGCTGAAAGCTTTGGATTACGTCCTCTTTTGTCTGCCTCTCCACCAACTCAGCAATAGCTACGTTGGATGGTTCAACATCACCTTCTCCTTCCCTGGCCAAGCTCCTCACCACGGCTGCATCAATGGCCATTTGAAACTCAGGAGATAACTTAAATTGTTCCACTACAGCGGTACACAGGTCTGGATAAACAGCCTTCTCAGACGCCATCCTCCTGGCTAACTCTGTTGTCTTGGCCCTTTCTTCCCCCACGACCCTCTCCAACTCAGCGATTTGTGCCTCTGCTTTCTCCTTATCTTTCAAGGCCTAATCGTGCAGTTCTTCATTATTTACGAGGGCCTCTTCCAATCTCTCGTTGGCGGTGGTGCAGGCTTGTTAGGCCTCGTCCGCCCACTTTTGCTCGCTTGCCAGCTCGAACTCTAGCGACACCGCCTTGCGACGCACCACTTCAAGCTCAGCCTTGACGACCGTCAATTTGGCAACAACCTCTGTCTGGCCTATCCTAGTACGATCAACCAAGTAACTCTGCACCATCGCTAATACCTCCATCTTCTTCGCTTTCTCAGCGTAGATCAGACCTTTTGCGCAGGAGCTCCGTGCTACCTTTCTCTAGTCGGCCATCTCCACCTTTACATTCTACAATTGCGCTCGTATCTTTTCCAACTAGGCTTTAAGCGGCTCCGCTTCCACCTTCGCCCCCACTGCCTTGCCCAGCAGAGCGGCTGCCAGGGTTGCTACCTCTATCTGTGCTGAGCAGAGTCCTCTCATGAGGTCGCCCTTTGTAAATTATGCAACACCCCACATGGCCGTGTCCTCAATGCTGCCCAACAGACAGTCTGCACTAGCACTGGCCTCCTGTTACACCTTAGAGGGGTCACCCCCATCCAACACTAAACGGCCAGCCACCGCATTCACATGATAAATGGCAGTCCTCAATGACCCCACAATGGTGCTCCTCTCTGGTTCGCTCGCTTGCTCCTTCCCGAACTTTCGACTGGAAGGCAAGTCTGTTGAGGGCAAGTCCACACTTGGCACCCCATCTGCCTCCAAACCAGTCTTGGCCCCCTCTCCTACAGCCTCTGGGGCCATCTCTACCACCCATTCCTTCATCTTTTTTCCCATGGGCCTTTCTTCCCCACCCTCCTCAGTAACCTTCATTTTCTTTTCTTCTTCTTCTTCTTTAACACCTCCTCCACCTCCTTCTTGCTTTTCTCCTTTAGTGGATCCACCGGCGCTTACAGGGGTACAAAGTCGATTAAGTCCTTCTCTCCCAAGGGTTTTGGTCGTGGTCGAACTGACCTCTTTACAACCAACTTAGGCACTGGACCTAATTGTTTCTCCTTGTATTTTTTGGCCAGCGCAAAAACAAGCTTATCTTCCGCCTCTTGCACTTTCCTCCTTGCCTTCACCTCTTCTGGAGCAAGATCTCATTCGATCAGATCAGGCCCCAGATTCAGGGCAAACAAGGCTGAGGGCTGGACAAGGTCGTCCCATTCAGTCCCTCCTTCTCCCTCCACTACTTCATTTGCTTGACCATTCTCTCTGTCGCAGCATCCAACTTTGGTTCCAACGACTTGGTGGGAACTTTCCAAATCGTGCGCACTCTCCTCCCGTCATTTGCCGACACAAAAAACCACTTTGGCCTCCACCCCTTAACTGATGAAGGCAATCCCACAACCAATCCCCTCTCTGCTATCGCTTGCAGGGTCACCCAAGTCTCCTGTTGTCCCGAGGCCTTGTAGCATTAAAAAAACTCATCCACCATCATCGCTTCTCCCTCGGTTACCCTTAGCACGCGATCACACAGGCAAACAGGATCTTCCATGCATTCGACATTAGTTGTTCTGGCGCCACTTCTAGGAAATTTAACACATCGACCACTAGTGTGGGCAGTGGTAACCTCAGGCCCCCACGCAGCACCTCTTCATACAGCGCAAACTCCATTGGTCGTGCATCGGATGCTCTCTCATTCGCCATGGGCACTCTCAACTGTATATCCACTGGAATCTGGTATCTGCTATGCATCTCCTCTAGATCCTCTATCGTTAGTGTGGACTTGTCAACTTTAGTGTGCTAGAAGTCAGGCGCCACTTGACTAATCGGCTGGACCATCGAAATCATTGTCGCTGGAAGAGGCCGCGCTAGTTGCTCTGCGTCCCTCTCTACCTGCCTCTTCACCCTGTACTGTTTCGTTAGCGCCACCCCACTATCCTTCCCCAACGCATCCGACACCATAGCTGGTGCTTTGTTTTGTGCCATTCCCCTTATGTTCTTGTATATTGCTTCCGTAACAAGGGCGAGGAAGTTCGCAATATGGTAGAGCGGAGAATCACACGAGACGAATGCAGTAAAGTCTAGAATGTGTTGGTTTCTCGCAATAAGGTATGAAAAATGCACAACTCCAAAGGCTTAGGGTTTGCCTATCTTCCAAGGATCGCGGTTAAAATTTGCCAGTTTGAAAATTCAACATGAAGTGCAAATCCCTGCTTTTTCCACAATCCCCCCACCAACCCCTTCACCTTTTACAAACGATTCGTATCTCTTACCAATGGCCTACATTGCCCCACGTGTACGACCACGATCTCTCCCTCGCCCTACTCATTCTCTTTCCTTTCTCCCGTCTTTTTCACTTCACATCATCACGTGCTTACCCGTCCCTCCAACCCCGTGCGCCGTCAAAGCATTTACAACGACCTTCGCGGTTGGCCCTTCTCACAGTCGGTCATCCCGCTCGGCCACCTTTACGGTCGGCCCTCCCCGCGGTCGGTCATCCCGCTCGATCACCTTTGCAGTCGGCCCTCCCCGCGGTCATTCATCCCGCTCGATCCCTTCGCGGTCGGCCACCCTTGCCGACCGATTGTTCATCTCGCTCGGTCAACTTCGCAGTCAGCCCTCCCCGCAATCGGTCATCTCGCCCGGTCCCTTCACGATCGGCCACCCTTGCTGGCCGGTCGTTCATCCCATTCGATCACCTTCGAGGTCGACCTCCTGACGGTCAGCCATCCTGACGGTAGGCCATTCTTGACAGTCACTCAGTCTTTCATCTCCGTTCATATTCCCTTCGTTGGACTAAAGCTACACTTGGAAATGGAGGACTACTGATACTGATGGGCACCCAAGGGGGGCGCAACCCATGGCTTATGGCTAAGCTCACAGTTCAGGTTTTAAAGCTCAGTAAGCCCAGTAACTTTGAGAAGCCAATGTTGGCCCATGACCAATAGCATTCAAACACTTGTCATGTAGGGAATTAACCACGTGAGCATACAAAGATCCTGCAAAGTTATTGCACCCACACATCAACCATTTAATAAGGCCACTGTGGCATTAAATGCAGCAAGACCCTTCATGCCGGAGTATGCAAAATCACTATGAACGATGTTAACTAGGCCATAGACTTTCAGCCAACAAGACAGCTTAGAATGGACAAGAAAATGATGAGCAAAGGAGATAAGGAAGCCTTGGACATACATTAGAGGTTAAGTTTTGTATCCCTTTTACTTCTCTCTCTCTCTCTCTCTAAAATCAATCTACCCTAATCTAATCTAAACCTTTTTGCAAGCACCCTTCGTGGACATCAAGGTCAACAGACCCGTTGGAATCGTGGATCAGTCCGACCCATCCTCCATTTAAGTTATTGCATTATCAGTGAGAAAATAAAACCTATGAAAAATAATTTATATTACAATTTATATTCTCAATTAAAAAGAAAAGAAATTGATGAAAAATAAACATATCAAAATAAAATTTGCAAATTTGCAAATCATTTTAAATAGACATCAATCATAAGTTTGCAAATCATAAGTGTTCTTCTTTCTTTCTTTTTTTTTTAATTCATATTCAAATTAAAGCTACAATTGCAAATCATAAGTGTTCTTCTTTCTTTCTTTATTTATTTATTTCAAAATTTTAAGCTACAATTGCCCCGTAACACTTGCAAAAGGACACAAAAATACACTACAATTTTTTATAAAGTATTAAATTTTGATTTTATGTGTATATATGATACATGAAGAGATTTATTATTGAACAAACTTAAAAGAAAACCAAAGTATAATAAAAATAAAAATAAATAAATAATAGGATACATGGCAAACTTTGAATATGCCACATGCCATAATTGTAGAACATTTAAGTGAAAGGCACTACTTTACTTATATTATATATGATATCAACATATTGCAAAAGGAATAGTAACTTTCTTTACTATACGATTCTGCTATTATTCGCATTCTACATGCGTAGAATGACTCGTCGAGAGCTTGAAGAGATACTTGCCTGTGTTGGATATCCATTAAGGTCCATATATTAATTGTGAATTTGTGGTTTTTGTGGTGAAAAAAAAAAACTGCCCAAACCAAGCTCTGAGCTTATTGGGCCTGCTCTATTAGTACTGTAGAATTAGGTCCACAAAAATGGAAAATTACAATTTAGTAGGGTTTTCAAAAATTATTTATAAATACATAAAAAAAAATTAAGATTTTAATTATCAATATTTATAAAATATTCCACGTGTAATTTTTTTCCTAACCGACAATGAATTGCATTTTTCCCCCAAAAAAAAAAGGGCAAATTATAGAAATGGTCCCTATAATTTACCCGTGTTTTCATTTTGGTTTCTGTACTTCTAATTGTATCAATTTTGCCCTCGCAGTTTGGTTTATGGCTCAAAATGGTCCAATAGTTAATGGTGGTTACACATTTGGACGAAAAGGCGGGCCAATTTTGACTTTCTTGACTTTCTTAAACAATTTTGATTTTCTTGAGTGTTTTTGGATCAATTCAATTTGTTCTCTAATATCATCACTCAAATTTAACTCATTTAATAGATGTTTTATTTAATTTTATTATTTAATTATTATTATTTTTTCAAATAAATTTATTTAAAAATTTAATTAAAAAAAAACGTATATTTTTTATTGATATTTTATTTATTTAATTTTTAAAAATAAATTTATTTAATTGTATTTTGCCCAAAATAAATTATATTTAATTAAACATATCTATAATTTCTGCAAAATAATTATATTTAATTTTTAAAATTATAATTTATATTTATAACTTAATTTAATTTATATATTAATAAAAAAATATTTTTTAAAATTAAATTTAATTTTTAAATTAAATTTAAAAATATATTATATTAAATTAAATAAAATTGAAATTAAATAAAAAATATATTATATGAAATTAAATAAATTTTAAATTAAAAATATAAAATTTAATTTAAAAAAATATATTACAATTTAATTATAATTAAATTAAATTATATTAAAATTTATAATTTATAATTTATATGAGGGATTCCATATCTCTCATATGAGGGACTAAACAATCCTAGGAGGGGCGATTATTTCCATGGGATGGGATTGGCATCCCATGGGACTAATGTATGAAATATTTATTTTTAGTGAATCTAATGTTTGGTTGGACGAACTGGATAAAGATAAATGTGCAAAAGACTATTTTATCATTTTTCAATGGTTTACTAAGTAATAGCAATATTAAGCATATCTTTAATATTTTAATTATTTTTAGCTAGATTAAATAAAATTTTATTTTATTTTATTTTTTACACAATTAAATAAATTTATTTTTAAAAATTAAATAAATAAAATATCAATAAAAATATATGTTATTTTTTAATTAAAATTTTAAATAAATTTATTTTAAAAAATAATAATAATTAAATAAAGAAATTAAATAAAAAAGTCTATTAAATGAGTTAAATTTGAGTGATGATATATAATAGAGAACAAATGAATTGATCCAAAAACACTCAAGAAAGTCAAAATTGGCCCGCTTTTCTGTCCAAATGTCTAACCACCGTTAATTATTGGACCATTTCTAGCCAAAAACCAAACTGCAGGGGCAAAATTGATGCTATTAGAAGTACAAGGACCAAAATGAAAACACAGGTAAACTATAGGGACTATTTTTGTAATTTGCCAAAAAAAAAAAAAGCTTCAAAGATGAAAAAATATATATATATATTCAAAAAAAAAGTTTTGATGGTAGATTTAAACTTAATATGATTCCGAGCTACACTTAAAATAAAGGGTATTTGGGCCATAAACCTAAATTTGAAACTTTTGGAACAATTACTTCAAATTCTATTCATTTTTGTCAAAAATAACAATAACAATTTTAGAGATTATATTACCTTTATCTATCTATCTATCTATCTATCCATTCATCTATTTGTCCACTTGGCCACCACTATTGCCCACTGTTGCCGATTACTGCTGGCAACTTTTTCTTCAACCTTTCCCGCAGTAGCCAATGGCAATAAGATGTGATTGGTAATCTTGCGTGAGAATATAAAAAGAAAGTAGAAATAGAACAAATACAAGAATAAAAAAATGGAAAAAAATTGTCTTTAAAATAATAATTTGTATTTCTTACCAATATATTTCAGTAATCATATCTTTATAACATTAACTTCTAGGTTATGGATAAAAGGTTTTTAAAATCTAATACATCAGGTATCCTCACCATGAATTGCATGACTTTGAAATTTAAATTTGGTTCAGAATAACTGTTGTGTGCTTCAAAAGAATGAGGAAGAATTGCTTGAGTTTGAAATGTTGATTTGGAGTAACCGTCAAATGCTTGAAAAGATTGTACAAGAATTAAATAGGGCTGAATTCTTGCTCTAGAATAACTATCAAAAGTTCCAAATCTTGTTTTGAAATAATGCTTGAAAGAATGAGGATTTTTTCTAAAGGATCTCTCGAAAGTTTGAATAGACTATAGATGAATTGCTTTAATTAGTTTCAAATGTTGATTACGGGACTAGAGGATGCTGTTTTGGACCTGTGATCTATTTAATTTATCGTATTTGTCACAAAAAAATATATATATATATATCTATATATTTTATTTTTAAAAACACAATTGTCGTCCAATTTTTTTTATTATTATTTTTATTTTTTTGTAACAAACGCAATAAGTTGAATAGATCATAATTAACAGAGCGACCTTTTTTTTGTGATAAAATACACAAAGTATCCGACAAAATAAACGGTTCAAATCATTAAAATAAGATCCGTGATGAGGCGCACAAATCCAAACAACGCCTTCCAATCCATATTTTGGATTGGAGGGGATCTCTTCCTATAATAATTGCCAATGTTTTTTTTTTTTTTTTTTTTTTTGAAGTTGATGTGGACGGTTTGACCATAGAGTTTTTAGAACTCATCGACAAACAAAGCAAAAGTAAAAATAAAAAGCACTAGTAGAGGCAAAACAATTAATGCTCGAAATGTCATGAAATTTGGCCAATCCAATGTTTAGGCTTTGATTTCGCAATTTTACTGTTTCAAACTAGGTTTTTTCTAATAGGGTTAATTACAAACAAAAAAAAAAACCCCAGGATTTTGCCTTTTTTTCAATTTAAACCCCAAAATTTCAATTTCGACAAATTAAACCCTAGAGTTTCATCCGTGTTTCAATCTGACACCTCCCTCCATCTCGTCATATTAAACTAACAGAAAATCTGGGCAAAATTTCATATTCAAACCCACATGTTCAAACACTTATATTTCCCTCGTTGTAACTCTGTTTCGCCTCATTTTTGCGTTGTTGGATTCACCTCATGGCCTAGTTTTCATTCCATTCTTCATACGCCTTGTTCCACATTTTTTTACTTATCGTCGGAGCTCTAAAATTTGGCCAAAAATAAGATTTTTCTCTCTTTGGGCAAAATTTTCAGATTCAAATTGATAATGTAGCTCATCTGTAGCCTCAAGAATGGGCTGTGCCACCAATTGCCTCATAAGCATGTATGGATAGCAGATTGAGTAAGGACAACTGTACAAGTTCTAGTAGTTAGATTCATTAGTTAATTAGAATACTGTTACAATATTGTTAGAGTGATAGATACATATATGTGAGTGATGTATTAGGAATCGATATAAATATCTTGTAACCAGTTGATTAGAGATAATGAAAATATGATAATTCAATCTTTCTTCACTATTCAGCACATTATTGATACTGCTATCACTTACTCCATCATTCCTCTGTTCCTTTACTTTATTGGTTTGATGCAGTGGTTGTGGCTGTCTTTCTTATCAATCGCATGCCTAGTAGTGTTCTTCACAATAAATCTCCTTATGAAGTTTTGTTTCATTCCATTCCAGATTTTTCTTATTTCCAAGTTTTTGGCTGCCAATGTTTTTCATGGCTCAAACCATACACGTCTCACAAACTTCAGCCCAAATCTGTGGCTCGTGTTTTCTTGGGCTATCATTCTACTATGAAAGGATATCGATGTCTTGATCCTATCACTAGCAAAATATATGTTTCTAGACATGTGCTCTTTAATGAACATTGTTTTCTTTTTTCTCACAATTTTTCTTATGATCCTTATTCTTCCTCTCCCGTCCCCATTCTTACTTCTTTTTTTTGGGGGGAAGGGGGTTCTTCATCTGTTTCCTCTTCAACTCAGTCTTCTTCTTCATCTCACTCCTCCTTCTTCATCTCCCGTCCCTACTCTTACTTCTTTTTTCTGGGGTTCTTCATATGTTTCCTCTTCAACTCAGTCTTCTTCTTCATTTCAGTCCTCATCTTTACCTCAGTCTTTTTCTTCTCAACCATCTCTACCCTTAGTTCCTTTGTGTTCTCTTCCTACCTCTACTACTATTCCCATTACTTCTCTCACTGTTGATTTACCTCTTCCACCTCCTACTGCTCCTTTACCTGCTCCTACCTCTCATCTCATGGTCACTAGATCTAAATCTAGACATCCTCTTTGCTCACTGCCTCATCTTCTCTTTTTCCAACTGAGCCTCTATCTGTTAAAGAAGCTCTTCGGTCCTCAGTTTGGGTTGCTGCCATGCAAGAAGAATTTCAGGCCCTTCAGACTCAAGATACTTGGGAGTTAGTTCCTCCTCCTTCTCATAAAGTAGCCATTGGCTACAAATGGGTATTTCGCATTAAAATGATATTGCTAGGTATAAAGCAAGATTAGTTGCCAAAGGATATTTGCAACAAAAAGGAGTTAATTTCCAAGAAACATTCAGTCTTGTGGCCAAACAACCCACCATTCGTATTCTTTTGTGTTTGGCTCTCCATTTTTATTGGCCTATCAAGCAATTGGACATCTCCAATGCCTTCTTTCATGGCCACTTAGACGAGGAGGTTTGTATGCTGCAGCCTCTTGGTTTTGTTCAGAATTCTACTCAAGTTTGTAAGCTCAAAAAGGATCTTTAAGGCCTCAAACAAGCCCCTTGGGCATGGTACTCTACTTTCTCCTCCTTTTTGGTTACTCAAGGCTTCCATAATAGTCTTTCTGATCCATCTATGTTTATCAAACAAACCCTTACTAGTCTTACCATTCTTTTGGTTTATGTTGATGATATTTTACTGACTGGCAGTGATCCTGCTCTCATTACTCAGCTTCTTACCCAAATGCATCATACATTTTCTATGAAAGAGCTTGACTCTGTGTCCTACTTCTTGGGTATTTCTGTTAATACTCAAGATAATGGCTATTTTTTTGTCTCAAGAGAAGTATGCAGCTGATCTTTTGCTTAAAGCTGGTCTAGTTGACTGCAAACCATATTCTACTCCCTTGGCAATAAAACCATATTCTACTCCCTTGGCAATAAAACCATCTCCTTCACCCACTGATTCTTTTCATTTTTCTCAGCCCTCTTTCTACAAAACCATTATGGGTGGTCTATAATACCTTCTCATCACTCGCCTGATTTGGCCTTAGCTGTTAATATGGCCTGTCAACATATGCACTCTCCTACCAATGCTCATTTCCAGGCTGTCAAAAGGTTGCTTCGGTATGTCAAAGGCACTATTTCTCATGGACTGCATTTTTTTCCAAGTCTCTTTTCCCTTCATACTTTCTCTGATTCCAATTGGGCTGGTGACTCTGTGGATAGACGATTCACCTCTAGGTATTGTATCTATCTTGGTCCCAATTTAATCTCTTGGTCAGCCAAGAAACAAGCCACTGTTTCCAACACCTCCACTGAGGCTGAGTATTGGACCTTAGCTCATGTTGTTACTGAGCTCAGTTGGTTGTAGCAGTTGTTAAAGGACATGTGTCTTCTGCTCTTTTGGTTCCCATTTTGTGGTGTGACAATCTCTCTACTATGGCCCTTGCTTCTAATCTTGTGTTTCACTCTGGTTCCAAGTACATTGAAATTGATTGTCATTTCATTCGAGAAAAGGTGGTGGATAAACAAATTGATCTTCATTATGTGCCTTATGCTGATCAAATTGCTGATGTGTTTACTAAGCCTCTATCCAATTCTCGATTTCACTATCTCAATGACAAGCTCTTGGTGCTTCCTTGCCCCAGTCACTTGCGAGGGGCTGATAATGTAGCTTATCTACAGCCTCAGGAATGGGTTGTGCCACCAACTACCTCACAAGCATATATGGATAGCAGATTAAGTAAGGACAGTTGTACAAGTTCTAGTAGTTAGATTATTGAGTTAGTTATAATAATGTTACAATATTGTTAGAGTTATATATATGTGAGTGATGTATTAGGAATCGAGATAAATATCTTGTAACCAGTTAATTAGAGATAATGAAAATATGATAATTCAATCTTTCTTCACAAATCCACATATTCAAGCACTTGTATCTCCCTCGTTGTAACTCTATTTCACCTCATTTTTGCGTCGTTAGATTCAACTCATGGCCTAATTTTTATTCCACCTTTCATATGCCTTATTTTATCTCTTTTTGCATGCCGTTGAATCTCCAAAAGTTGGCCAAAAATAAGTTTTTTCTCTTCTTCCTCCTCCTCCGCGACTTTTCCTCCTAGCTTACTACTACTGCTACTGCTACTTCATCATTATTATCTGCAAGATAAGGCGGCGGTGGTAATGGTGGCAATGTTGTTGAGTAGTGATAGGTATACAACTACATATAAAAATCAAAAACCAAATGGGTTGGTGAGCATGTTAGGGCACCTTGGTTTTCAATCAAGCGTCATCCATTGCATCTCCACTGCCAAGAATAATGTTGCGATAGCAGCAAAAAAAAAACAAAAAACAAAAGAGAAAAATCTTACTTTTGGCCAAATTTTAGAGTTTCGACGGCATGCAAAAAGAGGTGAAACGAGGCATATGAGGGGTGAAATAAAAACTAGGCCATGAGTTGAATCTAACAACGTGAAAATGAGGTGAAACGGAATTACGATGAGGGAGATACAAGTGCTTGAATATGTGGATTTGAATTTGAAATTTTTGCCCAAAGAGAGAAAAATCTTATTTTTAACCAATTTTCAGAGCTCCGACGGCAAGTAAAAGGATGTCGAACAAGGCGTATGAAGAGTGAAATGTACACTAGGCACTACAAGAAAAAACACTTTTGGCGACCACCTATTTTTTTTGGTCGCAAATAGTCCACTTTCTGCGACTAAAATTTAACTTTTGGCGACCACAATTTTTTGGTCACAGAAAATCACCTTTTGGCGACCAAAAAAAAAAAAGTTGGTAGCGGAAAGTATACCTATTGGCGACCAAAGGCTTTTTTGGTCGCAGAAGATCACCTTTTGGCGACCAAAAAAAAAAGTTGGTCACGGAAAGTATACCCTTTGGTGACCAAAACAAAAAGTTGGTCACAGAAAGTATAATATTGGCGACCAAAGGCTTTTTTGGTCACGGAAGATTACCCTTTGGCGACTAAAAAAAAAAGTTGGTCGCGGAAGATCACCTTTTGGCGACCAAAAAAAAAAGTTGGTCGCGGAAAGTATACTATTGGCGACCAAAGGCTTTTTTGGTCGCGGAAGATTACCCTTTAGCGACCACAAAAAAAAGTTGGTCGCGGAAAGTTATGGCGGGATAAATTTTTAAAAAAAGGATACTACTGTAATTACATGCTATTTTTCTGTTTAGGCATTAAAAGTTTTATAAAATAATATATAACCCAATTTTTACGGGTTATATATTTTTTTTGCCAAATATGAACAAGAAGCATGTTATTGGCAGAGTGGATTGGGTGCATGGTGACTCCTTCGTTAGGAGTTCGAGTCCTAGGCAGCACAAAAGAATTAATTTTTTTGGGTCAAGGCGCTAACTTTTGGCGACCAACTTATCTTTGGTCGCTAAAAGTTTACTTTTGGCTAATATGAATTGGACTTTCCGCGACCAAAAAAGTTGGTCGCGAATGGTCACTTTTAACGACCAAAGGCTTTTTTGGTCACAGAAAACTATTTGTGACGAGGTTTTAGCGACCAACTCGCGACCAACATATTTTGGTCGCGAAAAGGTTTTAGCGACCAAATATGGTACTTTTCGCGACCAAAATGTTGGTCACGAAAAGTGTTTTTTCTTGTAGTGAGGCCAGGAGGTGAATCTAAGGACGCAAAAATGAAGTGAAACGGAGTTACGACGAGAGAGCTACAGGTGCTTGAATATGTGGATTTGAATATGAAATTTTGGCCCAAAGAGAGAAAAATCTTATTTTTAGCGAACTTTCGGAGCTCCGATGGCAAGTAAAAAGATGTGGAACAAGGCGTATGAAAAGTGGAAAGAAAACTAGGCCATGAGGTCAATCCAACGACGCAAAAATGAGGCGAAACGGAGTTACGACGAGGGAGGGAGATACAAGTGTTTAAACATGTAGGTTTGAATCTGAAATTCTGCCCAAATTTTCATTAATTTAATATGACGGAGATGGACGAAGTGGCTAGATTGAAACACGGATGAAATTCTAGGGTTTAATTTGTCGAAAGTGAAATTTTGGAGTTTAAATTAAAAAACACGCAAAACCCTAGAGTTTGTTTTGTAATTAACCCTTTCTAATATAAGTAATTTTCATTATAAATTTTAAATTTGAGCTTACCTCAAATCATCTCATTTTTGGTAAATTTCATTTTAATATAAATAACGGTACAAGTTTAAGGGCAATTCACTTTTGATATAATATCAACATATTGTAGACGAGTATTAATTTTTTTTACTATATGATTCTGTTGTTGTTGTTGTTCAAGTTTCACGTGCATCAGAATCTCGTCGAAAGCTTCAAGAGATCATGGAAGAATTGCTTGAGTTTTAAATATTTCATTAGAATATGCTTGTCACAAATTTCCAGCAATGTGGGTATGCCAATAATGGCTTAAACCTCCAGGCAAAACTTTCGTTGATTAAAGAAACGAATAGTTAAAAACCATCTATAAATAGTGGGTTTTTCTTTGCTCAAACCCATAAATCCTAAACCATTTTAGCCCAAATTAAGCACAACCCAAGATCGATATAGAAGAAGATAATCACTTGCCCAATGCGAGCAATCAGTAAGCCTGAGGGTCTCATGATGAGGCTTACAGAGGCTGTTGGTAAAAAAATTGATGAAGGAACACGGAAGACTGAATTCACATCTTCTGCTAGCATTTACAGGGTCCCCGATGAGCTTCGTAAGCTCAACGAAAGTGCCTATGTCCCTCGCCTTGTCTTCATCTGTCCTCTTCACAGTGAGGACCGAAACAATCTCAAATCACCAGTGCACAATATCAAATTGAGTTATGTGAATTCCCTCCTCTGTCGAAGCACCTGTGTGGGGTCAGATCAGCGTCAATTGATTCTGCTCGAATGTCTCACTCAAACGAGAGAGTCATTAGAGGAAGCCAAGAAATGCTATGCGGAAGAAGTTTATGATAAGCTCAACGAAGAGATGTTGGTGATCGATGGATGTTTCATACTCGACATGACTTGTTATTGCTCGAGAACCAGCTTCCTTTCTTCGTTCTCCAGAGGTTGTTCGGGCTCACAGTGTCGCCCATACCGTGTATGAATCTTACTCTTATTGATTATGTCTTATCATTTTTCAGCGACATTTTGAATACAGAATCAAAAGTCAATGAAAGAACAAAACAGAAGATGAGTAAGAAAGCTGATTATCTTCATATCCTCGATATTCTACACAATCTCTACGATTCTTACAAAAAAAACAAGACTCAACCATCTTAAACAGTCCATGCCTTCTGCATCAGACCTCAAATTCGCAGGAATCAAGTTTGTATCCAATCGGCCCCCAACTGGAGAAGAATTTAAGATCAGTTTTAATGAATATAAATGTCTTTCCAAGATTATTTATGGAGCTCGTTTTGTAATCCCAACTTTGTTCCTTTACGAGTCCACCGAGCCATTCTTGAGAAACCTCATTGCTTACGATCAGTGTCGCCCTGGTGTTCGTCGTTACTTTACATCATATGCCAATTTTATGGATACCCTCATAAGCAGTGACAAAGATGTTCATGTGCTGGCCAAGGCTGGAATCATACGTAACCATCTAGGCACCGGTGAAGATGCAACCAAGTTCTTCAACAATCTCTGCAAGGAAGTTTTTCTCAAGGAGTCTTATAATTATTTCGCTGAAACAGTCAGTGTTGCTGATCACTACAGCAAGGCTTTTTGGTCTGATTTGATGGCACGTCTGAGGCGTAAATACTTTGCAAGTCCATGGGCATTCAAGGCTTTCGTTGTTGGCTTTGTCACTTTTGCCATCGCTGCGTTTAAATTCATCACAAAGACTTTCCATATCCATATCCCCCCGTATGATTAATTAATGAGGATGATGAATATATATTATGTTATAGATCATCTTAAGTCAACAAGTCATCCAGTATTGTCTTAGCTTCAACAAGAATTGTACCAACCAGAATGTCTAAGGGCATGTGTTTCTAAAACATGGCGTGTATGGATTACTAATCTCTCATTCTTGTATGAATAATGTTATACATAAATAAATTTCTTTCACATTACGGCGTGTAATTCAAATAAATAAGAATATAATAAAATAATAATAAAATTAATATTATAATGTGTACTTAAATTCACTTAAAATCAAATTTTATATTTTAGAGATTTCCACTACAACATATAAGAGTTTTAAAGACCAAATTTTTTGATCTCTAAAAGTAAAAATTTTGTTACAAAAGATATTTATGTATCAATTTTTATCATCGTGAGGATAGTCACTAAAAAATCATCCCAAAAAATAAAAAAACAAGGCTTTTAGCTACAAAATTTTAACAATGTCACTAATAAATATACTTTTAGGGACAAAAAAAAATATGTTGCCCATTCTTGATTCAGAACGAAGAAAAATAAATAAATAAATAAATAAAATGAAAATTTTGAGTAATTCCAATCTTGTCTTTTCTTACACAAATCAACTTTCCTTCAACAACTGAAAGTACAAATGAATTGTCCTGCCGGCTTTGCAATTTTTTTAATGATTTTCATTAGCCATCTCAAGTTCTTCCTATACCCTTCTTTCCCTTGTTTTCCAGTACCATTTTTTTTTAGAAAATAATGGCATCAGAGATAACAGAAGAAGAAAATGAAGAAGCCCTTTTCACCATCAACACAGAAGCTAAAAAAGACAAGATCAGACAGATCATAGAATACCAGAAATCACTCTACTTTTCTTCGTCTTCTTTTTCCTCTGCAGCCACTTCTTTTTCTTCGTTTTCATCTTCACGGATAAGTAATTCTCTGTTAGACTTGATGAAAGAAGGAAGCACTTCTTTGAGGCGATTATTTGACATGGAACATACTAGCTTGGCAACCCATATGAATGACTACAGTGGCTCTCCCATAATTAAGTCTATTCCCCTTTGGGGCAGCGATACAGACGATGGAGTTCATGATGATCCATGGAAGTCCATAAACAGGACTGTTGGACCTGTGTTTGGGTCTGGAAGTGGTGCTCAAAGTGTGTTGGGTGCAGAGAGTAGATCCATGGATGGAATTGGATTGCCTGTTGGTAGAAAACCCAGAATTAGCAAACACAGGTTGAATAGAACCAAGTCGTTTAGGAGGCTGCCAAGATTCAGTTTTTGGAGACGCAGAGATTTCCGATTTGGGTTGAGGTTGAGACGGCTGAGGATTATGATCTGTGGTAGAAAGTTCTGATAACGTAGTTCAATTAACAGGCAAATGGTGAGGTTTCAATTAACGTAGTTTTTGGATTACTTATACAATAAAACATCACACTCTAATCAAATGATGAGAAATCTTCATGATATATTTCATGTTATTTTTTTCATGATCCCTAATATTATTCTTTATCTGTTTTGGCCCAATATGCTTCTCTTCGGATTCTTGTACATATTGAGTTATTTTAGAGTTTAGGGTCTAGTAATTTTTGAAGATCTTCTATAATAGAAGATCGTGTTGTTGAGAGATCTTACTAACTATAATCTCTATATTTATAGTAAAACTCATTTATTTTTTTATTTTTTTATAAATATAGGTTTTTATAGCTAAATAACTCATTTGCCGTTCTACTTTTTCCATAACAAGAACAAACACTTTCACATGTACATTTATTGACAACATTGAATATCAATTACATTTTGCTACATGTATGAGATTATCATAGGAGCAATTTTCCTATTTACATTTGAAAAAGAGTAAGAGCAAAACAAGAACCAACACGGAAAACAAAAGAATCTTTTGGAATTGATTGAAATCCAATTCCAAAGCCCTTGATTCTTGAGCTTATTGTACCAAATTGAACTCAAATTTTCAATCTGAATCAAAGAATCCAATCTTCTATTTCACAACAATCAAAATACCCACTAATAGCTGAAAAAGCTATGTCATTCAGCTTAGGGGCAAGCATGTCTAAGAACTGTATATGGGCCTGCAAATCACACAGTGACTTGAAATCAATCTCCCTATGATACTTCCCTCTTCAATTCTCAATCTGCTACTCTCTCTGTTCCACAGGTGAACCCCATAACTCGCCCAGGTTAGCTGAACCAACTTGGCTTCGATCCATTTTGAATGAGCCCGGTTAGTCGGTTTTTCAAAAAGCCCTCCTATCCTAATCCAATCCACCGGATAAAACGCCATGGGCGGCAAGACAGTGAAATTACACTTAGGTCCTTCTGTTTCCATCTTCTCAACCACTCTGGAAACCAAGTAGGGTCCATTGTGCCCCCATTTGTTCCCATCAAAAGTGGTAGCAAATTCCTCCATGAACTTGTACAGAATTGGATGATTCTTATCAAAAACAAGCACTGCATTGTTCAATCTTGTCCATTTACCCGATCCATCAACGCTTTGTGCTCCGATTGAATTCCTCAAAACTGAGAAATTCCTCAAAACTATGAAATCAGTGTCTAAATAAACCCCTCCATACTTATACAGAACCGCGAGTCTGATCAAATTAGACAGGTTCTGAGCCAAGGGAATTTCACCGGGGTCCTTGTTACCGGTCTTGATGTCATCAAACCATGACTCAGCCGGTGTGTTCTTGAACAGAGACGACAAGTTTGGCCTGACTGCTAGAACTCTGAACCCCAGCTCGAGCAGTGGTTTCAAGATCCTAAACCCAAAAGCAGAGTCCATAGTTCTTGACAGAATCAACAAACACCCACGTGGGTTGGCTTTGAATAGACTCTCCAATGCAAGAAACTCCCTAGGCCCGAATGATTTTGCAGGGGAAATCCATGTCATGAAGAACTGAACTCTACAATGATCATCAAGAAACTCTCTGACTCTGCCATGGAATTGGGTTGTGAGGGTTGTTTTCTTGAATATCTCCAACTCTGATGACTCTTTCTTGGAACTTGGGGTTTCAATGTGTGGCTCCGTAACAACCTCTTCTTTGAGGGAAAGAAGCTCATGGGTTGAGGTTGATTTGAGTTTTTGCTGTTGGTTGTTGTGATGAGAAACAGAGTGGAGAGAGATTGGAGATCAAACTGTTGGTGAATATGATGATGAGTAAAATGGCAGCGAAGGAGATGGTGGAGAAGATGGGTAGTTTGGCTCGGCCGAGTCTCGGGGAATCAAACATCTTAGAAGAAGTAGTAGTAGTAGTAGTTGATCTCAGTTGCAGGGAAGACATGGGTCTACCACTGAAGTAATCATGCTACTGATATAAATAGAGAGAAGGGGGAAACATATTATATATACATGTGTGTGTGTGTGTGTGTGTGTGTGTTTATATTTCTAGAAGCTTTGTTGATCTTATTCTATATGAAGTAATGGTTAAAATGCCTAATACATGAATTACATGAATTTATGGTTAAAATTCCTAATACATGAATTGCATATGAATGGATGGTTCAAATGTCAAGAAATGAATTACATGAATTAATCAATGCGATTCATCACCTAGGGATTTTTTTGTCTTTAAATATTTTTGTTCCTCATCTCAATTTATTCACAATATCTTAAAATTTTCACATTTTGAAATTTGTATAGGATGGATGTTAATGGATTGGAACAAAGGACGGTTTGAGAGCAATAGATCATTCACTATTAGTCACATCCCTCTTAGTTTGAAGTAAATATTGAGTAAGATAGTGATATTTTGTGCAATATCGCTAATCAATGAGAAGTATCACTTTAAAATAATACTAATGGGTGGCACATGCGATACGTGTGCAATTTAGATAATTAATAATAAAAACAAATAATAAAGAATTTAATATCATAATATGTATGTTACTTAAGTGATAAACATATTCTTAATAAAACTGAAGGTTTTGGATTCAAAACTTGCTTACACTGTGTATAATAAATTTTTTTTTTTTTAATTTTAGCATATATAAAGTTGTTACGTGACATGAAGAGAACAAGTTTCACTAAACTAATTTAAGCATTCACTTAATAATCGTATAGCTAAATGTAGACTACATAGTTGGGCTAGTAGGAGATGAGAAATATGAAATTAAAAACTTTTAAAAAAATTTTTTGAATTAAAATATTTTAAAAAATTATTAAAAAAAATACAGATTGAAAACTCATAAAATTTTACACTAAACCATTCGGATCTCAAATTTAAACAGATAGTTGTTACGAAAAAAGAAATTACAAAAAAATTAAATAGTTATGAAGTTAATTTTAAAATTGATAGATTCACATTGGATAAGTGGCTTAATTAATTTCACAAACTTTATAAGATTCAGAAGAAAAAAGAGTTTCTAAAGTTTTGATGAGGGCTATTTATTTAGTCACCCTAAATAGTGCAGATTCCAGACCACAGAGATATAGTTCAAGAGATATTATAGACTAATAGACAATTAAGGATAGAATATAAAAAAAAATAAAAAAAGATAGCACATATGAAGAAGATATTTGCTTGTTGAGTTTATTAAAGAGATTAAAGTTATAGTTGGACAGAGAATAATTGAGAGCTTAGACATCTACAAATCTCCTGCAGCTTGGGCACTTGTCTTGTAGTGCAAAAAAATGTCATTTTCCATCTCTTAGACTTTCATTTTTGCCTAACATGTCCAAAGCTTAATTTGGGACAATTTGAACTCTCAATTGCTATAGAGATGACTGAAATTACGTAGAGAAATTGGCATGGATTTCATGAACTGTGTTTGGATCATGAATTTTTGTAAGAATTTAAAAAGAAAAAGAGAAAAAGTGAAGAAAATATTAATGAAATATAAACTAAATTTTTTCTCTATTTTTTGTTTCTCTTTCCAAACACCATCTAGCATTACATGGTGGTGATAAATTTAAAAGTATGTTGATGATGTTTTGTTTTAATGTAAAATTTTAAAATTTACTATAAAAAATCAAATGTATCAAAATTTCATTTCAAGTGGTCATGTGCATACTCAATAATAGCAAACCGTGGTCATTCTATCTCTTATTCTCCTAATAAAATGACTACATGCTTTCAGTTATTAAGCAAGTTACCTATATAGTCACGTGAAATATTTAAAATGTTTCGCCTATTTTTTTTTTGATCAGCAAAAAGAAAAATTTATTAAAACAAGATATGAAAAAGTACATCAATAAAAAGGATGGTGTAAAAAGTATCATAGTGAACCATCAAGATCCCAACCAGGTTGGCACCCAAATGCCCACCCAATCATCTGCTGCCAAGTTGGTGAGTGACCAACATACAGAGCAAAAAACAGAGACAAAACAAAAAACCAGCAAACATCAACAAAACAGCAACCAGCAAATGAGCAACACCACCAACAAAGCATCCTTTAGACTCAACCAGCAAACACCACCAACTGAAACCAGCAACACCACCAACAAGGCATCCTTTAGACTCAACCAATGAGAGAAGCACTACCCCTTGCAAACATCAACACAGCAGCAACCAGCAAACAAGCAAACATCAACACAGCAAACATCACCACAGCAGCAACCGGCAACTAGCTGTAGGAACAATCTTCTGTGTACAATAAATAAATAGAAACAAAATCAAACAAATAAAATAAATAACGTACCGAATTTATTTTATTGAACCGAATGAATATTTAAAGACCAAGTTGAGTGTGTGATACTCTGTCCTGAAGACAGATTCATTCCTCTACGGTGCTTACGGTTAAGTGGCGTCTATCTCTCAGGATTTAATGATCTTCACAAATTTTTAGTAGCACTCCAAACAAATTTGTCTGGCGAACTAAAACCTTGTGTTCTATACTCTCTTTAATTTTCCTAAAAACTAATATGAAGGAAATATGCAACAGAGCAGAAAATTGGACAGCCAAAATATAATTTTCAGACTGTTTTTTCGGATTTGGAAAAATGCTGGAACAGATTTGGTTTTATAGACCTGAACAGGTGTTAATTTCAAACTGGTACAGATATTGAACAGGTGCACTGTTTCGAACAGATACAGTTTGAAATTCAAACAGATAACTACTGCAGTTAAATAAACTATCCAAATTTTGAATCTGTCTGGACAGTTATGAATCTGTTAAGGTTCCAACAGGTCAGAAAACTATTTGAATCTGTTCGGCAGATTCTGTAGGGAATTTGGACTGAAGGAGGCAAATTTTAGACAGAAAATTAATTTCAATTTTGGCACAAAATTGGAATTTAATTTTATTAAGAATTTCTGAAAAATTTTCAAATAAATTTGTCCAAAAAATTAATATTAGAACCAACCCGACCCACAACTACACCCGGGCTTGGCACGGCTCAGCTCGGTCGACTGGTCGGATGGACGAACGGCGGCGGCGCCCGTGTGCGTATGTGGTGGTTTGAGCCAAGGTTCCATTTGTCCATAACTCCTCCCTTCTACAAACATGGGGTGCCCCTTGAGGCCCAACCCAAGTTAATACACCAAGAGCTTATATACCCACAAAAGCTCTCTTAAAGTTTCGATGTGTGATAACCATTTCAAAGAAACCCACATTTTACTTCTTTAAATGTCCATTCCATGAACCCGAAAACGATGTCAAGTTCCCATTCACTCATAAATGGTTTTGATGAACTATCTTCATTGTCACACCCCAAACCTGGGTATGACCGGCCGTGGCCCAGAGGGACTCACCCAAGGCACACGTAAGCCTAAACATGAACGCAAAATCACGAAGAATAAATGTGATGATAGCCCATAAATAAATAAATCAAAACTGAATCCAGTGACAAGTCACAAGTATAAATGGTAAAACCAACCACAAAGTATGCACAAAACCCGACAAAACAATCTAAAACAAAATAAATGAATGTCCTAGAGGTTCATGCAATTGAGTCCCCGCTACCCCATGTGTCCACTCTAAGTCCTTCTAACACCTGGAAATGGTAAACAACTAAGTCAGCCGATAACTCAGTGAGTAGCAACATGGATAGTTTATACAGTGTTAAAAATAGGGATCAATTCCAATATAAGACACATATCACAGAAACTAGATTGGCATACAGTTTGGTAAAGAGAATCTGTTTCAAAAAGAAGGTTCCACAGTTCAATAGTTAAAATACTCATGTCTCTCAAGAACATGATAAATGACATTTTTCACTTAAAACAGATTACAACATGAACACCAATAATTTTCTGGGTACCAAGAAATAACAACTAACATGCCACACAGTTCTCAAGGCTATAAGCCCCGTTGGATCCAATACCAAACTAAGAGTCATCCTCAGGGTGACAACCTGAGCCTTTTCTCTAAGACGATCCGATTGAAGGTCACCTAGCTTAACCTAGGTCTTTTCCTTACAATCGTTGAGCACTAGAGTCATCACGGCCCAACCCGGATCTATTTCCTAGCGACCAAAGTCACCACACACAGTGGAATAATTTCCTTGGACTAAAGTACACAAATGGTCCCGATAATCAATACACATCACTTTCGCAAACACATGGTAGTTCACCATTATAAATGTGAGACCAAAAACAAATAGTTTATAATATGCCAAGTTTACACATGTTTCAAAAATAATTTAATTCTATTGATAATATAAGAGATTATCAAAACAGTTTAGTCCTGAAACAACAATTTAATTTTCCAACAGTTCAGGGTAGGGGAACATTTTATAAAAATATGTAGCATGCAACTACTCACCTGAACACGATATAATATAATCCTCGAATAAAGTATGAAAGTCCAACTAGTGCCCTGAACAAAGTATTAAAACTATACGTCACTACTAGTTCAAACATACTAAAAAGAATAATAAACTAAGTAACCCCAAACTAAAACGCACTAACACAGCTCAACCCAACTTAGCGTTACTCTTAAATATTACCTAAGCTCATATTTTTCAAGGTCTAAAATCATCCAAGACATGAGTTCAAATCGAAACTTAATTAAAAGTAACTTTAACATAAAACAGAGTTTTAAACAAGTTTTCCCAATCTATTTGCTAACTTTGAAAATTACAAAACCCACTCCACATTGTTCGAAAAATTCCAAAACCCTCCAAATATCAACTAATATATCCTAAGTTTCAAACCCAATTGGTTTTACTTGATTTGCTTATCCAAATAATTATCTACAATTAATTATATCTAAACAGGTTGTTTTCTGTAGCACTTTAAAGAAATTAATGGTTCTCTTAGTATACATGAGCAATCAATGCAAGGACAAAAATTTACGAAACTAGACTCGTAACCGGTTCTAATGACACTAATTTGATAATTTTCAGATCTATACCCAAAAAGAACTATACTCCCGAACTTACTGTTTTAATAAGTTTTCTGGACAGATTTGAACGCATCAGTTTATATGGATTTTGACTCCCAACAATTATGAAAAAATTCAGGTATGAAATTCAATATGTAATTAATCTACTGTACAAATTTCAGTTCAAAATTCATTCTTTTGATATGGTTTCTTGATTTTTAAAGTTTGTGATTCTGTGCAGAATTTTTATCCAATGACTTTAGCTCCTTAATTCGCTTTAAAATTTTGCATGATAATAATATACACAAAACACTAACCCAATCAACCAAACCGTTCCTTTTCTTCCAACTACTCACAACACCCACAAACACCATAACTATGTAAATAACAAACTATAATAGAACAAGAATAAATTGATTGTTACCTTAGAGTTGTTCAGCCACAAAGTTGCTGGAAATCTCTCTCTCTGTCTCTGTCTCTCTCTGTCTCTCTCTCTCTCTCGGGGCTGCTGCTATATGTTGAAAGTGTTGTGCAAAACAATTATAATAAGGGTTAGGGTTTTTGTTAGGAAAACTAGGGTTGCTCTATATATATCTAAACAAAACTCTAAATAATTATCCTTTGTTTTATATTATTTTTTTTCCTCTCACCATTAATTTAAATAAAATATAACTAATATTATATCAAAATATACTTACTAACTTGTCCCCTATTTTTTTTTTAATAAAAAATCTTCCCTCAAAATTAAAGACTTTCACCATAAATTTATTTTGGGTTTTAAAAATTAATTAAAAAACCCTCCAATAATATTTGGTTTGCATTGAAAGATTCACAAGCAAAATATTTGAGATTGTAAAATAATTATTACTTAATTTTTTATTTGATTTGTATATTCGGGTTCTCACATTCTCCCCTCCCCCTAAAAGGAAAGTTTCGTCCTCAAAACTAACTTGAGTAAATCATGAGCATAGATGTGGGTACTTCTTGCGCATCTCAACCTCGCATTTCCAAGTCGCCTCTTCAACTAGATGATTACGCTACAATACCTTAACCAATTTAATAATCTTTGTACGCAACATTTTCTCTTTCGAATCCAAAATCTGAACAGGCATCTCCTCATATGAAAAATCTTCTCTAATCTGAAGCGGCTCATAATCTAACACATGTGATGGACTGTGTACATATTTCCTTAGCATAGACACGTGAAACACATTATGTACTCCGACCAACCTAGAGGGTAGAGCAACACGGTACGCAACCTCATCAACCTTCTCCAATACCTCAAATAGACCAATGTATCTAGGACTCAACTTTCCTTTCTTTTCGAACCTGATGACTCCTTTCCATGGTGATACTTTCAAGAATACCATATCCCCCACATGAACCTCTAAGTCTCTCCTACGCTGATCAGCATAACTTTTTTGTTTACTCTGAGCAGTTAATAATCTCTCTCTGATGGTGATAATTTTCGGTGTAGCATCCTCCACCAAATCAGGTCCCAACATTTGCCTCTCACCAACCTCATACCAACACAAAGGAGACCTACACTTCCTTCCATACAAAGCCTCATAAGGAGCTACTCCCAAACTAGAATGATAACTATTATTATACGCAAACTCCATGAGCAACAAATAATCATCCCAATTACCTTTCCATTCCAAAGCACAAGCCCTCAACATATCCTCAAGGGTTTGAATAGTCCTCTTCGATTGCCCATCTGTCTAAAGGTGATAAGCTGAACTACAATTTAACCAAGTACCCATAGCTGACTGTAACGCACCCCAAAACTTAGACACAAAATGAGGATCCCGATCAGACACTATTGACATAGGTGCACCATGCAATCTGACAATCTCCTTCACATACAACTGTGCAAATCGAGCTAGAGAATAGTTCATCCGTATTGCAATAAAATGTGCTGACTTGGTTAATCTATCAACAACTACCCAGACTGCATCATGATTACTACTAGTACGAGGTAATCCGCACATGAAATCCATGGTAACATGATCCCACTTCCACTCTGGTATAGATAAGGGTTGTAGTTTCCCCACGGGTTTCTGATGTTCTACTTTAACTTGTTGACACACCAAACACTGAGCCACAAATTCTGCAATATCTCCCTTCATACCATTCCACCAAAAATGTTCATGAAGATCCCGATACATCTTAGTGCTTCCAGGATGAATGTTGTAACTAGAACTATGTGCCTCCATCATAATCTCCTTCCTTAAATCACCAACAATAGGAACACAAACTCGGCTATGGAATCAAAGCAACCCATCATCACTAACCACAAAGTCTACATGCTTACACTCTACTATCTCTCCTTTAATACGCTCACACTGGGGTCAATCTCCTGAGCTAAACGAATCTGTTCTCTCAAGGTCGGCTATACTGTCAATTGACTACAATAAGCCCTATCACCAGGCTTAATAACCTGAAGCCTCAAATGTCTCATGTCTTCCACAAAACAACTCTTAATACACAAAGCAGCTACATCTCCAATTGCGACCTTCCTACTCAAGGCATCTGCTACCACATTTCCTTCCCCGGATGATACAAAATATTCACATCAAAATCTTTTAACAACTCAAGCCATCTTCCTTGCCTCAAATTCAGTTCTTTCTGTGTGAAAATATACTTCAAACTCTTATGATCAGTGTAAATCTCACATGACTCTCCATACAAATAATGTCGCCAAATCTTCAAAGCGAAAATCACTGCTGCTAACTCCAAATCGTGCGTAGGATAATTTCTCTCATGTACGCATAAACAATCACCTTCCCATGCTGCATGACCACACACCCTAAACCCTGTCGTGAAGCATCACTATAAATCACAAAACCATCCTCATCTGTTGGTAAGGTAAGGATTAGAGCTGATGTCAATCTCTATTTAAACTCTTGGAAACTACGCTCACAATCATCATTCCACTCAAACTTGACCCCTTTCCTAGTGAGAGTGGTAAGTAGCAAAGCAATATAGGAGAATCCATCCACAAACTGTCTGTAATAACCAGCAAGCCCTAGAAAGCTATGTACCTCTGCCACAGAAGTAGGTCGTGGCCAATCAACAATTGCCGCCACCTTCGTGCTATCCACAGATACCTTATCTTTACTCACTACATGACCCAAAAAGGATATACTACTCAACCAGAATTCACACTTCTTAAATTTTACATACAGTGTCTTCTCCCTAAGGATCTGCAATACTACCCTCAAATGCTGCTTATGCTCTTCCTTACTCCTCGAATAAATTAAGATGTCATCAATAAACACTACCACAAATTTATCCAGTTGGGGTTTAAATACTCTGTTCATTAAATCCATGAATGTGGCTAGTGCATTTGTGAGACCAAAACGCATCACCAATAACTCATAATGCCCATAACGGGTTCTAAAAGCTGTCTTAGGAACATCCTCATTCCTTACCTTCAACTAGTGATAGCCTACCCTCAAGTCAATCTTAGAGAATACCTGAGCTCTCTACAATTGGTCAAATAGGTTATCAATGCGTGGCAAAGGATACCTATTCTTCACTGTGACTTTGTTCAGTTCTTTATAATCAATACACAATCTCATAGACCCATCATTCTTCTTCACAAGCAACACAGGTGCTCCCCAAGGTGAAATGCTAAGGGCCTAATAAAACCTTTCTCTAACAACTCCTGTAACTGAGTTTGTAACTTCCTCAACTCCAACGATGCCATTCTATAGGTCGCGTTAGAAATAAGTGGTGTTGGGGACCACGTCAATGGAAAATTCTACCTCACGATTTGGAGGAAGACTAGGTAGATGCTCAAGGAAAACATCATCAAATTCTTTCACTACAAGCAACTCCTCTAACTTCTTCTCTGGCTATTCGGTACGCACCACACAAGCTAAGTAACCATGACACCCTTTTTTCAACATTCGATTAGCCTGAAGGGAAAAAGTAAAGCAGATAAAAGACCTTTTCCTATCTCCCTAAAGAAAAACTCATATTGCCCGGTATAGCAAAAACTACCATCTTTCTAAAACAATCAACACAGGCATGATGTTTCGTCAACTAATCCATCCCCAAAATCACATCAAAATTCTTCATCTCTAACGAAATCAAATCCACTAGAAAAATCCTACCATCAAAGTTTACCCTACAGGATCTACAGACATCGCCCAATATTATAGTTTCTCCGAATGGAATAGACACAGTAATATAAACATCAAAGGCTCACAAGGAATAGACAATCCATGTAGATATCTAGGTGCCAACTCTTAACCTTCAAACTAAAATCAAGAAAGATTTAACACAAGCTTAAACAAAACTAACTTAACCATACACTACTAAGGACTATAGGGACTCGGACCTCGTCTAAATGATGAAATGCAAGAGATGTAACTCGATAAACCTACAGCTTTGATACCACAATTGTCACACCCCAAACCCTGGTATGACCGGCCGTGGCCCAGAGGGACTCACCCAAGGCACGCGTAAGCCTAAACATGAATGCAAAATCACGAAGAATAAATGTGATGATAGCCCATAAATAAATAAATCAAAACTGAATCCAGTGACAAGTCACAAGTATAAATGGTAAAACCAACCACAAAGTATGCACAAAACCCGACATAACAATCTAAAACAAAATAAATGAATGTCCTAGAGGTCCATGCAATTGAGTCCCCGCTACCCCATGTGTCCACTCTAAGTCCTTCTAACACCTGGAAATGGTAAACAACTAAGTCAGCCGATAACTCAGTGAGTAGCAACATGGATAGTTTATACAGTGTTAAAAATAGGGATCAATTCCAATATAAGACACATATCACAGAAACTAGATTGGCATACAGTTTGGTAAAGAGAATCTGTTTCAAAAAGAAGGTTCCACAGTTCAATAGTTAAAATACTCATGTCTCTCAAGAACATGATAAATGACATTTTTCACTTAAAACAGATTACAACATGAACACCAATAATTTTCTGGGTACCAAGAAATAACAACTAACATGCCACACAGTTCTCAAGGCTATAAGCCCCGTTGGATCCAATACCAAACTAAGAGTCATCCTCAGGGTGACAACCTGAGCCTTTTCTCTAAGACGATCCGATTGAAGGTCACCTAGCTTAACCTAGGTCTTTTCCTTACAATCGTTGAGCACTAGAGTCATCACGGCCCAACCCGGATCTATTTCCTAGCGACCAAAGTCACCACACACAGTGGAATAATTTCCTTGGACTAAAGTACACAAATGGTCCCGATAATCAATACACATCACTTTCGCAAACACATGGTAGTTCACCATTATAAATGTGAGACCAAAAACAAATAGTTTATAATATGCCAAGTTTACACATGTTTCAAAAATAATTTAATTCTATTGATAATATAAGAGATTATCAAAACAGTTTAGTCCTGAAACAACAATTTAATTTTCCAACAGTTCAGGGTAGGGGAACATTTTATAAAAATATGTAGCATGCAACTACTCACCTGAACACGATATAATATAATCCTCGAATAAAGTATGAAAGTCCAACTAGTGCCCTGAACAAAGTATTAAAACTATACGTCACTACTAGTTCAAACATACTAAAAAGAATAATAAACTAAGTAACCCCAAACTAAAACGCACTAACACAGCTCAACCCAACTTAGCGTTACTCTTAAATATTACCTAAGCTCATATTTTTCAAGGTCTAAAATCATCCAAGACATGAGTTCAAATCGAAACTTAATTAAAAGTAACTTTAACATAAAACAGAGTTTTAAACAAGTTTTCCCAATCTATTTGCTAACTTTGAAAATTACAAAACCCACTCCACATTGTTCGAAAAATTCCAAAACCCTCCAAATATCAACTAATATATCCTAAGTTTCAAACCCAATTGGTTTTACTTGATTTGCTTATCCAAATAATTATCTACAATTAATTATATCTAAACAGGTTGTTTTCTGTAGCACTTTAAAGAAATTAATGGTTCTCTTAGTATACATGAGCAATCAATGCAAGGACAAAAATTTACGAAACTAGACTCGTAACCGGTTCTAATGACACTAATTTGATAATTTTCAGATCTATACCCAAAAAGAACTATACTCCCGAACTTACTGTTTTAATAAGTTTTCTGGACAGATTTGAACGCATCAGTTTATATGGATTTTGACTCCCAACAATTATGAAAAAATTCAGGTATGAAATTCAATATGTAATTAATCTACTGTACAAATTTCAGTTCAAAATTCATTCTTTTGATATGGTTTCTTGATTTTTAAAGTTTGTGATTCTGTGCAGAATTTTTATCCAATGACTTTAGCTCCTTAATTCGCTTTAAAATTTTGCATGATAATAATATACACAAAACACTAACCCAATCAACCAAACCGTTCCTTTTCTTCCAACTACTCACAACACCCACAAACACCATAACTATGTAAATAACAAACTATAATAGAACAAGAATAAATTGATTGTTACCTTAGAGTTGTTCAGCCACAAAGTTGCTGGAAATCTCTCTCTCTGTCTCTGTCTCTCTCTGTCTCTCTCTCTCTCTCGGGGCTGCTGCTATATGTTGAAAGTGTTGTGCAAAACAATTATAATAAGGGTTAGGGTTTTTGTTAGGAAAACTAGGGTTGCTCTATATATATCTAAACAAAACTCTAAATAATTATCCTTTGTTTTATATTATTTTTTTTCCTCTCACCATTAATTTAAATAAAATATAACTAATATTATATCAAAATATACTTACTAACTTGTCCCCTATTTTTTTTTTAATAAAAAATCTTCCCTCAAAATTAAAGACTTTCACCATAAATTTATTTTGGGTTTTAAAAATTAATTAAAAAACCCTCCAATAATATTTGGTTTGCATTGAAAGATTCACAAGCAAAATATTTGAGATTGTAAAATAATTATTACTTAATTTTTATTTGATTTGTATATTCGGGTTCTCACATTCTCCCCCCCCTAAAAGGAAAGTTTCGTCCTCAAAACTAACTTGAGTAAATCATGAGCATAGATGTGGGTACTTCTTGCGCATCTCAACCTCGCATTTCCAAGTCGCCTCTTCAACTAGATGATTACGCTACAATACCTTAACCAATTTAATAATCTTTGTACGCAACATTTTCTCTTTCGAATCCAAAATCTGAACAGGCATCTCCTCATATGAAAAATCTTCTCTAATCTGAAGCGGCTCATAATCTAACACATGTGATGGACTGTGTACATATTTCCTTAGCATAGACACGTGAAACACATTATGTACTCCGACCAACCTAGAGGGTAGAGCAACACGGTACGCAACCTCATCAACCTTCTCCAATACCTCAAATAGACCAATGTATCTAGGACTCAACTTTCCTTTCTTTTCGAACCTGATGACTCCTTTCCATGGTGATACTTTCAAGAATACCATATCCCCCACATGAACCTCTAAGTCTCTCCTACGCTGATCAGCATAACTTTTTTGTTTACTCTGAGCAGTTAATAATCTCTCTCTGATGGTGATAATTTTCGGTGTAGCATCCTCCACCAAATCAGGTCCCAACATTTGCCTCTCACCAACCTCATACCAACACAAAGGAGACCTACACTTCCTTCCATACAAAGCCTCATAAGGAGCTACTCCCAAACTAGAATGATAACTATTATTATACGCAAACTCCATGAGCAACAAATAATCATCCCAATTACCTTTCCATTCCAAAGCACAAGCCCTCAACATATCCTCAAGGGTTTGAATAGTCCTCTTCGATTGCCCATCTGTCTAAAGGTGATAAGCTGAACTACAATTTAACCAAGTACCCATAGCTGACTGTAACGCACCCCAAAACTTAGACACAAAATGAGGATCCCGATCAGACACTATTGACATAGGTGCACCATGCAATCTGACAATCTCCTTCACATACAACTGTGCAAATCGAGCTAGAGAATAGTTCATCCGTATTGCAATAAAATGTGCTGACTTGGTTAATCTATCAACAACTACCCAGACTGCATCATGATTACTACTAGTACGAGGTAATCCGCACATGAAATCCATGGTAACATGATCCCACTTCCACTCTGGTATAGATAAGGGTTGTAGTTTCCCCACGGGTTTCTGATGTTCTACTTTAACTTGTTGACACACCAAACACTGAGCCACAAATTCTGCAATATCTCCCTTCATACCATTCCACCAAAAATGTTCATGAAGATCCCGATACATCTTAGTGCTTCCAGGATGAATGTTGTAACTAGAACTATGTGCCTCCATCATAATCTCCTTCCTTAAATCACCAACAATAGGAACACAAACTCGGCTATGGAATCAAAGCAACCCATCATCACTAACCACAAAGTCTACATGCTTACACTCTACTATCTCTCCTTTAATACGCTCACACTGGGGTCAATCTCCTGAGCTAAACGAATCTGTTCTCTCAAGGTCGGCTATACTGTCAATTGACTACAATAAGCCCTATCACCAGGCTTAATAACCTGAAGCCTCAAATGTCTCATGTCTTCCACAAAACAACTCTTAATACACAAAGCAGCTACATCTCCAATTGCGACCTTCCTACTCAAGGCATCTGCTACCACATTTCCTTCCCCGGATGATACAAAATATTCACATCAAAATCTTTTAACAACTCAAGCCATCTTCCTTGCCTCAAATTCAGTTCTTTCTGTGTGAAAATATACTTCAAACTCTTATGATCAGTGTAAATCTCACATGACTCTCCATACAAATAATGTCGCCAAATCTTCAAAGCGAAAATCACTGCTGCTAACTCCAAATCGTGCGTAGGATAATTTCTCTCATGTACGCATAAACAATCACCTTCCCATGCTGCATGACCACACACCCTAAACCCTGTCGTGAAGCATCACTATAAATCACAAAACCATCCTCATCTGTTGGTAAGGTAAGGATTAGAGCTGATGTCAATCTCTATTTAAACTCTTGGAAACTACGCTCACAATCATCATTCCACTCAAACTTGACCCCTTTCCTAGTGAGAGTGGTAAGTAGCAAAGCAATATAGGAGAATCCATCCACAAACTGTCTGTAATAACCAGCAAGCCCTAGAAAGCTATGTACCTCTGCCACAGAAGTAGGTCGTGGCCAATCAACAATTGCCGCCACCTTCGTGCTATCCACAGATACCTTATCTTTACTCACTACATGACCCAAAAAGGATATACTACTCAACCAGAATTCACACTTCTTAAATTTTACATACAGTGTCTTCTCCCTAAGGATCTGCAATACTACCCTCAAATGCTGCTTATGCTCTTCCTTACTCCTCGAATAAATTAAGATGTCATCAATAAACACTACCACAAATTTATCCAGTTGGGGTTTAAATACTCTGTTCATTAAATCCATGAATGTGGCTAGTGCATTTGTGAGACCAAAACGCATCACCAATAACTCATAATGCCCATAACGGGTTCTAAAAGCTGTCTTAGGAACATCCTCATTCCTTACCTTCAACTAGTGATAGCCTACCCTCAAGTCAATCTTAGAGAATACCTGAGCTCTCTACAATTGGTCAAATAGGTTATCAATGCGTGGCAAAGGATACCTATTCTTCACTGTGACTTTGTTCAGTTCTTTATAATCAATACACAATCTCATAGACCCATCATTCTTCTTCACAAGCAACACAGGTGCTCCCCAAGGTGAAATGCTAAGGGCCTAATAAAACCTTTCTCTAACAACTCCTGTAACTGAGTTTGTAACTTCCTCAACTCCAACGATGCCATTCTATAGGTCGCGTTAGAAATAAGTGGTGTTGGGGACCACGTCAATGGAAAATTCTACCTCACGATTTGGAGGAAGACTAGGTAGATGCTCAAGGAAAACATCATCAAATTCTTTCACTACAAGCAACTCCTCTAACTTCTTCTCTGGCTATTCGGTACGCACCACACAAGCTAAGTAACCATGACACCCTTTTTTCAACATTCGATTAGCCTGAAGGGAAAAAGTAAAGCAGATAAAAGACCTTTTCCTATCTCCCTAAAAGAAAAACTCATATTGCCCCGGTATAGCAAAAACTACCATCTTTCTAAAACAATCAACACAGGCATGATGTTTCGTCAACTAATCCATCCCCAAAATCACATCAAAATTCTTCATCTCTAACGAAATCAAATCCACTAGAAAAATCCTACCATCAAAGTTTACCCTACAGGATCTACAGACATCGCCCAATATTATAGTTTCTCCGAATGGAATAGACACAGTAATATAAACATCAAAGGCTCACAAGGAATAGACAATCCATGTAGATATCTAGGTGCCAACTCTTAACCTTCAAACTAAAATCAAGAAAGATTTAACACAAGCTTAAACAAAACTAACTTAACCATACACTACTAAGGACTATAGGGACTCGGACCTCGTCTAAATGATGAAATGCAAGAGATGTAACTCGATAAACCTACAGCTTTGATACCACAATTGTCACACCCCAAACCCTGGTATGACCGGCCGTGGCCCAGAGGGACTCACCCAAGGCACGCGTAAGCCTAAACATGAATGCAAAATCACGAAGAATAAATGTGATGATAGCCCATAAATAAATAAATCAAAACTGAATCCAGTGACAAGTCACAAGTATAAATGGTAAAACCAACCACAAAGTATGCACAAAACCCGACATAACAATCTAAAACAAAATAAATGAATGTCCTAGAGGTCCATGCAATTGAGTCCCCGCTACCCCATGTGTCCACTCTAAGTCCTTCTAACACCTGGAAATGGTAAACAACTAAGTCAGCCGATAACTCAGTGAGTAGCAACATGGATAGTTTATACAGTGTTAAAAATAGGGATCAATTCCAATATAAGACACATATCACAGAAACTAGATTGGCATACAGTTTGGTAAAGAGAATCTGTTTCAAAAAGAAGGTTCCACAGTTCAATAGTTAAAATACTCATGTCTCTCAAGAACATGATAAATGACATTTTTCACTTAAAACAGATTACAACATGAACACCAATAATTTTCTGGGTACCAAGAAATAACAACTAACATGCCACACAGTTCTCAAGGCTATAAGCTCCGTTGGATCCAATACCAAACTAAGAGTCATCCTCAGGGTGGCAACCTGAGCCTTTTCTCTAAGACGATTCGATTAAAGGTCACCTAGCTTAACCTAGGTCTGTTCCTTACAATCGTTGAGCACTAGAGTCATCATGGCCCAACCCAGATCTATTTCCTAGTGGCCAGAGTCACCACACACAGTGGAATAATTTCCCTGGACTAAAGTACACAAATGGTCTCGATAATCAATACACATCAGTTTCGCAAAACATAGTAGTTCACCATTATAAATGTGAGACCAAAAACAAATAGTTTATAGTATGCCAAGTTTATACATGTTTCAGAAATAATTTAATTCCATTGATAATATAATAGATTATCAAAACAGTTTAGTCCTGAAACAACAATTTAATTTTCCAACAGTTTAGGGTAGGGGAACATTTATAAAAATATGTAGCATGCAACTACTCACCTGAACACGATATAATATAATCCTTGAATAAAGTATGAAAGTCCAACTAGTGCCCTGAACAAAGTATTAAAACTATACGTCACTACTAATTCAAACATACTAAAAGGAATAATAAACTAAGTAACCCCAAACTAAAACGCACTAACACAGCTCAACCCAACTCAGCGTTACTCTTAAATATTACCTAAGCTCATGTTTTTCAAGGTCTAAAGTCATCCAAGACATGAGTTCAAATCGAAACTTAATTAAAAGTAACTTTAAGATAAAACAGAGTTTTAAACAAGTTTGCCCAATCTATTCGCTAACTTTGAAAATTACAAAACCCTCTAGATATCAACTAATATATCATAAGTTTCAAACCCAATTGGTTTTACTTGATTTGCTTATCCAAATAATTATCTATAATTAATTATATCTAAACAGATTGTTTTCTGCAGCACTTTAAAAATTAATGGTTCTCTAGTATATATGAGCAATCAATGCAAGGCCAAAAATGTACGAAACTAGACTCGTAACCGGTTCTAATGACACTAATTTGATAATTTTCAGATCTATACCCAAAGAGAACTATACTCCCGAACTTACTGTTTTAAATCCGTTTTCTGGACAGATTTGAACGCATCAGTTTATATGGATTTTGACTCCCAAAAATTATGAAAACATTCAGATATGAAATTCAATATGTAATTAATCTACTATAAAAATTTTAGTTCAAAATTCATTCGTTTGATATGGTTTCTTGATTTTTAAAGTTTGTGATTCTGTGCAGAATTCTTATCCAATGACTTTAGCTCCTTAATTCACTTTAAAATTTTGCATGATAATAATATACACAAAACACTAACCCAATCAGCCAAACCGTTCCTTTTCTTCCAACTACTCATAACACCCACAAGCACCATAACTATGTAAACAACAAACTATAATAGAACAAGAATAAATTGATTGTTACCTTAGAGTTGTTCAGCCACAAAGTTGCTGAAAATTTCTCTCTCTCTCTCTCTCTCTCTCTCTCTCTCTCTCTCTCTCTCTCTCTCGTGACTGCTGCTATATGTTGAAAGTGTTGTGCAAAACAATTATAATAAGGGTTAGGGTTTTTGTTAGGAAAACTTGGTTGCTCTATATATATCTAAACAAAACTCTAAATAATTATCTTTTGTTTTATATTATTTTTTTTCCTCTCACCATGAATTTAAATAAAATATAACTATTATTATATCAAAATATACTTACTAACTTGTCTCCTATTTTTTTTTTTTTTAATAAAAAATCTTCCCTCAAAATTAAAGACTTTCACCATAAATTTATTTTAGGTTTTAAAAATTAATTAAAAACCCTCCAATAATATTTAGTTTGCACTTAAAGATTCACAAGCAAAATATTTGAGACTGTAAATAATTATTACTTAATTATTTATTTGATTCGTATATTCGGGTTCTCACATTCATTATGTGACTTGCCATGTGGCAAGGAACACGTCACCTCTTCGGACCCACCCCATTGCGGCCCACTCAATTTTGGGCTCAAAGTTAGCCCAAAATAAGCCTTATACCAAATTTCCAACAATCCCCCCCATGAATGGAATTTGACGGAGAGAAAATGCAACAACATGATCTAATTACAGAGAGTATAGAAATTAAAAATATTCTGCAAAGGATAGGTAGCTTTTGGCTTTGAACCTTCCCTTGTGAGACACTATCGGATTTACTAGCTAACCAGTAAATATGATGTCTTGAACTGTTCAGCCGTTTGTGTAAACCAAGACAATAGAACTCACACAGTATATCCCTAGACACAGTTTAGTTCTCACTATTGTGTTCATTTTGGCCCTGAACAACCTGGTCTTTCATGAGTGCTCTAGAAAATTGTAGCCTTTCACAAATCTCATAGAATCGGCCTAGTTCACACTCATATAGGTGATTCTTATGAAGAGTATCCTCCCATACTCCACTAGGTATACCTAGATATAAGAATCATTAAAAGTATTACTTATCCTAAAACACTGCAAGCATCACTATTTCATCATAGAAATTGGTAGGAGTTTGACTCCCCAATGTTCCTTCTGAGTCATATACAACTCAGTTGTCCCTTTGAACCTAGATCTTGGGATCTCCAGTCAACTAGGTTGGGTTTCCATTGTGGTAACTCTTATTTAATAGGCTTAAGTCCCATTCCCCTCGATGAATTCTCAACTAACTCTCTTGTGAACCCTTTGGTTAGTGGATTCACTATGTTGTCTTTAGACTTCACATATTCAATGGAAATAATTCCATTAGAGAGTAGTTGTCTCACGGTGTTATGTCGACGACTAATGTGTTGTGATTTGTCGTTATACATATGACTCTGTGCTCTACCTATTGCTAATTGACTATCACAATATATGCATATAGCAAGCACCGGTTTTGGCCATATTGGAATATCTTCAAGGAAATGACAAAGCCATTCTACTTCTTCCCCAGCTTTATCTAAAGTTATGAATTCTGATTCCATAGTAGACCTAGCTATGCAAGTCTGTTTGGAAGATTTCCAAGATATAGCCGCACCACCAAGAGTAAAGACATACCCACTGGTGGACTTTGAGTCTCTAGTATCTGATATCCAATTTGCATCACAGCAACCTTCAAGTACTGCTGGATATCTAGTATAATTCAGCTCAATGTTACGAGTAAATCGGAGATATCTTAGAACCCTTATAATTGCTTTCCAGTGTTCTACTCCCGGATTACTCGTATATCTACTTAATTTACTTACTGCATAAGCTATATCCGGACGAGTGCAGTTCATCAAGTACATTAAGTTTCTAATAATTTGGGCATACTCTAATTGAGAAATACTTTCCTGTACATTCTTAGAAAGAAACAAATTAACATCCACAGGTGTTCTAGCAAGATGATCATCATCTTTACTAAATTTGTCAAGTATTTTCTTAATGTAATGAGATTGTGATAAAGCATATCCTTCTGATGTTTTGGTAATTTTCATACCAAAAATTACATTAGCAATGTCCATGTTTGTCACACTCATTAATTTTAAATCCATTTACCATCATTGCCTTGTCAAATTTTTCATGCCATTGTTTTGGCGCTTGTTTTAAACCATATAATGATTTAACCAATTTACACACTTTCTTTTCTTTTCTTTTCTTGGAACAGAAAAACCTTCTGGTTGTTCCATGTAAATTTCTTCATCTAACTCACTATTTAAGAAAGAGGTTTTCACATCCATTTGATAAATTTCTAGATTGTACAAAGACGCAATAGCAATTAGCATTCTAATGGATGTTATTCTAGTAACCGGTGAGTATGTGTCAAAGTAATCTAGACCTTCTTTTGGTCTATACCCTTTGACCACAAGTCTTGCCTTGTATTTGTCAATTGATCCATCTGCTTTCATTTTCCTTTTGAAAATCCACTTATATCCAAGAGGTTTACAACCTGGTGGCAAATCCACCAATTCCCAAGTTTGATTTTGCAAGATGGATTCAACTTTGCTTTTTACAGCTTCTTTCCATAAAGGAGCCTCAGGACTAGACATAGCTTCTTTAAAAGTTAGAAGTTCATTTTCTAACAAAAATGTTAGAAAATCTGGACCAAAAGATTTTGAGATTCTAGCACGTTTACTATGTCTAGGTTCCTCTTCCTTAATTTGATCTAACTCTTGCTCTTGTTCTTTATCTTGTTCTTGATCCTGACTAGTAATAGCATCATGAGATATTTTATTATTACTAGTCTCTTGTCGAATCTTATTTGGAAATACATGTTCAAAGAATGATGCATTCTGAGATTCTATAATAGTATTTACATGCATGTCAGTATGTTCTGATTTATGAATCAAAAACCGATATGTACTCCTATTCTTGGCATAACCAATGAAAATGCAATCAACTGTTTTAGGACCTATCTTAGTCTTTTTAGGACTAGGAATAGCCACTTTAGCCAAATACCCCCACACTTTTAAGTATTTATAGCATGGTACTCTTCCATGCCACATTTCACAAGGTGTTTGTGTCACGACCCAAACCCGCCCCTATGGGTTCAGCACCGTAACCGGCCAGTAATCCGAGATTACCGAAGGCCTCTTAATAGTAAAACAGTAAAACAGAGTACAGGGGCATGGCGGAAGCCATTACAGTAAATAAACAATGTCCAATGAGCTGTGACAGTCTGTATGCCAAAAGATTTTTCATACATATATGCAGTTAGAGACAAACCAATACATACATCATATACAATCATTCAGTACAGGGACTTAATCCCTATTTAACAGTACAGTAGTGCTAACAGTCGATACAGTAGACAAAACAGTGCAGAAGGGGGACAGCTAAAACACCCCTAAGCCTTAGCATAGCAGGCTCGGAACCTCGCAGTGAGGCACATAGGTTGGCTTGACAAAACTGGAAATACTCCGACGCCTCTAGCTTTGATCCGGTGCCTGTACGTCTACATATATATATATATATATATGAGCAGTGAGCTAAAACCCAGTGAATAACATAAAGCGTAAAGAGGTTTAGAATGAATGTCCTTACAGTAATGAAAACAGTTCATTAAATCAGTATTTCAGTCTTTCAGTCAATCAGTCATATGTGGTACATCCATTAGCATAACAGTAAACAATAGGTCTTAAAGACCGAACAGTAATGATGGCCATCAATCAGTAAACAGTAGTGGTTCCAACGAGGGAACCGACAGAGATCTCTGTAACAGTAACAGTAAACAGTAGGTGCTAAGGATGCCACAGTACAATTCAGAAATAAAGGACATACATTCATTCAGTAATCAATATCAGTTCAGTAAACAGTTCAGTTCAGTATTCAGAAGATAATCATTTTGAACATATCTTTACACAATTGTTACTCACAGAGTTCTGGGCTACAGTGAACTAGAGCGTCTCCTCGGAAAGCCAACCCTATACAGTTAACATGTTGAACACACACTAAGCTATACAGTTGGGAAAGATGATAATTTAATCCCTAAATTTGCCTCGGCGTGTTCTACATCTATATCCTCCTTAAGATGCCTTAAACTAGGCCTAGGAATGCCTAGGATGGAAACAGGATGCAAAGATGCACTTAGAAAACACTTTACAAACTTTGCTGAAACAGGGGTCTTGCTCGAGCGAGGCTTTCTTCGCTCGAGCGGTCATGCAGACAAAGGAGCTCTGCTCGAGCGTGGATTCTGTCGCTCGAGCGGACTGCGTGCTACAGTAAAAATGCTGGATGCTCAGATTTTACGCTCGATGCTCGCTCGATGCTCGCTCGATCGTGAGACACAGCTCATCGCTCGAGCGTAGGTCCCTTCGCTCGAGCGTACGCCTGCGCGCACCAAGATTCTGAGAGCTTGAAATTTACGCTCGATCCACCATTCCCTCGCTCGAGCGGAGCTCAGAAGAAACGATGGTCGCTCGAGCGTAGAATCCTTCGCTCGAGCGTAGAAGCCAAATTCTGGAATTTCCAGATTTGCCTTCCAAGCTCAAACCAAGCATTCCTAAGCTCAAAACGCGACCTCTTGGGCCCAAATTTTGGAAAACACATCCAAACTCAATATACAACAAGTTTCAAAGCTCAATTTGTGAATTAAAGGCCCAAGGGTGAATTAATTAAATCCAAATTCGAACCCATTTTCATGAACATGCTCCAAACATGACATGTATGAATTTCAAATCATTTCAAAGCTCCAAAGCTTGCTCAATTGAGCTCAATTCTTCCAAAACAAGTTGAAAACATGGACCATTGCAAAATTATGGGGAATGATGGATTACAACCTCAAAACTTGAGAATATGCACATGCATGTAACAATTGAGCTCTAATTCAACATTATGAGCCATAAATTGGCTCTAGTCTACAACTTTGCTCTAAGTCATGCAAGAATCAAGTTAAACACAAGAATGAGGAGAGAAATTCATACCTTAAGACTTCAATTGAGAGTCTAGGAGATCAATAATGAAATCAACACTTCTATCCTCTTAAGTTCCAAGCACAATCAAGCAAAGTGTGATGAAAATCAACTCTCTCTCTTTTTTCTCTCTCTCTCTCTATGACCGGTTGAGTTCTCAAAATGTGGCTGAGGAAATGACTTGATCAACATGCAATAAGGCTCAATATATTATTCTAAGTGGCCCACTAAGGGTGGCAATATGGTAATTAAGTCAAACTACGCAATTTAGCTATTTTAATCTAATTTAATCGTACAAAATCAATTTTCAGATAATTATACCATAAAATCATATAAATTATGATGATCATGAAACATCAATCAATTTTGGATTCGGCCGCCGATAAGGCCTTCGATTAACAGTTTAAATATAAAACCTAAACAGATAATTAAACAGTCAAACAGATAAAAATGCAATTCAAACGGACACAGGCAATCAATTCAGTTTCAGTTTTCAATCCGTCAGTTCAGTAATTCAGTCAGTTCAATTACTTTTCATGTTCGATCTCAGTTTAGCAGTAATCGGTAATCAATCAGTCATTAATCGGTAAACAGTATGAGGGTTGTTACAGTCTCCCCTCCTTAAAAAGAGTTTAGTCCTCTAAACTCGAGTTACCTTCATTTTGGAAGAAAACAGGGTTCAGTGGAAACAGTTCAGGATATCTCTTGGCCATGTCATCTTCCCTTTCCCAAGTGGCATATACACCACCATGGTTTTGCCAGTCAACTTTCACTAGCGGGATCTCCTTGTTTCTCAGTTTCTTGATCCGTCTGTTTACAATCTGTATAGGCCGTTCCTCGTAAGTGTAGTCATCACTTAACACTACCCGAGTAGGGTCAATCACATGGAATGGATCCCGAAGATAATCTCTTAACATAGAGATGTGGAAAACATTGTGCATATGCTCCATTTCAGGAGGAAGCGCGACTTGATACGCCACCGGATTGATTTTCTGAATAATCTCATATGGCCCGACGTATCTCGGCGCTAACTTGCCTTTGACTCCAAAACGAGTCTGGCCTTTCATTGGTGTCACTTTCACGAACACGTGATCACCCACTTCATATTCTCGGTCTCGTCTTCTAACATCTGCATAACTTTTCTGTCGGCTCTGTGCAGTTTTCAGTCTCTGTTGAATCAGTTTCACTTTTTCAGTCGTTTCATACACAATCTCGGGCCCAAGAAAAGGCCCATCTCCAACTTCTGCCCAGCAAATCGGAGATCTACATTTTCTGCCATACAATGCCTCGAAGGGCGCCATACCAATACTCAAATGATAGCTGTTGTTGTAGGCGAATTCAGCTAAGGGCAAATGGCTTTCCCAATTTCCCTGAAAATCAAGGACACACATTCTCAGTAAATCCTCCAGAGTCTGGATGGTCCTTTCTGACTGGCCATCTGTCTGAGGATGATAGGCACTACTCAGCCTCAATTCGGTACCCAATGCAGTCTGTAGGCTCTGCCAAAACCTCGATGTAAACTTCGAATCCCTGTCAGAAACAATGGATACAGGCACTCCATGCAGTCTAACAATTTCATCAATATAAATTACAGCCAACTTGTCGGCATTATAAATTGTCTTGATAGGTAAGAAGTGAGCAGATTTGGTCAGTCTATCAACAATAACCCAAATTGAATCCATACCTTTTCTGGAGCAAGGCAATCCAACGATAAAATCCATCGTGATATGCTCCCATTTCCACTCCGATATGGGTAAGGGTTGCAGTAAGCCTGCGGGTCGTTGATGTTCCGCTTTAACTTGCTGGCAATGAAGACATTTTGACACAAAGTCGGCAATTTCTTTCTTCATTCCCGGCCACCAAAAGTTCTGTTTCAAATCTTGGTACATTTTCGTATTCCCTGGGCAGATAGAAAATTTTGAGTTGTGGCCCTCTTGCAGAACTCTTCTTTTCAGTTCAGTATCGTTCGGTACACAAAATCTTTCTTGAAATTTCAGTACATTGTTTTCAAATTTGAATCCCGGTCTCGGTTTAGATTCTCTTTCTTCGATGATCTTCTTCAAGAAGTCATCCTGTTGCTGTTTCTCTTTAATCTCCTCAATCAGTGCCGGTTGTGCAGAAATAGTAGCTATTGTCCCACCTTATTCTCTCAAAACAACTTCAATTTCAGATTTTTCAAGGTCACAAAGCAACTCTTTCTGTCCAGTGAGCAAACAAGCTAAATTTCCAATCGATTTTCGGCTCAGTGCATCGGCAACGGTGTTGGCTTTTCCCGGATGGTACAGAATCTGTAGGTCGTAATCTTTAATCAGTTCTAGCCATCTCTGTTGTCTCATGTTCAGTTCCTTCTGGGTGAAGAAGTATTTCAGACTCTTGTGGTCGGTATAAACTTCACATGTCGCCCCATACAGGTAGTGATGCCAGATTTTCAGTGCAAACACTACTGCAGCCAGTTCCAGGTCATAGGTTGGGTAGTTCTTTTCATGTGGTCTCAGTTGTCGGGAAGCATAAGCAATAACTCTCCCATTCTGCATTAAAGCACATCCCAAACCCTTATGAGAAGCATCACTAAATACAGTATAACCATCCGTACCTGAGGGTAAAGTAAGGACAGGTGCAGTCACAAGTCGAGTTTTCAACTCTTGAAATGCTGATTCCCTCTAGTCAGTCCAGTCAAATGATGTCCCCTTCTGTGTCAGTTGAGTCAATGGTAAGGCAATTTTGGAGAAATCTTTGACAAATCTTCTGTAATATCCAGCCAATCCCAAAAAGCTGCGGACTTCTGTCACATTTGTTGGTCTAGGCCAGTTCACTACAGCTTCAATTTTCTGCGGATCAACAGAAATTCCATCCTTGCTAACAACATGCCCCAAAAACATAACATGATCAAGCCAAAACTCACATTTAGATAGTTTAGCATACAGTTTCTGTTCTCTTAAGGTCTGTAGGGCAAGTCTCAGGTGATGTTCATGTTGTTCTATACTTTTGGAGTAAATCAATATGTCATCAATGAATACCACAATAAAGTCATCAAGGTACGGTTTAAAGATTCTATTCATGAGGTCCATAAATGCTGCAGGTGCATTGGTAACTCTAAAAGGCATAACTAAAAATTCATAATGTCCATACCTCGTTCTAAAAGCAGTTTTATCAATGTCTTCTAGTTTAACCTTCAGTTGATGGTACCCCGATCTGAGATCAATCTTGGAAAACACTTGGGCACCCTGTAACTGATCAAATAAGTCATCAATACGCGGTAATGGATATTTGTTTTTCACAGTTACCTTGTTCAGTTCACGGTAATCAATGCACAGTCTCAGTGAGCCGTCTTTCTTCTTCACAAACAAAATCGGCGCACCCCACGGTGAAGTACTGGGCCTGATAAACTTCTTGTCTAACAGTTCTTGCAATTGTACTTTCAATTCCTTCAGTTCAGTCGGAGCCATTCTGTAGGGAGCTTTAGATATTGGCTGTGTACCTGGAATTACCTCAACGGCGAACTCAATCTCCCTGTCAATCAAATCCCCTGGCAGATCATCTGGAAATACATCTGGGAATTCTCTGACTATAGGAATACAGTTCACATCAGTTATAACATTATCCTTAGTAGACACAGTCAGTACAGAACACAGATATCCCTTACACCCATTCCTAATCAATTTAACAGCTTTCACAGAAGAAATCAAATACGGAGGAGGTACTACTCCAACCCCATTAAACACAAATTCGGGTAAACCAGGTGGACGGAAACACTTGCTTGTTTGTCACACACAGTCAATGGTGGCATGATATTTTTGTAACCAGTCCATCCCCAATATTACATCAAAGTGATCAATGTTCAATGGCAGTAAATCAATAAACAGATGCATATCCCCGAACAATAATTTCACAAGCAGGATATATATATGCACATGTCATGGATCCTCCTACGGGTGATGATACAGCTAACAGATAATTCATGGGCTCTAAGGGTCTATTCAATTTCCGTGAAAAAGCATGCGACACATATGAATGTGTAGACCCCGAATCAATCAGTACATATGCATTTTGAGCACAAATAGAGAGGATACCTGACACAACGGTTTCAGTATTTTGCACGTCTCCCGGTACTAGGGCAAACACTCGGCCCTGCCTCATCGCTCTTTCCCGGTAGCTTTGGGGTTAGGCTTTGGTGCTACAGTTGATGCTGCGGCGCTGCCTGCAGCTTTACTATTGCCCGGAGCAGTGGAAGGGCAATCTTTCACCATGTGGCCCACTTTGCCACACCTGTAACAAGCACCAGAGATTTTATAACAAACTCCTTTATGGTTCTTACCGCATTCGGAACAGGGCGGAAAGGAACGGTTTCCTTGACTAGAAGTAGTCGTTGACCCTGTATTTTGCTTTTTGTTCAATTGATTATGCTTGCCTTTCTTGAATTTGAAATTCTGTCTTTTACCACGCCATTCAGACGCCGGTGTTTCAGATTGTTTCACAGCTTCGATGTTCGACTCGGCCATCAATGCTCAGTCAAGAACACCGACACAGGTTGGTAGCTTTAAGACACTAATTCTGTCCAGTATTGCAACATTCAGGCCGCCTTCAAATTTTCTGGCCTTCTTATAGTCAGTGTCCACCATATGTGGAGCATACCTAGCAAGCTCGGTAAACTTTGTCTCATATTCAGCAACGGACATTGTGCCCTGTCTCAGTTGTTCAAATTTAGTTACTTTCCTGTCCCTGACACACTGGGGGAAATACTTTTCGAAGAAGGACTCCTTAAACTGAGCCCAAGTCATTACATTGTTGGTGTCACGGACCAGCATCCACCACCTTCTGGCCTCTTCTTGCAAGGTGAAGGTAGCTAACAGTACTTTATTCGCTTCCGAACACGGAAACACTTCAAATAGCTTCTCAGTCTCAAGAACCCATGCTTCAGCTTTTAGCGGTTCAAGGCCTCCCTGAAAGGATGGCGGTTTCAGTTTGCTGAACTTCTGGGTGAGAGCAATTATATCCCCGTCATTCACATTCACATTCGGTTCCGGCTGTACCGGAGGAGGAGGTGGGGGCTGTTGATTCTGTTGTTGCTCAAGTCTAGCAGTTATCAATTCTATCATTCTTTCCATTCTTGCCATTCTTGCCTCAGTGGATGAGGACTCAGATTCGTTTGCATTATCCATTTCACTATAAGCAGTTATAACAAGTATAAACATAAACAGTTGCATACTTAAACAGTTTAACACATTAGCACATATTCAGTCATGTCATAACCACACACTTATCATGCTCATGTAATGCCCTAATCGCTTTTCTAGGACACTCTATAGCTCATTTGGACACGTGTGTGCGGTATAACTCGTGGTTAAGTATCGCTCTGATACCACTCTGTCATGACCCAAACCCGCCCCTATGGGTTCAGCACCGTAACCGGCCAGTAATCCGAGATTACCGAAGGCCTCTTAATAGTAAAACAGTAAAACAGAGTACAGGGGCATGGCGGAAGCCATTACAGTAAATAAACAATGTCCAATGAGCTGTGACAGTCTGTATGCCAAAAGATTTTTCATACATATATGCAGTTAGAGACAAACCAGTACATACATCATATACAATCATTCAGTACAGGGACTTAATCCCTATTTAACAGTACAGTAGTGCTAACAGTCGATACAGTAGACAAAACAGTACAGAAGGGGGACAGCTAAAACACCCCTAAGCCTTAGCATAGCAGGCTCGGAACCTCGCAGTGAGGCACATAGGTTGGCTTGACAAAACTGGAAATACTCCGACGCCTCTAGCTTTGATCCGGTGCCTGTACACCTACATATATATATATATATATATATATGAGCAGTGAGCTAAAGCCCAGTGAATAACATAAAGCGTAAAGAGGTTTAGAATGAATGTCCTTACAGTAATGAAAACAGTTCATTAAATCAGTATTTCAGTCTTTCAGTCAATCAGTCATATGTGGTACATCCATTAGCATAACAGTAAACAATAGGTCTTAAAGACCGAACAGTAATGATGGCCATCAATCAGTAAACAGTAGTGGTTCCAACGAGGGAACCGACAGAGATCTCTGTAACAGTAACAGTAAACAGTAGGTGCTAAGGATGCCACAGTACAGTTCAGAAATAAAGGACATACATTCATTCAGTAATCAATATCAGTTCAGTAAACAGTTCAGTTCAGTATTCAGAAGATAATCATTTTGAACATATCTTTACACAATTGTTACTCACAGAGTTCTGGGCTACAGTGAACTAGAGCGTCTCCTCGGAAAGCCAACCCTATACAGTTAACAGGTTGAACACACACTAAGCTATACAGTTGGGAAAGATGATAATTTAATCCCTAAATTTGCCTCGGTGTGTTCTACATCTATATCGTCCTTAAGATGCCTTAAACTAGGCCTATGAATGCCTAGGATGGAAAGAGGATGCAAAGATGCACTTAGAAAACACTTTACAAACTTTGCTGAAACAGGGGTCTCGCTCGAGCGAGGCTTTCTTCGCTCGAGCGGTCATGCAGACAAAGGAGCTCCGCTCGAGCGTGGATTCCGTCGCTCGAGCGGACTGCGTGCTACAGTAAAAATGCTGGATGCTCAGATTTTACGCTCGATGCTCGCTCGATGCTCGCTCGAGCGTGAGACACAGCTCTTCACTCGAGCGTAGGTCCCTTCGCTCGAGCGTACGCCTGCGCGCACCAAGATTCTGAGAGCTTGAAATTTACGCTCGATCCACCATTCCCTCGCTCGAGCGGAGCTCAGAAGAAACGATGGTCGCTCGAGCGTAGAATCCTTCGCTCGAGCGTAGAAGCCAAATTCTGGAATTTCCAGATTTGCCTTCCAAGCTCAAACCAAGCATTCCTAAGCTCAAAACTCGACCTCTTGGGCCCAATTTTGGAAAACACATCCAAACTCAATATACAACAAGTTTCAAAGCTCAATTTGTGAATTAAAGGCCCAAGGGTGAATTAATTAAATCCAAATTCGAACCCATTTTCATGAACATGCTCCAAACATGACATGCATGAATTTCAAATCATTTCAAAGCTCCAAAGCTTGCTCAATTGAGCTCAATTCTTCCAAAACAAGTTGAAAACATGGACCATTGCAAAATTATGAACATGCATGTGGGAAATGATGGATTACAACCTCAAAACTTGACAATATGCACATGCATGTAACAATTGAGCTCTAATTCAACATTATGAGCCATAAATTGGCTCTAGTCTACAACTTTGCTCTAAGTCATGCAAGAATCAAGTTAAACACAAGAATGAGGAGAGAAATTCCTACCTTAAGACTTCAACTGAGAGTCTAGGAGATCAATAATGAAATCAACACTTCTATCCTCTTAAGTTCCAAGCACAATCAAGCAAAGTGTGATGAAAATCAACTCTCTCCCTTTTCTCTCTCTCTCTCTCTATGACCGGTTGAGTTCTCAAAATGTGGCTGAAGAAGTGACTTGATCAATATCTAATAAGGCTCAATATATTATTCTAAGTGGCCCACTAAGGGTGGCAATATGGTAATTAAGTCAAACTACGCAATTTAGCTATTTTAATCTAATTTAATCGTACAAAATCAATTTTCAGATAATTATACCATAAAATCATATAAATTATGATGATCATGAAACATCAATCAATTTTGGATTCGGCCGCCGATAAGGCCTTCGATTAACAGTTTAAATATAAAACCTAAACAGATAATTAAACAGTCAAACAGATAAAAATGCAATTCAAACGGACACAGACAATCAATTCAGTTTCAGTTTTCAATCCGTCAGTTCAGTAATTCAGTTAGTTCAATTACTTTTCATGTTCGATCTCAGTTTAGCAGTAATCGGTAATCAATCAGTCATTAATCGATAAACAGTATGAGGGTTGTTACAGTTTGATTCACTTTCTTTCGGGGTACTTTATTAAGTATATAATTAGCAAAAAGTGTTGCTTCTCTCCACAAGTTCTGAGGTAATCCAGAACTTATTAACATGGCATTCATTATTTTTTTTAAAGTCTTATTTTTCCTTTCAGCAATTCCATTTTGCTGAGGTGAGTAAGGAGCGGTGGTTTGATGAATTATTCCATATTCTTTACAAAATTCAGCAAAATGTGATTCATATTCACCACCTCTATCACTTCTAAGTTTCTTAATTTTCTTACCAAGTTGATTTTCAACTTTATTCTTATATTGAATAAAAGTTTCCAAAGCTTCATTCTTGGTTCGAATTAAATAAACATAACTATATCTAGTATAGTCATCTATAAAAGTGATAAAATATTTTTTCCCACTTCTAGTTTGAATTTATTTAAAATCACAAATGTCACTATGAATTAATTCAAGTGGTTCCGCACTTCTTTCAATTGAATGAAAATAAGTTTTGGATAATTTTACCTCAACGCAATTTTCACATTTATGATTTGAATCAATGTCAAATTTAGGTAAACATTCCATATTAATTAATCTACGAGAAGATCCATAATTAACATGTCCAAGTCTACCATGCCATAAATTTGAAGACTCAAGCAAGTAAGAAGAAGATGTATTTTTATTAATAACTGAGGGTACAATGGTCATTATATTCATCTTGAAAAGGCCATCAGACATGTAACATTTTCCTACATACATCCCATTCTTAGTAAGTACAAATTTATCACTCTCAAACACTAGCCTAAACCCATTCTTCTTGAACAAAGATCCGGAAACAAGATTCTTGCAAATGTCTGGTACATGCAACACATTGTTGAGAGTGAGTTTCTTTCCAGATGTCATCTTCAGAACAATCTTCCCTTGTCCTTCAACTTTGGAAGTTGAGGAGTTGCCCATAAAAAGTTGTTCACCATTGTTCACCGCTGAATAAGATGTGAACATCTTTTTGTCGGCACAAATGTGGTTAGTAGCACCAGTGTCCACCCACCATTCTTTAGGATTTCTGACAAGATTTGCCTCGAAAACAACTGTAGAAAGATTGATGTCATCTACACCATTGGAAATATTGTCCACTTTGGTCATATGGGCTTGAGCAGGCTTCTTGCGTATTCTTTTTTGCTTTTGCCTTTGCTACAACAATCTTTGGCCCAACGTCCCTCTTTGTCACAGATGTAACATTTGCCATTAAACTTGTACTTTTTAGTTTCCTCTCCTTTAGAGCCTTGTGATGAACTTTCTCCAGAAAACTTCCGTTTCTTTGCTTTTGGAGCATGTTCCACCACATTTGCCTTAGACTCCATTGGATACTTACCAGCCCGCTTCTCTGAATTGCGGTTGTCCTCCTCAATCCTCAAACGCACAATTAATTCCTCTAAAGACATCTCTTTGCGCTTGTGTTTGAGGTAGTTCTTGAATTCTTTCCAACCTTGTGGTAATTTCTCAATTAATGCTGCAACTTGGAAAGATTCACTGAAAGACATGCCTTCTACATGAATGTCGTGCAGAATGAGTTGGAGATCTTGAACTTGGCTGATCACAGTCTTAGAATCAACCATCACAAAATCTAGAAAATTTGCTAACCACAAATTTCTTTGAGCCGGCATCTTCCGTTTTGTATTTTTTCTCCAAAGACTCCCAAAATTCGTTTGTTGTTTTGATAGGACTATAGACGTTGTATAATGTGTTGTCAAGTCCGTTCAAAATGTAGTTCCGGCAAAGGAAATCAGCATGTTTCCAGGCATCGACTGCAGCAACCACTTGTCGGTAAGTTTCATCCTCATTCAAAGTAGGAGCATTCTCACGGAGAAAACGAGCCAGGTTCAGAGTTGTAACATAGAACAACATTTTTTGTTGCCATCTTTTAAAATCAGTTCCAGAGAACTTCTCTGGCTTCTCACCATGATTTACCAGTATTGTCACAATAGGAGAGGGGGTTGGCGCAATTGCAGCGACCATACCAGTACTCATTTGAGCATTTGTTTCAGAAGCCATAAATTCTAAGTTATAAAACAAAATTAAAATTCGAATTTTATACTACATAGAAAATTAATCCAAATCCACATAATTTTGAATTCTGTAAAATAAAAGAAACAAGAATTATAACTTTTATTTCCAATTAATTTGAAAATAAAATAAAAATTTATTTAACCAAATTAATTCCACACAGAAAATTAAATTTCTGTAACACTTCAATAATTAAAATACTAAAACAGAATTTTAATTAATGAACACTCAGAAATAATTTCTGGAAACCAGAATTAATTTCGGACAAAATTCCACAAATAAATATTCTGAATTGTTAATGACACCAGTATATTACTACTAGTTGTCAAATAAAATAGACAGTATATTACTACTATTTATTTTCTAACCAGGAAAAATCACAGAAAATAATTTCTGTAAAAAGAAGAAAGAGAAAGGGAAACAAACGAAAAATTCTGTAAACAGAATAATTCGAATATGTCTTAAGATTGTAGGAACAGTCTTCTATGTACAATAAATAAATAGAAACAAAATCAAACAAATAAAATAAATAACGTACTGAATTTATTTTATTGAACCGAATGAATATTTAAAGACAAAGTCGAGTGTGTGACACTCTGTCCTTAAGACAGATTCGCCTCGCTACGATGCTTACGATTAAGTGGCGTCTATTTCCAAAGATACAATGATCTTCACAAATTTGTAATAGCACTCCAAACAAATTTGTCTGGCGAACTAAAACATTGTGTTCTATACTCTCTTTAATTTTTCTAAAAACTAATATGAAGAAAATATGCAACAGAGCAGAAAATTGGACAGCCAAAATATAATTTTCAGATTGTTTTTTCATATTTGGAAAAATGCTACAACAGATCTAGTTTTATAGACCTGAACAGGTGTTAATTTCAAACTGGTACAGATGTGGAACATGTGCACTGTTTCGAACAGATACAGTTTGAAATTCAAACATATAACTACTGCAATTAAATAAACTGGCCAGATTTTGAATCTGTGTGGACAGTTATGAATCTGTTAAGGTTCCAACATGTCAGAAAATTGTTTCAATCTATTCGGCAGATTCTATTGGGAATTCGGACTGAAGAAGGCAAATTTTGGACAGAAAATTAATTTCAATTTTGGCACAAAATTGGAATTTAATTTTATTAAGAATTTATGGGAAAATTTCAAATAAATTTTGTTCCAAAAATTAATATTAGAACTGACTCGACCCACAATTGCGCCTAGCACGGCCCGGCTCGGCATGCGCGTGTGGATGTAGTGGTTTGAGCCAAGGTTCCATTTGCCCATTACTCATCCCTTCTACAAACTTGGGGTGCCCCTTGGGGCCCAACCGAAGTTAGTACACCAAGAGCTTATATACCCACAAAAGCTCTCTTAAAATTTCAATGTGGGATAACCATCTCAAAGAAACCCACATTTTAGTTCTTTAAATGTCTATTCCACGAACCCGAAAACGACATCAAGTTCCCATTCACTCATAAATAGTTTTGACGAACCGTCTTCACCATGTGACTTGCCATGTGGCAAGGAACACATCGCCTCTTCGGACCTACTCCAAAAAACGTTTGGGGCCCACTCAATTTTGGGCTCAAAATTGGCCCAAAATAAGCCTTGTACCAAATTTCCAACACTAGCAAACATCAACACAGCAGCAACCAGCAAATGAGCACCCAACAATCAGCAGCCTCTCCATCATGACAGCAGCCTCTCAAAACAGCATCAACCTTACAGGACCCCTCAACAAGTACTAATCTCGACCAACATAAACAACATCAAGAGCATTAATTATGTAAACAAAAAAATTTATTACGTATTTTTCTCTATCATAGCATTAATTTTTCTTATTTTTTTAGTTTCAATTGATAACATGTAGCAAGTAGCTACAAAAGGCATTTGGAAGAGTTGGAATGTTAATTGGAAAACAGTTAATAGGGATTAGCTAACACATTGGATTTGATCTGAAATGAAATGAAATGTCATGTTAAATTCAAAATCACCTATTGATCAAAACGCAATACCTTCGAAGGTGATATGGATTATTTTTTAGGAAACAATACATCCTTAATTTAGAACCTAAATTACATAAATTTTTTCATTAAAATTTATAGTCATACAAGTCAAAAATGATCATGGCAAGTTTTACCTTGATTCTAGGTTTTATGCTTGTCATAATTTTTTAAATTTTCTTTATTAATTTTGTGATTTTTATAGAATCAACCTAGTTTGTTGTTTCTTATTAGGATTACAATTTTTTCAATATATAGACTTACTAGCGTATGCTCGTGCCTGAAGGCACGGTGTAAATAATATTAGGATTATGATATAATTGTAATCGCAACACTATTTAAATTTAAGATTAAAATGCAATTATAAAAATATATTTAATAGACTACACTCTACAATTCCAAACAAATCTAATATAAAAAAAAATTAAATATCAAATAATTAAAAACTAATCATGGGACTAAAGATATCCAATTAATTTTTTATTTTTATTTTTATAGATGATTTACTGAACGGACCTTACAATATGAACGTTTCGAATAATTAAAAGTTGCTCCTCATAACTTGATTAGACTCTATTGCCTAAAGGGAATCATAGTTTCACCAATTTCATAGGCCAATGTAATTAATTGCATGTTTCCTACATATTAAGGAAATAAAAGTGCATACTTCTCTGCTGAAGCGCATTCAGTGAACTCATAGTCATATTATTTTGACCCTCCATCTCCAATTAGGATATTTTCACAACTCCTGCAGACAGGCAATGCTTGCTTTTTCTGAAGCAAACCAAGGTACAACAGCCTAATGCACCTGGCAAAATCCACCATTTGATTTGGCACCATTCCCCCACCCAAAAAAATAAAAAAATAAAAAAATAACATTGATTAAAAAAAAGTTATAGAATTTTAGACTAAAAGTTGAGTAAAGCAGATAAACATGAGCAATAATTATCTTCGCTTAGCCAAATTAATCATCTACCCAGAAACCTAATCAAACCAAACTAAGTCTTATGTTACAATCAATTGGGATTGGCTACGTGAATCCATTTCGTTTTTTCCATCCTGCTCTGTCAAGTTATAATTTAATTTACAACCCCAAATGACCAGTTCATCTTCTTCAAATGATACATTGACACTGCATCATCAGAGCGACGATACTACAACAAAGGACTCTAAAACCCATAAAATTAATCTCAACCCATTAGCGACTAAACAAAGAAGAATCCATATCATGTCACGCACCCAAGAAATCTCAATAAACAACGCAGGTATTCAACCCAAAGGCACAATATTGTATCTTCTATCACATCACGCACCCAAGGACTCTATTGAATGTAATATATATATATATATATATATATATTTTTCACTATTTTTATCAATATTGTATCTTCAATAAGTTCATAAATTATAAATTAGTTCAAGAGAAAGAGAAGGAGAGAGTTTGGTTATCTAATAATCCACTTACCAAATAATTGAGAGAAGTTTTTGAAAGTCTTCACCAATCTCTGTATTCCAGTTGAAATGTTAGGCTTTGGAGCAGCCAAGAAATCCCAAGAATTCCTCATTTTCAGCCCAGATGACGAACTCTCTTCTCTTTCTTCTTTCCCTTGTAATAAAAGACATAAAACACAAAGCACTGTCAAATACACAGAGAAACCAAGGGAGTTACCTGGACTGAAACCAATGAACTCTCTCTCTCTCTCCCAACTTTTTAATTTATTTAAATTTTATCTTTCTTATACCAAATACTTTGATATTAATTTCAAAATAAAAAAAGTTATAAGCACCAACCAACATTTGGCAAAATAAGAACATTTTCTCTTCATGTTCTATTGAATGTAATATATATATTTTTTTCACTATTTCTATCAATATTGTATCTTCAATAAGTCCATAAATTATAAATTAGTTCAAGAGAGAGAGAAAATATTAAGATTAAAATCTGTGTGGGGATAAGATTAAAATCTGAGAGAGGAAAGAAGCAAATTGGGGTGTGGGGATAAGAGAAAAGCAAATCTGTGTAACTTGAGCCTCTCTCCCAACTTTGTCTCAAACAATGTAACATTGGGATCAATAAATGAGAACTTTATTTAGATTCTGGAAGTAAAAGAAGGAATAAATGACCAAACCTTTGAGCCTTGAAACCTTTCATAACTTCAAGAAACTCATCATATTTATCCCTTTTATCTTGAAATATGTCCTTAACTGCCTTGAGATATGCCAATGCATCATTGGTAGTTAGTTTCTGTGTGCTCGCTCCACCCATCATCTGGGATTGCCCAGAGCTTCATTACCCACACCAAATAAAAAAAAAAAAAAAAATCAATATACTAATTTTATCATTAAACTTAGGTCAAAATATATTCTTTCAACAAAGGTGGGTCTTAATTCCTATTTTTAGCTTCAACCCTAGATATATATCAAACTTCAGACAGATTTTATAAAGAAAAATTCAACAAAAATCAGATCTTTGTTCTCCTTGAAGGAACAACATACTGAGTAAAAGAATGAAAAACAAAAATACTGAAGTTTAAAATCCGAAGCCAAACAAAATACCTAATCAGTAAATAACTAACAGACTCGCACTCAACAATTTCAAACATGATTCACCAAATTTTCAGAAATTTTACTTGCTTATAATTTTTTATACAATAAAGAAGCACTCATAATCACAGCTTCCAATATCACAATATTAGAAAAATGAGAGTTAAAAAAAAAACAAACTAAGAGAGAGATAGAGAAAGGACTCACGGTTCGGCGCGAGAGGAGACGATGGGGCGTTTGAGTTGAGAAGCCATGTACATATCATCTCTAGCCCTCTTCATCTTCGTAATCAAAACACTCAATCTTCAAAAACCATGCTTTGTTAAGACTTTAAATAAATAAAAAAACAGTCCGATTAGAATCACAATCCTAGCACAAAAAAAAAAAAAAATTTAAAATTAGCAAAAATTACACACCAGATCTGGGAAAAAAACACAAACACAAACACAAACACAACACAATAACCACAAATTTTAAACTCACAATCCAAAAACCTCTGAACACAACAGACCTCAACTCAACAAACAACAACGGTGGAGGAAAATAAGTAACCCAAATAAACTCCAAATTCAGAAAAATCGAAATCAAAACAAACCAAAATCGTACCTTGCCAAGCATCGGTAGCAAAGAGGCAAAGAGGGTTTCGGCGAGATCTGCTGAGAGAAGGAGAGGACTGAAGTGATAAAGGGGGATGAGGAAGAGGCTGTCGTGATGGCGGAGGTCCAGGGATCTGTTGAAGAAGAAGAAACAGAGAGGGTCCTGCGAGGGAGAAGAGAGGTGGTCCCGATGGTGGTGGTCGAGAGGGTTCTGTTGAAGAATAAACAGAGAGGGAGAGGGAGAGAGAGATAAAGAAGGAAGGAAGAGACGTGGGTGAGAGCAGAGAGGAGAGAGACGTGGGTAGGTGAGAAGGTTAAGGAAGAGAAGTGTTTGGGCGGGAAATAAATAATTCAGAGCCGTTGATATATACTGAAGATTGATCTCAGCCGTCCAATTAAATGTATCTCTGAGACATTTCTATACATTTTCAAAAAACCTCTTACCTTATTATATAGATATAAGTCTATCAACTTATCAGTTTTCAAAAATCGAATAAATCTTTGTGTTTTATATTCTGGATATTCTTAAAATCAATAACAATATAAAAATGAGAAGTAATCTTGTCACACCAATTATGCTTCTCCACATTTCCACCATGTAATCATAAATATACAAAAATTATTTATATATTCTTCAAATTCCCATTTTAATAAGAAATTAAAAAGTAAAAAATAAACAATTTTGAGAAAATCCTTATCTTGAGAGATGGGTTACCATTGTCTTTCCATGAACTATAAAATAAGAAGTAATGTGAGGTTTGGCTTTTCAATCATTGCAGGACTAGTCATTGATTAATGGATGATAAATAAATGGTGATATTGATACGGTGTGATTATGTTTAAATATAAGATTAATATTAAATGAAAAGTGCGCATGAAAATGTGTCACGTGTGCTTTAAAAAAATTCTGTCAAACAAGTTAACGAGGATAAACAAATAGTTAACATTCATAGGAATAAGAAGTTCATGATTTAAATTGATATAATTGAAATCTTGGGGTTTAATTTGAAAAATACGTAAAATTATGAGTGTTTTTTTTTTTTTTTTTGTGTCCAAAACAATAAAAATTTAAAATAAATAAATAAATTTTTTTTTTAAGCAAATGGGTTAATACAATCCCACATCATTCTAAACTTTCTTTTCTTTTTTTTTTTTTTGATCAGAAAAAGAAAAAACTTTTATTGATGAAACAAGGAACTTATTACATCAAAAAAGAAAAAGGAAGGATGGGTGCAAAACGCATCATAGTGAGACATATCGATCCCAACTAGGTTGGCACCAATATGACCAGCCAATCCCTTGCAAGCACACCATCAGGAGTTGGTGAGAAACCATGACCAGCCAATCCCTTGCAAGCACACCATTAGGAGTTTGTGAGAAACCAACCGAAGCCAAAGAAGAGAAGCATAAGGCAAAAATAAAAAAACACCACCAGAACCAACAGAACAACCCAGCAAACATCCTCAGCAGCCAACAAGTCGATTAAGCCAACTCCAGCAGAAGCAACAAACCAATAACATCCCAACATGCTGCCAATATAATGGAACTGAACCCAGAAATCCAACTATAGTAGTAATAAAACACAAAGAAACACCCAATCGAACTAGCAACTAGACACAACACAGCCTCAAACACAAACATAGCAGTATAACAGCTCTACAGCACAGCAGCTCACCAAAGTAGAACAAACCAGTCAGAACTCCCCAGCACCACCTGATCTCCTAAACTCCATATCTAATCTGTTGCAGGTTAGACATGAAGTCCTGCACTGTGTAAGAGCAACCCATGGTGTGAGCTTTCACCCAAAAAATGATTCTTAGCTTAATTAATTCACAAATCTCTCCCAACACAGCTTTCTTTCCATTGAACACAATTTCATTTCTAACCTTCCAAATAGACCACATAATTGCCAAAGACATTACTCTCTATATTTTGTTCTCAAGCGTCCTCCATCTAAAACCACTCCACCAGAGAAAAAGACCCTCCACTGTATCAGGTATAATCCATTCCAGCCCCCACCAGTTCAATAGATCAGACCAGATTTGCCAAACAAAGGGGCACCAAAGCATGACATGAGGTACTGTTTCCACATGAGACTGACAGAACACACAATTCACTGAAACATTATGATCCAAAACACCAATCCTATGAAAGAACACTGAAGTCTTCAACTTCCCCTTCCAGGCCAACCACCCGAGGAACTGAACTTTTGGAGGAGAGACATTAGACCACAATAATTTTGATACCCCCACAGAACCAGAAGGCAGTAACCGATGAGAAAGAGATGAGCAGCTAAACTGACCTGATGAGCATGGCAACCATTTCCACTGATTTAACTTATTATAGGTTCAAATCAGAGACTGAATCATCAAGGTGTGTAATCTGCCCAACTCTTCAGCCTCCCAGGAAAATAAAGTTCTACGAAAATTAAGATTCCAACCTCTGGAGTAGCCATTTCTTTCAACCAACAACTTCGGAGAGATGCCCTTTTCATTTGACAAACTGAATAGTCTGGCGAATTTACATTTTAAACATTGAGTCCCAAGCCATTGATCCAACCAGAAACTTACTCTGGCCCTAACCCCAACCACAATTTGAGTGTTTTCCCGAAAAAGATTCAAAAGATTTGGATTTGATTGGGATATACTAAGAATGCCCCCCCATACTACTGAAAGGTTAACTGTAACAGTAAAATCAGGTAACCACCTCCCACCAGCTGGTTGATACCTGCTGCAAATAATTTTCTTCCAAAGTGCATTGTCCTCAACACCATACCTCCACCACCATTTAGCCAACAAACAATCATTTACCTCACGTATTTTTCTAATCCCAAGCCCACCTTGATCTTTACTTTTAGACACTTCAGCCCATTTAACCAAGTGAATCTTCTTTTTCAAATCAAATCTACCCCACAAAAAAGATGCTTGCAGTCCTTCAACTACTTTAACCACAGAAATAGGCATCTTAAAAATAGATAGATAATAAATGGGGAGACAAGACAAGGCTGATTTAATAAGAGTTAGCCTCCCTCCAAATGATAGTAGCTTTCTCTTCCAGGATGCCAATTCGGCTCTAATCTTTTCAATAACTGGCCTCCAAGTTTTTCTCAATCTTGGATTGGCACCCAAAGGCAAACCAAGGTATGGAAAGGGCAGGCGTTTGCTTTTGCAATGAAGTCTGTTAGCAAACTCATCAACCAGCTGATCCGGCACACCAATTCCACTCACAAGACTTTTGGAGAAATTAATCTTCAGACCAGAAACTAACTGGAAACATCTCAAAATTCGTTTTATTGTCAAAACTTCCTTCCAAACCGCCTCACAAAAAATTATGGTGTCATCTGCGAATTGAAGATGTGGTATAGTTGATTTTGAATCATCGTGGCCTATAACAACCCCTTTGATATAAGACCACATGACAAATCCCTTTGCAATAAAACATTCAACCCCTCAGCAACAACATTGAAAAGAAAATGTGACAAGGGGTCCCCTTGCTTGAGACCTTTTTCAGGGACAAATTCAGCCGTTGGAGAGCCATTCACCAAAATTGAAATTCGAGAAGAATGCAAACATTCCTTAATCCACTTTCTCCATCGAGCCCCAAAACTGAACACCGTCAACATAGACATAAGGCACTCCTAATTAACAAAATCAAACGCTTTTTCGAAATCCAACTTGAGAATCAAACCTTTTACCCTATTCTTTTTCCACCAATCAACAACTTCATTTGCAATTAAAACCCAATCCATAATGTTTCTAGCCCCAAGGAAAGCAGATTAAGCCTCCCCAATCACTCTAGGAACTGCTAACTTCAGCCTACTTATCAAGACTTTAGCAAGGATTTTGTATAAAGATCCTATCAAACTAATTGGCCTATAATCTAAAATAGTAGCTGGGCCATCAACTTTTGGAATTAGTGTAATGAAAGAGCTATTAACCCCACCAGCCAACTTCCCATTGTCATAGAATTCCTTGAAAATTTGTAAAACATCAGCTTTAAAAGTTTGCCAACATTTTTTGAAACACATCAAATTAAGCCCATCTGGCCCGGGGGCTTTATTTCCATCACAGCTTTTAATAGTTGCTCACACGTCCTCTTCAGAAAACTCTGCTTCAAGACCATCAACAGCCCCGTCATGACCAATAGAGTTGAAGTGCCCCAACAACTTTGGCCTGTTTGACCAATCTTCAGAGAATACCTTTTTAAAATGCAGGAAAATTTCTTGTTTCACTCTACTAGGCTCCTCATGGAGCACCCCTCCCACTGAAATTGAACTTAACAAATTACTGTTTTGCCTCTTTGATGCCACTACATGAAAGAATCTTGTATTCTTGTCACCCTTCATGCACCAGTCCAATCTAGATTTTTGTAGCCATATCCATTCAATCTTCTTATTTAAAGCCCACACCTTCTTTCTAAGTTCTCTCCTGCAACCAACCTCAGAGTCATCAAGGTCCCTGGATTCGGCTAGCAGATCAAGACTATGAAGCTTCTCCTCTGCTGACTTGAGAGCAAGATGGACATTTCCAAAAACCTCTGCATTCTATCTTTTTAAGGCCAATCTAAGGTTCCTGATTTTAGCTTGGATCACAAAACCAACCCAACCTGATACACCAACCTCCTCCCAGGACTTCTTCACCACTAATTGAAACTGCTGATATAAAGTCCAAGCATTCAAAAATTGAAATGGTCTTGGACCCCAGTCCCAACCATCCTGCATTAATAAGAGTGGACTATGATCGGATACTCCTCTAGGAAGGCCCCATAGGCTGAATTTGAATCTTTCCAACCACTCTATGGATAACAAAATCCTATCAATTCTGCACCAACTTCCCCTACCACTTGAGTTGCTCCACGTGAACTGTCTACCTTGCATAGGAGGATCAAAGAGCTCCAAATCTTCAATGAACTCGTTAAAAGCCCTCATCCCTCTATCCACTCTTATGCACCCTTTTCTTTCTCCTATGGACCTAATTTCATTAAAGTCCCCCCCCCCAATACACCATGGAACACTGAATTCTGATTTAAGGTTAGACAAAACCTTCCAAACATGATTCCTCCGATCTACATCATTAGGTGCATAGATATTAATCAACACACAAGAAAAGGCAGGTAAAATCGTACCTGATAGAAGGATGAAGCTTCGAGAGCAGCAGGATCCGAAAAGAGAGAACACAGAAGGCTTCCAAATACACAGAATTCACCCAGCCAACCCAACTGCATCAACTGACATATAATCCATGTCTTCAACTGGCCAAATAGATCTAACTACTTCCAATGTGAGTTCGGATTTCTTTGTTTCTTGCAAGAATACTATGTCAATATTTCTTTCTTTAATTAAAATTCTAAGTTTCCTCATTTTGCTAGGTCTCCCAAGACCCCTTATATTCCAGGATAAGAGTTTCATTGAGAACAAAGAGCACGCCCCAGCCTCCAAGTGGAACACCCTACACAGGTGCACCACCTTCCCTACGAGCGGTTTTCCTCGCATCATCCTCCTCCATCATTATAATTTTCCTCAAAGATTCATCTTCAGATCCATCGAAGTTGATGCCCAAAGCTTTCCCCACATTAATTGCTTCCCTTGCCTCAGCCATGATAGAATCAACACTGTGTGAGCTCTGACCTTCCGATTTTGAGTGTGAAAGCACTGAAGCAACAACTCTGAACACTGGACCTTTAACCCAGTTCTTCACGGTCGGTGAACCACCACTCTGCAAGCCCCTCCTATGAAGTCGATAACCCCTACCAATCCTCGCTCCAAATCCTCTCTGAGCAACTAAGGCTTTTCTCTTGAGGATGTTGGCCCTAGGATGAAGATGACACCTGTTTGGTTCTCCCTCAAGAGTGCCGACACAAACGATGGGTTGTGGATCAGAGATAAGCTGGTCCATCTCCTGGGTCTAAGAAATTTCCAAACCGTTATGGACCTGACCCACAACCTCAATATCTGAATTGGGCTTATCAATAGCTTTGCCGAACCTAAACTTTCTTGGATTACATTTAGCGACATTGCAAAGAGCTTATGCAGCAATAAAAAATGTCCGAATGGAAAGGGAAACATACTAGAATAGAAACATGGCCTTGTAATTATTTGGTACAAACAATTCTTGACGAAAACTAGTACGGAATGACTTAAGTTGATCTAGATCATATAAGATCCTAAGTTCATCTAGATCATAAACAAACATATAACTATATATATATAATGGGTAGCAGTAGGATAGGAGGAAGAAGACTGAACACCGCACAATATTCATGGCAGGAAACTTTGGGTGAATTTTGTCATTGTGATTCCAAAAGAAATAAAGGCAATAACAAAAGCTATGGTTGTCCATGGAGTGGCAAAATATTCACGTCTCAAATATGCAATAACTTTTTGGCAAACAACGCTTTGTGTAGCCAGTGGCTTGTCCGTATGCGTCATTGAAATGGCATGGAGACACATCTACATTCTTGCAGAGTTTGTTGAAGAGATGAAAAGCTTCTTCACGGCTGCCAAGATAGTCACTTATTACTTTGGCCTTTTCAAGCACTTCCACATCTTTTACAGTGCTTATGAGTTTATCCATAAGGTATGTGTATGACATGAAGCCACACTTGAACCCAGGGCAACACTGCTCGAAAGCAATGAGGTTTCTGAAGAACAACTCTATGGAGTCATCGATTGTCAGGGTTGGGATTTCAAAACGACCTCTACGACACCACCCAAAAGGAAAAAAAAATATTGGGGGCTTTAAATTAAGAGTTCTAATCACTTTAATTGGTGTGTGAGTCTTATATGATGTGATGTTTTAGTCTTAGTTTTTTTTTTTTTTTTTTCCACATCATTAGTGCTCTTTTAGAGCTTTCAAATTAGAGTGATGTATCATTTCTGCCCAAAAGAAGCATCAACTACATAAAACTTTATCTCGGAATTGGTGCATGATTGTAACTTCACTCCTGCGTCGACGAGTTCTGATGCAGAAGGGCTGAATTTGCTGACATCATAGCCGATTACCCTAAAAAAAAAAGTTTAGTAAAATATATTACCAACTCAATTCACCTGAATGAGCACCCAATTTATAGAAAAATGTTTCAGAGCTCTAGAGCTGCTCTAATGATGTGACAGCTGTATGGGTCCCACTTGGATGTGATGTTTTGGCTTAATTTCTTTTCTTTTTTTTTTAAAGGTGCCAGCTCAGTAAAACTCTGTTTAGAGCTCTACTTTTAAAGCTCTAGATCATCACTACCAATTCATAATCCGCTAACTTTTAGAACAATAATATTTGGACTACAATAATTTGTTTGTCACCTTGCGAGTCAATATTATATAGGTAATGGATCTGACAATTATTATCAATATAATATTGACACATAAAATCATAAATAAAATATAAAAAGAAAATGTGTTCATTAATACTTTTAGGGTAAATTACATTTTCATCCCTGTAATTAATAGTCTCGTTTTATAAATCCTTACTTATATAAAAGGTAATAACTCCTAGTAAAAAGGAACAAATTATATTGAAAAAAAAAAATAAAGCAAAGGAAAAAGAAAAAAATAAATAAATAAAAATAAAGCAAAACAAGAAAAGAAATAGTACATGAGTTCAATATTTTCATTCTATCTAAATAATTACAATGACAGGGAGTTAGTATAATTTCTCAAACGTCAGGAGTGATATATATTAAATTCAAATTTCAAAGATATAAGTGTAATTTACACATACTTTTAAAATGTGTATCTATATATGATTAAGGCTTTGTTTGTCATAATTTAAAAAAGTCAAAAAGTTAAAAAGTCACTATTCTATTTAAGTCACATCATCTCTCTACTACATCACTTCAAACCCAACCCATATTTCATAAAAAGTCAAAAAGTACACTTATTTAAATCGTCTCAAACCACTCCTAAGTTACCCACTATGCAGGTTATATATACGTTTTTTTTTTTTTTTTTTGTTTTTTTTATTTGAAAAGTTTAAATGTAGATTTATAAAATTTAAATTTTAGAGTATTTACCTTGAAAAAAATTTCTGAAGGATATTAACTAGTGATTCCCGTATTGGATTCTTTTTATTACCATCTGTGAAAGAATGGAAGCCGTCGGCTAGAATACGAAGTGAAAATCCTACGTGATTCGTGATTAGATCAAGATTAACTTATTCCAAATCCCAAAAATCCAAAACACTCAACCTAAAATCATCAAGCACTTACGAGAGTGATTTTAGTTTGTTTGTTTTTAGGAATAAACAATAAATCGACACAAACGATTTTTTACGTGGAAAAACCACAATTGAAGAACCTTCAATTGTAATCAAAAACCACGGGCGAACCGCCACTATCAATCCACTACTGAAGAACTAAAAGATTACAAAGATAATACACAAATTACCCAACACAGTCAATTTGTCCTCGAATCTTCTGTAACTCTTTCTCCACGCCTTCGTCACGGAACTGATCAATCCTGAAGTTGATTCCACAACTTCACTTGTCGAATTAACGACTACGTAAAGAATCAAACACCTTTTGAAACTCTACGTGTTAACCTTCGGATTCCACCGAAGAGAACTCTTTTGAATATGCAGTATCAAACTCTTTGATGTATGAATCTCAACTCATAGGTTTAGAACTCTCTTAAGAACATCAAAGAAAACTCACAAAACATCAAAAGAAAACTTCAACCAAAACCCTAGAACTCTTAGATCAGATCTGGGAAAAGTAATCCTAAAAAACAACCTTAACAGGTTTAAATAGAAGATCTGGGTCCGCGATCTCCGCTCGAGCGCTCCACAGTCCGCTCGAGCGGACTGAACAAAAATATGCGCGTGACTAAACTGAGATGCGCTCGAGCGCTGGATATTCCGCTCAAGCGTAAAATCACATCTCCCAGTACTTTTTGCAGCCCTGTCAAAATACTGAGATCCTTCAATCTCCGCTCGAGCGCACATGACCCCGCTCGAGCGAGAAGAACAAAAACACAAAAAAAATACATTTTTATCAACACAAAGTTTTGTCTCCGGATTTGACAATAAAGGGACCTAACAATCTCCCCCTTTGTCAATTCCCGGACAAAACCTTTCTAAACATTGTTCCTTAAACACACGCACTAGACTGGATTAAAAACAAAGGAAAAACAACCTCTCAAAACTCAATTAAACACACAACTTGATCAAGAACACATCCATTCAACTTCAACACTCAATTGCAACACATCCCTTCAACTTTGCACCTGTGAAATATCATTCAACATACCAAACAAAACTGTGGAAGAATATAAAATGAAATAGATAAACATAATATCCACAATGTCCACAATATCCAAACATTACCAAAAACGCTAAAGAGATGTACCACCAATGGAACCAAAAACTGTCCAAATGTCCAAAAGAAGGTCCACAACTGCTGTGCTGTGTTCAAAAACTCCAAAATGTGTTCAAAAACTCCAAAACGCTGTCCAAATGACTATGTCAAAATGCTGTCCAAATGACTATGACTATGCACAAAATTCTCCCCCTTTTTGTCTGGGAAGCACAAATCAGGCATCGGGAGGCGGTGGCTGCTGAGACTGAATGAGATGAACGAGATGAGTGAGAGTCTGCTCCATCTGGCCAAGGCGACCATCAAAGGCATCGAAGCGTGCATCCAGAAAATCCAAGCGCCTGGTCATGGCCTCCGCAAACTGCTGAAACTGAACATGAAGATCCGGAGGTGGAACAGGAGCCTCATCACCATCACCTGCTACAGCTGCATCAAACTCGGCCTCCTCAGCAAGACCAGCAGCAACCCCTGCAGAAGGACCAACCTGGGACGACTCCCCCTTAATATGAGCCCTACTTTGTGACACAATTTTCTTTGTAAAAGGGCGAGTAGGAAATGCAAACTCATCATCTTCTAGGACAGGAACCCCAAGGTCAGACAAAAGTCGGTTGATCATGCAACCGTAAGGAAGGCCAAGCTGTTTATGCCCATGAGCACCGATCATCTTTTTTATAATAAGAGAGGCTAGATCAATAGACCGGTGACGGGCAATACAAGATAAAATGAATCCTTGGTCTTGTTTGACCTCGGATGAATGTGTGGTCACAATAATGTTGGCGCAGACAATCAGGTTAAGCAATCTGAACTCCGGAAGAAGTTCAAACTGTTTAATCAAACCTCCTTTAGGCCAATGGCGGGCAACGCCACACAATTCCTTAGCCACATCATCAAAATCACAAGTAGGACGGTCGGGAACGGGGAAAGGATAGTGCTCGGGAAAGACCTGCTCAATCTTAAGGAGCTGACGAATCAGGACAGGAGTGACTGAAATGGCTTTAGACCTAACCCATGTTGTGAAAGATGGCTCAAAATCACGAATACCCTCCATATTACAATAGAATTCTCGAACCTAATCGAGATTCTGACGCCCAGAGAAAGATAAGACTAAGTCTCCACCGAGAGGGTCGAACAAGGGACGAATATGGATGGAGTCAAAAGTATCAGCCTGGACATTTCTCTCTAAATGAACTGTACGACTCTCAAAAGATGTATGAAAAGACTTGGACTGTTTGGCGGATTGAAACCTTACAGAATTAAAGGTAGGTCGAGACACTGCGGCCTTACGGCGTTTAGGAGCAGAAGTAGACATGACTATGGAAGACACCATTTCAACCAACAAACCAACAAACCCAAAAACCAAGCCAAACCAAGACCAACAAATCATTAGTAACAGGTAAAAATAATAAAGAATGAAAGCCAAAATCACAAATCATAAGAAAGATGCAAGGCAAGATATGGCAAAGCAGGGCAGAGCAATATGATGAAATTCATGAACCATGAGACATAACATGATAGGCATAGTGGAAGGCATGAGTGTTAACACACTATGAAGCACTAATGAGAAACCAAAACATGGCAAAACCAGACCCAAAACACATACCAACTGCGAGCACATCGGACTCAAACCCAAATAAGAACCAGTAAGACAAGAGACCATAGAGACATTACCAAAAAGTAACCCTAGTCCGACTGACACAACAAAAAAAACAAAAAATACACCATGAAACAGACAATAAGACATAGTGCAAGTGTGTGAGGCAAGAGAACAAACTGAGACACAGAACACACAGGAAAAACACAAAATCCAACTCCCATTGTAGCCAATTACAGGAAAAAATAGAGAAGAATAGAGGAAAAACCTTACCAGAGATGAAATCGGCAAGGAAGACCAAAGAGGAGGATGATATCGAGCCCAATCACGGCAACACTACAAACCCTAGGTCGGAGAGATGTGAAAAGAGGGAAAAAATGACCTGAAGAGTCGAAGGAGGGAGTTAAATATGAAATTGGTCCGCTCGAGCATACTGAGTACCGCTCGAGCGTAAATCAATGCAAGCAGACGCCCACTTGTAACATGCCCGGGGGGTACCCGCGCGCGTTAAACAGCTCGGACTCTCGAGATCTCTTTGATCTCAAGTCTCACGAGTGCAATGTGAAACACAGATGAGAGTCCAGATTTGGCAACTTTTATTGAAAATCCATTTTATTGCAATTTTGTCAAAATGGACTGCGTCATCAGATCTCAGAGTCGCCACCTAATATTTTAGGAAATTAGGAAACCCATGACTCGGTGCCAAGGCCACTGTTCGTCGTAACCAAGGATGCTTGGCTCGGAACCTTAGGTATGAGAGGGGAAGGTCAATAATGAGCACCCCCGCTCACCCGATCAAAAGATCGGCCTCTACTAAACCATGATATGACTTTTTTTATTTTCTTTATATGTTTATGTTCTGATTATTGAATAAATCCTAAAATTTACTATGTGAAGCATACAAGTATAGACTAGTTTGCTCAAATTGGAACAATTCAATTTCATGTTTGTTTTTCGAAAAGGGTTTGAATTTGCCACTCGACAAAGTGGGCTTAAAACGTACATTTATTGAATTATTCCAATTCAAACAACAAGCCTTCATCCACAGGCATTCAAACAGTTATATGAAGTAAGCAGTTAGCCTCATGGTAGGATGCTAAACATAATAAGAAAATTACACACAAATGGGATGCTAAGGCATAAAAACTCACAGATTGACCGACGTCCCTCGAACAACTACAAAACAAAGTTAGTAAAATATGCATGATCTTATATACAGAATCCTAATGCAATTCACTCATGAGATGCAACTAAAGATTCGGCTTCTAAGATATGACATGTGAATCATCTCAAGAACATAAGGTAGCACACATAATCACATAGGAATTGATTAAATCCACAAATGCAAACTTAGCCGAATCAAGATGCATGAAACATGGATGCAAAGCATGAATATGATGAAAAATAAATATGATATTTTTGTACAAATAAGGAAAGCAAGTAAAAGAATGGGATAGAAAGAAGCGGGGATGGGGAATTATTACAACACTTGAAAGAATAATTACAAACCAAATTACAGAGGGATGAGGAGAATATTACAACAAAATAAAAAAAAAACCTCGCAAAACACTCAAAATAAAATAAATGAAAGAAAAAGCTTCATGTGCCTTGGAATTGTTGGCGGAAATTGGTCAACATTGGGAGGTTATGCCATCTTGTCAGAAGGAAGCTAACCGACCGGCCAAATACGCCAGTCGGCCAACTAGGCCGAGCAAAACCTGTCTTGTTGCGAAACCAAGAAAAGGAACAAACAAGAAATATGTAGGTGGCTCAACTAACCACTACCGGTTAGCTTACAACAAGGAAACAAAAATAGAAAGTGCAAAATTATAACAAAACTAACATGAACCTAAATTAAGAAAACAAATATAAGGTAGAACATGTAAGATTAAAACAAAACTAATATGAAACTAATATAAGAGGATAACTTTAACCTAGGAAATGCAAGATTACTACACAACTACTATGAAACTAAAACAAGAAAACAAATATAAAATAGAACATGCAAGATTGTGAAATTAAAATAAGAACACAAAAAAAGAAAAAGAAAAAGAACACAACTACTACAAAGCTAAAACAATAAAATAAATATGGGATAGAATATGCAAGATTACAATAACACTAACATGGACCTAAAACAAAAAAAAATATATATATATATAAAATAGAACATGCAAGATTACAACAAAACTAATGTGAAACTAAAATAAGAAAACAAATAACACAACTACTACAAAACTAAAATAAGAAAATAAATAAGGGGTAGAATATGCAAGATTACAACAAAAGTAATATGAAACTAAAATAAGAAAATAAATATAAGATAAAACATGTAAGAAAAATGAAAGAATTGAAAATTCACCTTGCAAAGAAGGATTGAACTTCTTGATTTTCAAACTTCCTCTTGATCACCCTCAAGGTTGTGAATTATGATCTTAATCCTCAATTCAAAAGCTTGGAATTTGAGCTTAAAATAACGGTTTTGAACAAGTGTATGATCACTCTTTTCTTGGCAAGAATACTCTCTTTGGTTAAGGCTTTGAGTGATTTTTGACAAGGAGAGACAAGATGTAAGAGGCTATGTAACTTCACTAGTTTGGCAAAACCACTCTCTTGTTTTTAAGACTTCTTTTCTCTCAAATTCTAACACAATTTTAGCATTCTCTCCCTACCCTTCTCTTCTTCAAAAATCCTCCCTCAATTCAAGACTAGAGCTCTCATTATATAGCCAATGCAAGTAGGCAATGGTGGAAGACAAAGTGGAGTTAATGGGGGACAATGTATAATGGAGGTGAATGATGAATGGTGATGGTGTGGTTGCTTTAGGAAAATGGATTATGACTTGAGATGGTGGGATGTGATTATGAAAGTAGATGGTGAGTGGGGATGGTGGGATGTAATTATGGAAGTGGATGGTGAGTGGGGATGATGGGATGTGATCATGAAAGTAGATGGTGGAGTGTAATTATGAAAGTGGATGATGAGTGGAGATGGTGGGATGTGTAGATAATGAGTGGGGATGTTGGAGGATGAGTGGGTGCACTTGAATAGATCAAAAAATGGCTCAATGGGGTGTCCCAACCGAACTAAAACCAAGAAAAACGGGGCTGCTGCTGTTTTGGGCGGAGTCAACAAAATCTGCTTTTAAGTCCAACTTCAAATGGGCATATCTCCTCCATATGGACTTGGTTTTAGGCGGTTCTTGGGTCCAAATTGAAGCCCCAGAAGTCTACTTTCCAATGGTGGTGGCCTCATATTTAAATTCCAAGTGTACAAAGAGATATACCTAATTTAGTAAAGGCTGTCTCGGGCTGGGTCAACAAAATCTACTTTGAAGCCCAACTTCAAATAGGCATATCTCCCTTATTTGGACTTGGTCTAAGGTGGTTCTTGGGTCTAAATTGAAGCCCCAAAAGTATAATTTCCAATGGTGGTGGCCTCATATTTAAATTCCAAGTGTACAAAGAGATATGCCTAATTTAGTAAAGGCTGTCTCGGGCTGGGTCAACAAAATCTGCTTTGAAGCCCAACTTCAAATAGGCATATCTCCCTTATTTGGACTTGGTCTAAGGTGGTTCTTGGGTCTAAATTGAATCCCCAGAAGTCTACTTTCCATTGGTGGTGGCCTCACATTTAAATTCCAAGTGTACAAAGAGAAATGTCTAATTTAGTGAAGGCTGCTCATTTCCTTCTTAATGATTTGATACTCATTCTTTTCCTAAACCAGTTTTCTTTCATCCCCTCCTATTTCCTTTAACTCCAAACCTATAAAGAAGATGTTTTTAAATATTTTTTCAAAAAAGTTCACCTCCCTTCCATTTATTTCCACTTTGTCCTTACTCAGTTTACTGAAAAGTGCAACATTTTAATCGAAATAGGAGCTTCGGGACATTGTAGAAACATTAAAAAAAAACATATTTTGAAAAGAGGGTTTTAAGGTCTAAAATAGTTTGGCCAAAAAATGGGTGAAGGTTGGGATTAAAACTTAAATTCCATCTTTCTTACTGAGAATTTTGTGAGAAACACATTCTAATTGTCATCATCGGGTAATCAAAAGAAAGCGCCCAAGTCTTAGGGTCGGTCAAAATGGGGTGTCTACACCGCTCGAGCGCTAATATGAAAGCTCGAGTGCTAAAACCCATCTCTCAGAATTGCCAAACCAAGAACAAACTGCTGCAAGTGTGAAAAATACGCTCGAGCGTAAAACAGTCCGCTCGAGCGAAAAAACCTTTTTTTTTTTTTAAAAAAAAAAAAATTAAAATAAAAACACCTAGGAAGTCCTGTAACAAGTAAGGAGACCAAGTGTCAGACTATACCACAAAGACAAGAGAATCCATCAATTATGAGTCCTGAAAATTTGAGAAAAGAGAAGAAAACACCAGCTCATGAATAAAACAGATAGTATTAAATCAAAGCCACAAGCATCATGAGAATGCATAACTCAAAAACACACATGAGAGCTCACATAAATGATGTGTGTGTGTGCAATCCTTGAGAGCCACAAAGCTAGAGTTAATCCTAGTAGTGATCGGATGGCTAGACCTCCGACACGAGTAACTGACCATCACAGAGAAAAGTCAAACCACTAGGAATCACGGGGTATTTGTTGAGCAAATGCGGAAGCTCCCCCTCAGACAATGATCCCCCCTTTTTTTTATTTATTTATTTTTTCTTGTGGGCACTCACTGGTGGCATACACGCTCAAGAGTATGGAGACCAAACCAGAGAAGAATGGAATCAAAATGATGGCCTGGTTGGTGCCTCTGAGGTAGCCTTTTCCTAATGCCCGGAAATCATGTACTGAGGGAGAAACCATGGAAGTGAAATAAGATGGTAGATGGTTAAGAGACTTAACATCACCCATGATATACCAGTATAGGTCAATTCCTCTGAAAGAGTACAAGAAACACTGTCAGTGGTCCATAGAGAACTTTGATCACTTGTGCGGAAACCCCTGCAACAGTTTAGCTCAAGGATGTGTACAGAATGAGATCATGAAGTAAATGAGTATGGGCATTCAGAATGAGCTATGAACAAAGATGAAAAAGATCTTGTAAGCAACATGAGCAGTGTTCATAAAACATTTTGATGCAAAAGATATCAGGACTCAATCACAATGAGATTATCACATCCAAGAACAGTAAGTCAACCACTCACACTTACCTCACATAAAATAAACAAGAAGCAACCTAGTGTAGACGTCCCCGAACGCCCCGGGAGGGTTAAGTCCCGTTCTGTTCATATTGGGGTCACTACAGTTCAAGGACTCAAATGTCACGGTTCTTAATCTTGAACCAAAGAGTTCAAATCCGGCAAATCGTTTTGAAAACAGATTTTTTGAAAGAAGTGCCAAACATGGACTGCTTTGCCAGATAACAGAGTCGCCACCTAAATGTTTTTAAAATGGGAAATTTAGGAAACCCTGACTCGGTGCCAAAGGCCACGTGTCCGTCATCACCAAAGTTGCCTCGGCTCGGGAACTTGGGTACGATTGGGGAAGGTCACATCGTGAGCACCCCCGCTCGCCCGGTCAAAGACCGGCCTCTACTAACCATGATATCTGTTTTTGAAAACTTTGTGAGTTCTTATTCCGGTTATTAGCCTAGGTTACTATGTGATGCTCACAGCAAATAAGTATAGACTGAGTCGCCTAAATTGGAACAAAACACTTCATGTTTGTTTGTTTGAAAATGGTTTGATGGTGCTACCCGCAGGTAGGCTAAGACGCGGATTTGCCACCCTCGGGTGGGCTTAGTAAAACATGATTTTGCCACTATCTAGTGGGCTTAAAACAAACAGTTAATGAATTGCTCCAATTCAAATAACTCAACCTCCACCCACAGGCATTCAAGGCAGATATATCACATAAGCACATAGCCTCATGGTAAGCATGCTATCATGGCAACACTCACACGCATGCAAGGATGCTAAAGCATAAAACTCACCTAGTACTCCAAGCCAAAACAGGAACCGATTAGAAATCATGCATGGATCCTAAGTATACAGAATGCCTAATGCAACACATGCAAAATGCAACTATAGCAGGCTCGGCTATTCTAAAGATGGCATGTGAAATGCTACAACTATCACGTATTCAATTTGGAATTGAAATACAGATGCAGTTTGTATGATGCGCCGATCCCGGTGCATGCAAAACAGATGAATGATGCAAACATGCTGTCATACTGTATGCTAATTGAAATATGCCCTATATCTAACCATCGTAAGCAGGTAAATAAAAGGGAGAAAGAAATGGGGATTGGAAGACATACATCGCACTCACACACCCTTATTACAATTATGCCCTCACACAGAGGGTCCGAATAAATAATAATACAGTCCGAAATGAAAGAATAATACAGATTTCTAATTAATGTACAGATTAACTACAAAAAAGTAAAACTGGCATGCAAGCCAGGGACTGCCTTGCTTCTGATGAATAATGTATGCCGGGCTGCTCTGGCGCGGAAATCCACTGGGATGCCCCAATTAGCCTCTGTTTGCACTTTTCTCGAAATGCGTGCCAAACTCTGAAAAGTTGTTGATCCTTGATTTTGCTGCAACAGAGAGCAGGAAAAGGGCATAGCAATGTATTTCACAAATATATGCATGCCTCGATCCTCGTGCCACCAATCACGCATATCGATGCATGATGGCCGAGGAATCGGATTGCACAACTCAATATAGGGTGCAATGCAGATGAATGCTATAACAAAAACCTAACTCCATCATGAGTGATCCGGAGTGTCGGTGACTTGGGAATCGAGACCCGTTCCATGAAACGTGCCTCGTTTCCCGTGCCCGGGCTAACTCTTATCCCGAACACGATGCGGTATGTATGATATGCATGAAATGCAACTAAAATACAATCCTAGCATGCACAATGTTATGAAAATGGGATGCCTCGAAATGCGCGCAAGCGGGCACGCAAACCGAGGCGATGATATGAAATCATGAAATAGCATGAAAATGATATGTAATGAGGCTAAGATGAGATGCCTCGAAATGCGTGCCCACGGGCACGCAAACCGAGGCGATGGCATACGGAATGCAACGGGACTAAAATGGCATACGGAATGCAGAATGGACTTACACCAACATGAGAGAGCCTCAGCCACTCTCGCACGGGAGGCCGTCGGATAAAAACAAAGTGCCTCGAAATGCGCGCACACGGGCGCGCAAACCGAGGCGATGCATTAGAGCATGAAATGACATGGAAAATGCAAATTGGGCTTACACTAACATGAGAGGGCCTCAGCCGTACTCACATAAGAGGCCGTCGGATAAAAAGGAAATGCCTCGAAATGCGTGCCCATGGGCGCGCAAACCGAGGCGATGATATGAAATGCAAAATCGGATAAAACCAAAGTGCCTTGAAATGTGTGCCCACAGGCACGCACACCGAGGCGATGATGTGAAATGAGAAATCGGATAAAATCAAAGTGCCTCGAAATGTGTGCCCACAGGCACGCACACCGAGGCAATGATGTGAAATGGAATGAAATGGCATACGGAATGCCACGATGGGCTTACACCAACATGGGAGAGCCTCAGCTCACTCACATAGGAGGCCGTCGGATAAAAAGGAAATGCCTCGAAATGCGTGCCCACGGGCGCGCAAACCGAGGCGATGATATGAAATGCAAAATCGGATAAAACCGAAGTGCCTTGAAATGTGTGCCCACATGCACGCACACCGAGGCGATGATAAAATGGAAATCGGATAAAACCGAAGTGCCTTGAAATGTGTGCCCACAAGCACGCACACCGAGGCGATGATAAAATGAGACGGAAATGCAAATTGGGCTTATACTAACATGAGTGGACCTCAGCCACACTCACATCAGATGCCGTCGGATAAAACAGAGGTGCCTCGAAGTGCGTGTCCACGGGCGCGCAAACCGAGGCATGGCCCGAAGGCATGAAATGGCACGGGAAATGATATGCAAGCATGCAAACCAAATTTCAGCACCTAAATGAAGGGGAATACAGCCCCGAAATGATACGAAATGACAACCAATGCATGAAATCATCCCGAAATGTGATTTTAAGTACCCGAAATGGCCTACGGCTATGCTAAACATGCAAAATTGGCACATGAAAGCAAAAACAGTAGCAAGGCAGTCCCAAAAATAGCATCTTTTCAGTACAAAACAAGGCTAAATAACAACCACAAGTATGGCAAAAATAGCATGCAAAAATGGGGAAAAAGAGGAGAATTACAAAGCAAGTGGTATCTACAATGCTCAAACTGAAAAACACAGTTCTACAACATTAAAGAGGAACCAAAAATATGCATATTTACAGTGAATGACAACCCCAAAATCAGTATGTAGATATGCTCAAAATAGCATGCAATATATGGACCAAAAGAAGGCTATAATGATAGGTCATGCATGGAAGCACCAAATGAGGTTGAGCCCTTCTACAATGTTGTAGAGGGGCTCAAAATAAGCCTAAAACCAGTATGGGTCGGAGCCCAAAAAACAAATGTATATAAGCCAAAAATAGCATGCAAGATTATGATATACAAGGTGGATATTGAAACAAGTGGTATATAGAAGCATCAAGCCAGGTTGAGCCCTTCTACAATGTTGTAGAGGGGCTCAAAATGAGCCTAAAACCAGTAGGGGTCGGAGCCCAAAACAGTAGGCAAGTAGGGTAGAAATAGGAAGCAAGAAAATGTCACAAAAGATGGAATTTGAGACTTACCCTTGAAGATCCAACTTTTGCTACCTCTTGGCTTGAATTTGTTGCTTCTTAGCCCTTGAAGAACCTTCCTTTGCTGCTGGAATGGTCGTGGTGATGGTGAAGCTTAGGGTTGATGAAGGAATTAGCTAGGGACTTGAAACTTTTTAGGATTTTTGGCTATGGAAATGGAGCTTTTGGAAGAGAGGCTCTTGAGATCAAATGTTCTAACCTCAACAAAGGAGGAGGCCATCCCCTCAAATAGGCAAGAAAGGGGTGTAAAAGGGAGGGAAATGCATCCAAGCTTTCCCTCCCAAAATATCCCCCGGATGCTGAGATATTTTGGGAAAAACAGCTGGACAGCTGTAGAGTGCTCAAAAGCAGAAAGCTGGCCGGCCAGGTGGATTTCTTGAAGGTGGCCGGCCAGCCACCCCCCATGGCCGGCCAGCCACCTCCCATGGCCGGCCAGCCAATGGCAAAAATGAAAAGTTGAATTAGTGGCCGACCACCATTTTTTGGTGTCCTCCCATGTGTGTAGAACAAGGTTCCAAGGTCGGAAATTGGCAACTCTGAAACAGGAAACACAACATTGCACTTGAAGGAGAGGCTCAAAAATGAAAACAACAATTACTGGCCGACCACCACTTTTTGGTGTCCTCCCATGTGTGTAGAACAAGGTTCCATGGTCGGAATGTGGCAACACTGAAGCAGGAGTCACAACATTGCATTTGAAGGAGAGGCTCAAAAATGAAAACAACAATTGCTGGCCGACCACCACTTTTTGGTGTCCTCCCATGTGCCCTCATCACAAATATGTAGCTTTGGTTGGAAGAAAATGGGCCTAGGGTGTTCAACATTAGCCCGGAAGTGAGCAAAACGGGCGCCGGAGGAGCGAAACTGGTTATCTGGGATAATTGCTGGCCTCCCACCCCCAGTGATCTTCCTGGTGCTGAAACAGAGGTATCTGCCAAAATTGAACAAAAACTAATGAGAAATGAACGCTCGGGGCCCAAACCGCGCAATTCGGGGTCCCGAAAATGGGCTGCAGGCACCGGAAGTGGTGTTCAGCAGCGAAGTGGGTATCAGAGGCCCCAGTGTTCCTCGGAATGATAAAACAGAGGTACCTGCCAAAAATCGGAGAAAACCGATGCGAAATGAATGCTCGGGGGCCAAACCGCGAGGTTCGGGGCCCGAAAACCGGCTGTAAGCACCGAAAGTGGCATTCAGCCACGAAGTGGGTATCTAAGACCCCAGTGTGCCTCGTTATGACAAAACAGAGGTACCTGCCAAGAACCGGAGGAATCGGAGACGGTTGGGCGGTCCCGAACCGAGGCACACGGCCTGACGGCTCCGAGAACCGGGAACCGGGCTCCGAAATGGGCAAAATGGCCTGCGGCCACGAAATGTAGCGCACGGCCATCGAGAGATAGTCTACGGGACCACTCCCTCCCCTCAGGAAAGAAAACAGAGAAAACCGAGTCTGGTTCGCAAACCGAGACAAGGCACAGAAGAGGATTCGGAAGTTCGGAGGCAGGGCGCACGGCCGCGACTCTGAGACTTCTGAATGAGCACAGTATGCAACATCACCGAGCGCTCAATCGGTGACGTCTGAGTCTTAAGGTCGGTCAAAAATGGGGTGTCTACACCTAGTTACTGAGCATTACACCCAAGGTCTTTCTAAGAAACTCAAATCGAAGAAGATCAAGGGGTTTTGTAAAAATATCAGCTTTTTGATGCTCAGTAGGAACATGTTCCAAAACAACAAGGCCTTCATCCACTAACTCTCGAATAAAATGATGACGGATGTCAATATGTTTGGTGCGAGAGTGTTGGACTGGATTTTTTGAAATGTTTATGGCACTTGTGTTATCACAGAAAAGAGTGAGAGTGTTCTGTTCTATCCCATAATCATGAAGCATTTGCTTCATCCACAGCATTTGAGCACAACAACTCCCTGCAGCAATGTACTCAGCCTCAGCAGTCGAAAGAGAAATGGCATTTTACTTTTTACTATGCCAAGAAACCAGATTATTCCCAAGGTAAAAACACCCTCCGGATGTACTTTTCCTATCATCAGCACACCCTGCCCAATCAGCATCAGAAAAACCAGTAATTTCGGATGTAGTATCAGTGGAAAACCAAACCCCATACCCCAAGGTCCCATTTACATACTTAATGATGGGTTTTACCGCATGAAGGTGAGACTCTTTAGGACTGGCTTGGTAACGAGCACAAACACCGACACTGAAGGAAATATCAGGACGACTGGCTGTGAGATACAAAAGACTCCCTATCATACTCCTATAAAGGGTAGGATCAACATCAATACCAGAGGAATCTTTGGAAAGGTGAAGACTGGTGCTCATGGGAGTGCGTGCATGCTTGGAAGACTCAAGACCAAACTTTGACACAAGATTTTTAGCATACTTAGACTGAGAAACAAATATGCCCGAAAGAGATTGTTTAATTTGGAGACCCAAAAAATAAGACAACTCTCCCATCATGCTCATCTCAAACTCATGTGTCATGCAATTCGAAAAATATTTCACAAGATGATCAGCAGTGGAACCAAACACAATATCATCAACATATATCTGAGCAACAAGAATATGAGACTTGGTATGTTTCACAAATAAGGTCTTATCCACACTACCCCTTTGAAAATCATTATCAAGAAGAAAAGTAGTAAGCCTATCATACCAAGCCCGAGGAGCTTGTTTCAATCCATACAAAGCTTTGTCTAACTTGTAGACATGATTAGGACATTTAGGGTCCTCAAACCCTTTTGGTTGCTCAACATATGCCTCTTCTTTTAAGTACCCATTCAGAAAGGCACTTTTCACATCCATTTGAAACAATTAAAAGCCAAGAAAACATGCAACACCAAGCAAAATGCGAATAGATTCGAGACGTGCAACTGGGGCAAATGTCTCATCATAGTCAATACCCTCTACTTGTGTGTAGCCTTGAGCAACCAACCTAGCTTTATTCCTTACAACAGTACCATTCTCATCAGATTTATTTTTAAAGATCCACTTGGTACCTATCACATTCATGTCTCTAGGTCTGGGAACAAGAGTCCAAACTTTGTTACACTCAAATTGACCTAATTCTTCAAGCATAGCATTGACCCAACTATCATCTAGCAAGGCCTCTTTAAAATTCTTAGGTTCAATTAAAGAAACATAACACATGTGTGATACCTCATCCCGAATCTGTCTTCGGGTTTTCATTCGATCCGAAACACTTCCAATCACCTGTTGAACTGGATGATTCAGTTTCACCCTTGCTGATGGTTTAAGTTCAGGACTTGCGGTGATACAAACAACAGGAGTGATGTCCCTTTGAGCACTCTTGGGACTTGAACTTACCTATGAGGATGGTGCTGTAACACTTTCTTGTGATTGAACCTCAGCTTCTCCTTGATTTTGTGGTTCAGTATCTAAGATTGGGGACTCACCATTGTCATCCTCATTTGTTGCCGGAGTAGGAGAACCTGTGTCATCTATAACCACATTGATAGATTCCATTAATGATGAAGTTCGCAGGTTATAGACTCGAAAAGCCCTACTGTTGGTTGAATACCCTAGGAAAATACCTTCATCACTTTGGGAGTCAAATTTGCCCAAGGGCTCTCTATCTTTGAAGATATAACACTTACTCCCAAAAGTTTTGAAGTATTTTACATTAGGTTTCAAACCCTTCCACAATTTATAAGGAGTTTGTAAAGTGCCGGGCCTTAAATACACGCGATTTATGACATAAACAGCAGTATTTAGGGCTTCGGCCCAAAACTTTGGAGGAAGACTCTTACTAAGGAGCATGACCCTAGCCATTTCTTGAACAACTCTGTTCTTCCTCTCAACCACTCCATTTTGTTGTGGAGTAATATGTGCAGAAAACTCATGCTTAATTCCATGCATATCACAAAAATCCGAAAACGAACTATTTTCAAATTCACGACCATGATCAGTTCGGATTCTTATGATACGCCCAATGGAAACACCCTGTTCATTTTGGATTTTAAGGACTAAAGCCTGGAAAGCATTAAACGTATCAGATTTTTCCCTTAAAAAATTTACCCATGAGAATCGAGTAAAATCATCAACAGTTAAAAAATGTATCTTTTACCCCCAATGCTTTCAGTGCGAGTAGGACCCATTAAATCCATGTGAACCAATTCAAGAGGACGTTTGGTTGTAAAGCTGTTCACCTTTTCATGAGGAGCACGAGTTTGCTTGCCAAGCTGACATGGTCCACACACATAGCTCAAATTCTTACCCAGTTTAGGTACTCCTCTCACAAGCTCTTTGTTGGCTATCTTAGTTAGGTCTTTGAAATTCATGTGACCTAATCTTTGATGCCACAGATCAATGTTACTTATGATGGCAGAATGACAAGTGAGATCATTAGTGGTAAGAATCCCATAGCAGTTATCAAATGTGCGAACCCCATGTAAAACAGTATTTCCCTTTTTATCCAAAATTTCACATTTATCTTTTCAAAACAATACTTCATGATGGGAATCACACATTTGACTAATGCTCAAAAGATTTGCTTTAAGGCCATCAACAAGTAAGGCATTATCTAGCTTGGGAAAACCAGCAACACTTATAGAACCCTTACCAATGACTCTAGAAGTGCCGCCATCTCCAAAGGTAACAATTCCTCCTTCATATTTTTCAAGAGAGGTGAAGTAGGATTTGTTACCGGACATATGACGAGAGCACCCTGTAGACGTCCCCGAACGCCCCGGGAGGGTTGAGGTCCCGTTCTGTTCATTTTTGGGGTTCACTACAGTTCGGACTCCCTTTTGTGAAGTTGCGGTTCTAAATCTGAACCAAAGAGTCCAACTCTGGCAAATCGTTTTGAGAAAAACAGATTTTGAAAAGAAGTGCCAAACATGGACTGCTTTGCCAGATTACAGAGTCGCCACCTAAATATTTTTTTTAAAAATGGGAAATTTAGGAAACCCTGACTCGGTGCCGAAGGCCACGTGTCCGTCATCACCAAATGTCTCGGCTCGGGAGCTTGGGTACGATCGGGGAAGGTCAGCTATGAGCACCCCCTTTCGCCCGGTCCGAAGACCGGCCTCTACTAACTGTGATATCCGATTTTGAAAACTTTATGCGTTCTTATACCGATTATTAACCTAGAATTACTATGTGATGCGCACAACACAAAAGTATAGACTAGATTGCCTAATTTGGAAATATCCGTTTGTTTCGAAAAACGTGTTGCTTTTTGCTACTCGCAAGTAGGCTAAAATACGAATTTCAACGAGTTGTTCCAACTTAGGCAATCCAACCTTCACCCACAGGCATTCAAGTAGTTATAACACATAAGCATTTAGCCGCATGGCAATCATATTGTCATGGCAAACATTCACACGCATGCGATATGCTAAAGCGTAAAAACTTACATCGTACTCCGTGCCAAAACAAGAAACTAGTTAACAAAACATGCATGGCCTAGTTCAGGTTAAGTGGTTAATGCAACACAGGCATAGATGCAATCTAGAGTAGGCTCGGCTAACCCTAAACATGGCATGTGAAATGCGCGAGTAGCACATATTCAATTTGGAATTGAAAATTGCAATGCAGTTTGTAAGATGTACCGAGCTCGGTGCATGTAAACAAATGTATGAATGCACGCATGCATTGCATAAGGTATGCTAATTTAGATGTGCCCTAATCTACCATCATAAGCAGGTAAATAAAAGGGAGAAAGAAGTGGGGGTTGGAAGACATGCAAACCACTCACCCACACTTATTACAATTATGCCCTCACTCGGAGGGACCGAAAGAATAATACAAATTAATTAACTACGCAAGCTAATTAAAATATTACAAACTTCACTAAATTAATCAAATGAATTAATTAATCTAATTAAAGCAGTAAACCGCCTCGGGATGAGGACTGGATGCAACACGCGCTCGGGACTGGCTCGGAACCGCACTGCCATGCACGGATTGCCTCTGTTTCCTTTGCTCTCCTCCTCAGAAAATTACCAAAGTCCCAGGAGTGCCTCTCAGGGCACTGGGGAGTACCACCGGCTGGGGTAGAGCACCACCGGCTGAAGGAGGAGGCCACCGGCACTAGACTCATCCATCGGCTGCCAATTGACTGCCGGTCGGCACTAAACAGTGCCGGTCGGCACAAAATGCCTGCAGAACCTGCAACTCACAGCAGCAGAGGGCAACTTGCATGGCAATGCAATTCAAGACATTTATGCACTATACACACCCCTTATCATGTTTTGACTCAATGGGGCATGTGTCTCGATTCCCGGACCACCAATCGCGCATTTCCATGCATGATGGCCCGGAGAACCAAGTATGCAACTTTAGTTTCAAATGCAATGCAACCAAATAAACACGCAAAAGTGCCCAACCTCTATCACATTTCACTTCAAGAGGCCAAGCATGCATGCTCATGTGATGCAACTCTAAGCATGTTATCTAGCATGCAACATGGATTATGCAATATACCTATGCAAGCATACAAGCAAGCATACAAGACAAGCATGCAAACCGATGAAAGAATGGTCTTACACATGACTTAGGCAACTCAAATAGGCCTAAAATCAGTTGCCAAAGCGCCTAGACATGAGGACTAAACAAGCACACACACATGCAAGTGTTACGATCCAAACCTTGAGCATGAACATGGCAACTCTCAAGCACACTTAAAGAGACCAAACATAGACAATGAGCATGCATTGTAAAGTTCTGAAATACATGCAAAACATGGTGCCGAACCAAGTCGAAGATAGACCAAACAAAGCATGCAAATGGTCTAAGGCTTAAAGCTAGTCAAAGAGGCTTTGAACCAAACTTATGCAAGGCGATTATGGCATGCACTAAACAACTAAAAACAGGTTTTTAGTATGTCAAAACAAAGCCAAAAGGCTACTTAGATGGCATCTAAGAGGCTTGAAATCAAAGGCATGCAAAATGGCCAAAACATGGGGGCATTCAAGACATGCTTTCAAAACGTTAAAGAGGCGACTAAGGTGAGCATACAAGCACACCAAAAGGTCTGAAATAGCATGCTAGGTGGTTCCAAACCATCAAAAATGAAGCAAGCATGGCATGCTACACATTCATGCCCTTGAGGCCAACAAGCCAAATGTAAAGGGGCTATATGATGCATGCCAAGATTGACCAAAATAGCTTAGGACAGAGCTAAAACATGTCAAAATAAGCATACAAGCTTCATGGACCTAGGCCTAAAACATGCTAGAAAGAAGGCATACAAACCTAGAGCAAGTTAAGGCAATACAAGGCATTACAAAGCATCTATGCGAAGCATGCAAGGAGTGCTAAAACCAACTTAAAACAGAGTTTAATCATGGCATAATAGGCATGAAAAACAGCCAAGACATGCTCAAAACACAACCAAACATGGTGCTCCTTTGGAGGCCAAAACTTGCCCTTTTCAAGGACATCAAGGAGAGGGGGTGGCCCTCTCCTTTTGGAGACTTCAAGGCACCATCTCCACCACTGAAATCCCTCAAGATTTCAGTGGTGGAGAGGCCCAAGCACCAAAGTCTCGGAGCTCTCACAAAATGGCCTAAAAATGGCCCTTTTCAAGGCCTAAGGGTGGTCAAACCTACCCAAAGTGCAAAACACTCTTGATAAACAATAAAGAGGGTTAAAAATAAGAACTTTTATGTGTTATGGACTAAGCACAAAAACAACTCTAAGCTAGGTGAAAACAAGGTGCAAAAAAGGGGTAAATAAAGTAAGTTTTGTTACCTTTGAAGACCACCTTCACAAAGGTTGGAGTTGTGGTTCCTTGAGCTCCAAACCAGTCAAGAACTTCAAGAACAAGCCCTTAGCACCTCAGTTCCAAGAGGAAGGTGAAACACTAGGTGTTGATGTGCAATAGTGAGGCACAAACACCTAGTGTACAAAACAAGAAAGAAAGAGAGAGATAGGATAGATACACAAAACCTAACCTAAAACCAGAGCTTCTCCCTCTCCTAAAATGTCTAACTCTCAAAAATTCTAACCCTTGAGCCAAGAGAAGAGGCGCCTCTCTTGTATAGGCATGAAACTTACAAGTTAAGCAAGCCTAAAGGCTCATCCCTTCCATACACGTGTATGGAGGGGAGCAAAAAGGTGATACAGCTGTCTAAAAATATCTAAAAGCAGCTGTACATAGTCGGCAGGGCAAAATGGTCATTTGCCAAAATTTAGTGCGGTCGGCACAAAAGAGTGCCGGTCGGCACAATAAAGTGCCGATGACAACACCAGCCAGCCGGTGGCCTCTAGCCACAGCCGGTGGTATGTGGGGGTGCCTCACAAAGCATTCCCTGCCATTCCAAGGCAAAACACAAGTGTTTGGTGCAAAACCAAACACAAAACGGTCGAGTTCGGAAGTCCTGAGGCAAGGCGCGCGAGCCGAGAACTCCGGGAACTCCAAACGAACACAAACATGGATAATCACCGAGTGTCCAGCGGTGACGTCCAGGTCTTGAGGACGGTCAAAAATGGGGTGTCTACAGTTGCCCCTCTTTGACAGAACTCGAAAGTCATAACAATGACGGGAGTGAATGTCAAAGCCAGAGACGACCCATTTTTGACAAGGCCGAAGACTTGGACAAACATACAAAGCGCAAATGGTTGAACTGGCAAGCTGCCTACGTATCCCTTAGGAATCAAACCAGCGTAGTTCAGGCACAGGCATACAAGCCGCAGATAAGGTATGCGCACGTAGGCGGGGGCAAAATGCAACTGACGATGCAAAAGGCCGAGCATAACTTATGATCATGCAAAGAAAGCTGTAACGAAGCACACATGCGACGGTTATAAGCTAGCATGCACCAATCTACACTACAATGCAGAAAGGATGTAAGAGAATTATGCAATTATCGATACGTCTCACTCGGAGGATACAATACCTGTGCGGCTCGTCCGGTTGCACCGGCCTCAAATGAGCCGTACATACAATATCGTGCCTGCAAAGAAAGCAAACTTAACAGGTGAAATATTGTTAGCAACATGCATGACATATGCAATGCGAATACAAAATGATAAGCAATTGAATCTAAATGTAATGCAAATGATATGCAAAACTAATAACAAATATAAACAATGCAAATAATATGCAATGTAAATATGCAATGCAATTGAATCATGATCCAATCATGAGCGGTTCAAAACCACACAAATGTCAGATAGATTGATGGAGGTAACAAGTCCGTGTCCCATAGAACGATGTCTGATCTATGAGTAATACGCACGAACACAAGCACAAGTATTGGGTGGATTGACATAAGTGGGGAAACGACCCGCTGATGCGTGGACAATGATCCTAATGCCGGATGCAACAATTACACTACAATGTAATGGAAATGGATACAATGGATATGGCACGCGGGCCAAACCGAATCTTGCCTAGGAAAGGCATGTACGCATACAAACCGCGTCTAACACAGGAAATGTGCCGCAACCCTCAAACCAAGCTCGTCAAGGAATAGGCGCGTACACAAAAACTGTGCTTCGACGTGAAAAGTAGGGGCACATACCGGACCAAGCTCAACCTGGAAAGGCGCAAGCCATAGATGGAAGATGATGCAGTGAAGTGCATGCAAACTACAATGCACTATCTACTAGATGTTTTTACAGAAAATGCATGACATATGTACTATACTACAATGATATGCATGACATATGCATGGTTTTTTTTGTTTTTGTTATTTTTTTTTGAAATGCATGACACATGCAATATACATGATGATGCATGACAAATGCATGTGATGCAATGACTATGATTGCAGCTTTCCCTATCTTACCAACAAGGCGATATACTAGGTTGGTTCAGTATCCAGAATTGAGGCGTAGACATGCCGCCTCAACCTATGGGGCTTCCATACAGATTTCAAGCCGAGGGTACATCCCCTGGGTATTTAAACCAGACTTTAGTCTCGGAAATTTCGAACCTTTGCGTTCTAGGCATAAGCCATTCGAACTCTAGTTTTCACCGTCCCAGTTGGTCTCCTAGGAACTCACTGCAAACACAGGCTGGTGGCTTTACCAGACCACCGAAAGTCGTTCGGGCACGACAAACACCGAAGGAATTGCACCTTCAAAGGATTTAAGGTCTCCTAGACCGGGATGCACGGAACAATGCAATGAGATGCGCAGAATAGCGTGATGCGTTAGACAACGCGAGCGCACAAGATAGTGCAATATAATGCATGCCAAATGCGATGATGTGCACCTCAATGCATGGAAGGTCTGACCACCCCGAGGATTTAAGGTCTCCTAGACCGTGCGTGTTTAAGGTCTCGCCAGACCAGGAGAAACCTCTCAACGTAGCACACGCGAGAGAGGAAACAAAAAGAAGCCTCTCAGCGTAGTACACGCGAGAGGGGAAAAACAAAAAGACCTCTCAGCGTAGTACACGCGAGAGAGGAAAAACAGAAAGGAAAAAGAAGCCTCTCAGCGTAGTACACGCGAGAGGGGGGGGGGAAGACAAAAGACCTCTCAGCGTAGTACACGCGAGAGGGGAAAAACAAAAGACCTCTCAGCGTAGTACACGCGAGAGAGGAAAAACAGAAAGGAAAAAGAGCCTCTCAGCGTAGTACACGCGAGAGGGGGGAACGACAAAAGAAGCCTCTCAGCGTAGTACACGCGAGAGGAGAAAAACAAAAAGACCTCTCAGCGTAGTACACGCGAGAGAGGAAAAACATAAAGGAAAAAGAAGCCTCTCAGCGTAGTACACACGAGAGGGGGGGAAGTGCGAGGCAACGCACACGGGAGACGCATGCCAATGCAAATAGGGCAAATGAGACACGCGTGCCTCGTAAGAACGGAAAATGAAGTGCAATGAGGTGCACGTGCCTCAAAGGATGGAAAATGGAGTGCAATGAGGCATACTGTAGACGTCCCCGAACGCCCCGGGAGGGTTAAGTCTCGTTCCGTTCATTTTGGGGTCACTACAGTTCAAGGACTCAAATGTCACGGTTCTTAATCTTGAACCAAAGAGTCAAATCCGGCAAATCGTTTTGAGAAAACAGATTTTTGAAAGAAGTGCCAAACATGGATTGCTTTGCCAGATACAGAGTCGCCACCTAAATGTTTTTTTATGGGAAATTTAGGAAACCCTGACTCGGTGCCGAAGGCCACGTGTCCGTCATCACCAAAGTTGCCTCGGCTCGGGAACTTGGGTACAATTGGGGAAGGTCACTTCGTGAGCACCCCCGCTCGCCCGGTCAAAGACCGGCCTCTACTAACTATGATATCCAATTTGAAAACGTTATGTGTTCTTATTCCGGTTATTAGCCTAGAATTACTATGTTATGCGCACAGCAACAAGTATAGACCAAATCGCCTAAATTGGAACAAAACATTGTAAGTTTGTTTTGAAAATGATTTGCTACTCGCAAGTAGGCTAAAATGCAGGTTTTGCCACCCTCAAGTGGGCTTTAGAAAAAGATGGTTTTGCCACTATCTAGTGGGCTTAAAACTCACAGTTTTAATGCATTATCCCAATTTAAGTAATTTGACCTTCACCCATAGGCATTCATGCAGTTATATCACATAAGCACTTAGCCTCATGGTAAGCATGCTATTATGGCAACATTCACACACATGCGATATGCTAAAGCATAAAAGCTCACCTAGTACTCCAAGCCAAAACAGAAGCTTATTAGAAATCCATGCATGGACCTAAGCATACTGAAATGTCTAATGCAACACATGCAAAGATGTAATCTAGGCAGGCTCGGCTATCCTAAACGTGGCATATGGAATGCTACAAATAACACGTATTCAATTTGGAATTGAAAGTACGATGCAGTTTGTATGATGTGCCGAGCCCGATGCATGTCAACAAATGCATGGATGCACGCATGCATTGCATAAGGTATGCTAAATTAAATATGCCCTAATCTACCATCATAAGCAGGTAAATAAAAGGGAAAAAGAAATGGGGGTTGGAAGACATACACACACTCACACACCCTTATTACAAATATGCCCTCACCCGGAGGGACCAAATAAATAATACAGTTCAAAAGAATAAATGAATAAATTATACAAATTCTAATTATTAAAAAAACAAAGCAAATAAATAAATAAATGCAATGGGGCCTCAGCCCTGCGTGGGTGGGATGTGCGAATGATGCGTGCTCGATCCATCTTCCCCGGAAAAACCCGTGTCATGGCACTGTTGCTTCTGCTTTTACTGTCCTGCCTCTCTAAAAATCCTAAAGTTCTGGGATACCTTCCAAATGGTCTGAAGTACCCCACCGGCTGGGGGGAGTGGTCATCGGCTATTTGAGTTGTCCACCGGCTGCATATGGAGTTTATCGGCACAAAAACAGTAGTAAATGGCCCTTTCCACTTTATCTTCCGACTCTTGTGCGAGCATGCAGCCCATTGTAGTTTCAGTCACTGACAGGTACAGTATCAACGGTTTCCCTGGCTTTGGCGGCGACAACACGGGTGGATTCTGTAGATATTCTTTAATCTGTTCAAATGCAGCTTGGCATCGGCCGTCCCATTGGAACTTCTTTCCTTTCTTCAGGAGACCAAAAAGTGGTTCACAAGTTAAGGTTAGTTTAGAGATAAACCGCCTTATGAATTGCACTTTACCCAGAAAGCCTCGCACCTCCTTTTCAGTCATTGGTGGTGGCATTTCTAAGATGGCCTTGATTTTGGAAGGGTCGACTTCGATGCCCCTTTGTGTAATCAGAAATCCTAGCATTTTCCCGCTGTAACACCGAATGTACATTTCTGAGGATTCAACCGCAGCCGAAATTCCCTGATCCTTTGGAAAAACTTTTGTAAGGCGGCGTAGTGGCCCTCTCTTTCTTTGGACTTGACAATCATGTCGTCCACGTACACCTCGACCTCTTTATGGATCATGTCATGTAATATTGTTGTTGCAGCCCGTTGATATGTAGCCCCGGCGTTCTTCAACCCAAATGGCATTACTCTGTAGCAATATGTACCCCACGGGGTGGTAAAAGCAGTCTTTTCCCGGTCTTCGGGTGCCATTACTATCTGATTATAGCCTGAAAAGCCATCCATGAACGAGAGCAAAGCATGCCCCGCTGTGAAATCTACCAACTCGTCGATATGCGGCAAGGGAAAGTCATCCTTCGGACTGGCTCTATTCAAATCCCTGAAGTCCACACATACTCGGATTCTGCCATCTTTCTTCGGCACTGGAACAATGTTGGCCAACCAAGTCGGGTATTCGGATACCAGCAGGAAGCCTGCATCAATCTGCTTGGTGACCTCTTCCTTGATCTTAATGGCCCAATCAGGGCGGATCCTTCTGAGCTTCTGTTTGACAGGTCGGGCCTCGGGGTCAAGAGGGATCCGGTGCTGTACAATCTCAGGATCGATTCCAGGCATGTCTTCGTAGGACCACGCGAAAACATCTTTGAAATCTTTTAATAAAGCGACTAAGCGCTCGCGTTCCTCCGAAGACAACGTGGACCCGATCTGGACCAGCCGCGGGTCCTTCTCAGTACCAATGTTCACGGGTGATTTCATCCATTAAGGGTTTAACAAACCTCTCCTGCTCTTGTTCAATTAGTCGTTGCAAAACCGGAGGAATTTCGTCCTCGTCGTTTTCATCAAAATTTTGAAAGTCCTGATTTAAGCAATAAACCAAAGGCACAGAAAAGTACTCGGAAACCACAGTGACCTCATTCTCATTAGATACTTCCGAACCGTCCAATTCTTCTGTTACAACAGACTCAAAAGAGAAAGAAAAAGACGACCTGGACAGGACTGTGGCATCCGGGTTATCACCCCCAGGAATACCGAACTCAGACTCAGACGAGCTGGAACCTGATTCCGACTCACAAGACTCGGTGGAATCAGATTCCGGCTCACTACCTGATCCGGTGCTGCTAGATAAAAATCCCTCCTCGTACTGCCAGGTGAGGGAAGGTGCGATGGATGCATCCAAAATAGCTGTTGGTAGGCCCGCAGCCGTTTCATCTCCAATCATAGACACCGAGGAGTTATTCCCCAAGCACAACTGGTCGATCGAAGGATCTGAAAGTAGACATGCCAGTGCTACCCCCATTTCAAACTCTGTGTCCGCAGACTCTGCTTCCTTGCTATGCTCGGTCTCAACCGCTGGGTCTGTCTGCTTTTCAACAACATCATCCCCAGATAATTGTAGGTCAAAGAAAATTTCGAACCCCGGACGCGCTTCTTCTCTGCGTTCCACCACGGCTCCGGAAAACCACAGAATGGAAAATCCTCCCCCTCCCGGACGAAGCGTCCGTTCAGGGTACCTCGGATGGGCCGATGCATCAATTCAAAGGGTTTTCCATCTGTTTCGCCTTGGCTCTTGCAGCCGTCTCTTTTCCTTTTCTTACCCAGTCTTCCTTGGTGGGCGTATATCCCAGGCCAAAGGTATGGGGTTGTGCGGCACCTCGGCCAACGCTGCGATACCTTTGCGGCCGCTCTTCCCTAATCCCATCCCGGGGATGTATTGGAGCTTATTCATGAGATACACTGCTTGGGCACTGACATACATCTCTTCATTGTAGCCATAATATTCCGTACGACCTGAGCCTCGGCCAAGGTAAAACCCGATATGAACACATCTTCCATGCCATGCTCGATTTCTAGAACAGGCGTGGACACCTCTGGTGGCGGGTGGATTGACGAATTCCCAAAGACGATGGCTACTCCCTTCCCGTAGGGGTATTTCACCATTTGATGCAAAGTAGATGATACTGCCTTTACTTGATGCAGCCACGGCCGTCCTAAAAGCAAGTTGAAGGTTGCAGGGACCTCTAGGACATGGAAATCTATCTCGTGCTGCCCCGGCCCAACCTTTGTTTGAACTTTAACTGTTCCCATTACTTCTCTACTTGTATTGTCATATGCCCGGATGACCTGGGCTGTTGGTACAAAATCCACGGTTTTCAAGCCAATTGCATATGCCGTCCTCGCTGGGCAGACATTAATGGCGGACCCGGTATCAACAAGCACCACCGGTATCCACTTATTCCTACACTCCACGGAGATGTAGAGGGGTTTATTATGATTCGCGCCCTCGGGCGGAAGTTCTTTGTCGGAAAAGGTCAGCATCGGGGTACCCCCCCGGGAAGACCAATCCCACCAGCTGCTCTGGCGTGGTTTCTATTGAAAGCTTTGCTTTGTCCATGGCTGATAAAACAGCCTCTCTATGTACTCGCGAAGCCATGAGCAGCCCCCAAATAGAGATGTCCGCCTGTATCTTTTTCAGCTGTTTGAGTACAGCTTCTTCTTCAAGCTGCTTCTCTTTTTGCTTCTCAGCTTCTCTGTCCTTTCCCGAGGCTTCCGGTTGATCTAAGTGTGGGGGTTTGAAATACCGCCCACTCCGTGTCATGTGGTCAACCTCTCCGAGGTACCAAGTGTTATCAGGTGGTTATTCCCCCAATCTTCGTCGGTGTGAGCAAGACATAAATCTTCGTCTTCCCACCACATTCCATTAGCAGCCGACAGACACCTGTCCGGCTCTGGTACAGCTGTTCTTGTGCTCGCAGCACCTTTCATCCACATACCTGAGTATTCTCGGTTCCTATGCACACAGCAGTTTCAACTCCCACAGGGCCTTTGCTTTCCTGGTTCTCTCGGAATCTTCAAAACTTGCTTGTTCTGGCATGACTGACTGCTCAATCATCTCGCACTCAAAATGTTCCAATCTTGGGCGAAATTCTCGACACCGGCGCCGCCCGGCGATGCATTCTGCTCTTCGACCCTCCCGGCCGTTACTGATATTCCCGCCCCTACTGGGCCCTGCTCTGCCTGAAATTCTCCTATCACATCAGGTTGATCGTCCAACCACCCGGTAACTTCGGCTGAATTCTCATAATCAAACCATGCGACTGTCGCATTCTCTGGGTCCTGGTCACTGTAAAACTGGAGTTCGGCAAGGTCCTCCCCCACAGCTGTTACATCATCTGTTCCCTGCCCCAAATTATCTCCGTGAATCACACACAATTCTCCCTCTGTTGGCAATTCTACTCCGGGCCCATCTTGGCCTACTGATGAAATGTAGTCACCCGGACTATATGTTTTCTTGACACAAATTCCAAATCCCGCAGATTCTGACCCAACAATCCTCTTTTCCTTTGGGATTTCCTCTCTCCTATCTCGATGGTCACCACCGCTGGTTTTGGTTGGGTTTCGAAGACGTCCATCATGCACAAGGCGGTGCAATCAGGAAGAAATACTTCTGGTTTAGGGAGGTGGGTAGGTGTGATATAGATACTAGGGTCGTAGAACACGTCCCCAATATGGATGAAATTGAGTCTTTTGGGCGGTGGAGCTTGGTTATGTGTGGGGAGAGGGTTTGTGGTAACATTGGTTTTTCAGGAGGCAGGATCACCCCATTATCAATGAGATCTTGAATCTCATGACGTAACCGAAAGCACTGGTCGGTGTCGTGACCGTGCTGTTGGTGAAAGGCGCAATATTTGGCCGGGTTATGGGTAGGAGGGAGTTTTTTCTGGTAATGGCCGCGGCTCCAGGGGCTTCAGATGCCCTTTCTTGATCAAAACCCCAGAGCTTTGGATAGGGGCATATATAATGGGCGAAGTTTCTGGTGTTTCTGGGTGGGTATTTGGTTGTTTGTGGGTTGCTTCCGGACGCGCCGGAAAATGGCGCAGCTGCCGTATTTCTTTGAGGGGGTTGGCGGTGACCATGCTTACTTCGGTGGCTCTCGTAGTAGTAGTGCCACTCGGGCCTGCATTGCTACCACGATTGAAAGTTCGTCGGGGTTGCTCCCGGTCGTTATCAATCAAACCTTGTTTCAAAGCATCCTCAATCTGTACCCCCATTTCATGAAGGTCAGAAAAAGTAGGAAAGGGAAGTACTATCATCTTTTGCATCAACTTCGGTGAAGATTGCGCACAATCATCCGAATCTGGTCTTTGTCCGTAGGCCTCAAGGCCATCATCGAAGCCTTGGCCCTCCACCTGGTTACAAACTCTGAAAAACTCTCCTTAGGCTCTTGCCTAGTCGTCTCGAGATCACGGGTCGTAATCTCAATCTGTGTATTATACGAATACTGTGCGATGAAGGCCTCAGCCATTTCGTCCCAATTCCTCTTGACGTCATCTTCCAACTTGGCATACCAAATGGCCGCCACACCTGACAGGGTCCGGCCAAACAAAGACAACTTCTGAAGCCTACTGAGGCCCATTGGCCTTAGGACATCTGAAAACAATCTCAAGTGCACCATGGGGTCCCCGGACCCGTCAACCGATCAATATGAGGCATTTTGAATCTGTCGGGCAGCGTCACAGCTGCATCGGTGTATCCATCTTCAATATCAGGGATAGTCTTGACCCCCTGTGATCTCTTGAACAGCTTTTCAAGCTTGCTCAACTTCAGTGCGGTAGGATCAGTCTCGAACTCAAAGGGAGAGTCCGGTAGGTTGGTAGGTGTTTTTGATAGCTGAGGTTGGATTTGAGGTAGGATTGGGGTGGGGGTGGTCCTGTGGGCAGCTCTGTATCAGTTTGAACATTGGCTGTCTCCCCGACGTTAGGAACTCCTGGCGGGGAGGAACTTGATGTGAAGCAGATGCTCCGGTCTGCTGCTCTAGCCTGGCTATTGTCTCTGCCTGTTGTCTGGAAAATTCTGCCTGTCGGACAGCATCTTGCTGCATTGCTTTCATGCTTTCCTGAAGGTGGCGCACCATTTCCTCCAAATTAGCCATGCTATTCTGCTCTGATTGGATTACTGGTATGTATTCTCTCTCTGTTGGCGACACAGAACCCTGATTCCTACTGTATACAGGTGGGGTAGACAAAGCCCTCTGTACTGAATGCTGAACTGGTGCCCTTTGTCTAGCTGACCTCCGCTTGGTAACCGGGGGTAGTGAACAGTACACTGGTTGTCCGTCTACCAGATCCTCAGATCGATGGAGTCGACGACCTCTAGTCCAGAGTGCTCGAGGAGTATCTACTGGGTCAGAAGCAATCGTGCTCAACTACCTAGTAAAAAAAGATAAATAAAGCGTATAAATAACAGAAAATCGGACAGCATAACAGCATAAAATAAACAACACACGGTTGGATAACACGCTGAACTCGATTCACTGTCCCTCCAATACTGATCGTTATTTCTGAATCATTGCCCCCAAGTCTGAATCTGGTACCCACAGATAACTGATTCCCCAAAATACTGTTTACTGGTGCCCTCAGGCCGGATAAAACTCGCAAACTGACATGCGCATTCCCTGTAGAGATACACTCTAAAAGCACATAGCAAGTAAATGAGAGCCAATACACCCCTATGTTGGGGTAGGGTTTCCCTGTCCTATTTTGTCAGGAGCTAGGGTTTCACTACGCACACAGCGGTTTCAAACAACCTATATCGGGTAAGCAACCTGTCCTAGTTTGGAATGGTCACTATGGATCCGAATATGCACTAGGTCGAATGGTCAAAAAGGGTGCCCCGGAAAAACCGGGTTTGTGTTCCCATGCTGTCAGAGCCCATAACCGGTCAGCCTTATGGTCATGCCTTGACAAGACAAGCCTCCGGCAAACCGTTCAGGAATGGCAGATGGCAAACACGGTGTCCTAGGCGCAAGATGCACAACCCCAGATTCCTGCAATTGGAAAATTGCCCCTAGTTTGAATAGTACCGCGGCACTGCATGGCAACGGAAAGTTGCCCCTAGTCTGAATAGCACTGTACCGGAGATTGCGATAAATGCTGATGGACAAAGATGACCAAGACGATCAAATGGACAAAGTTGATCGGGGAAAATGTTTATGGCTGAACTTCAGGATGAAGTTGCCTACGTATCCCAAAAATGGGAATCAAGCCTTACGTAGTTCAGGCTTGGGTTCACTCGAGTATTTTCACTCTCCTTTTGCGCTCTAACTTTTGCCAAGGCCGCCCTTTGCGGGTTTTCAACCTTGCGAGCTCAGTTTTTATATTTTCTAATTTTTTGTGCTCTGAATTTTGCCTAGGTCGCCCTTTCGGGTTTTCGGCCTAGCAAGCCTCTCAGGGGTAATATTTCTTCAACTTGTCCATGTTGATCGGTTGGGAGAACTCCAGGCCATCTAGGTCCATCAGAACCACAGCTCCACCTGACCAGATAGACTTGATGATATAGGGGCCAGCCCAATTGGGTCTGAACTTGCCCCTTGGGTCGTGGATGGGAGCTCGGTTGTCTTTGAGTACCAAATCTCCTTCCTTCAAGTTCCTAGACTTAACTTTTTTGTTAAAAGCCCGGGCGATTCTGCGCTGATATCCTTGGACGTGATACAGTGCTTTTAACCTCCTTTCATCAAAGAGCATGAGTTCCTCGAATCTACTCTGCTGCCAATCTGCCTCAGCTATCTGACACTCAGCCAAAACTCGCAAGATGGAACCTCAATCTCTATAGGTAGAACGGCTTCCATCCCATAGACCAGGAATAAGGAGTTGCCTCCAGGTGAAGTTCTAATTGAGGTCCGGTAGCCCCACAGAGCGAATGGCAACTTGTCTGGCCAGTCCCGATAGGTTTCCACCATCTTCTGCAAAATGTGTTTGATGTTTTTGTTGGCGGCCTCAACTGCTCCGTTGGTCTGCGGCCGATACGTGGATGACTTATGAAAAGCCACATTGTACTTCTCCAATAGATCAATCACCTCCTTCTTAAAGTGAGAACCATTGTCCGAAATGATCTCATTCGGGACTCCATAACGGCAGATAATGTTGTTTCTGATAAACTTCGCGACATGTGAAGCCTTCAACACGGCATAGGACTGGGCCTCGACCCATTTCGTAAAGTAATCTATTGCAACCAAGATAAACTCATGCCCATTCGACCCCTTCGGAGTGACTGCCCCAATCACATCAATTCCCCACACTGAAAATGGCCACGGCGACGTCATATTGTACAACTTCAACGGCGGGATATTCATGCGGTTTGCGTGAATCTGGCATTTGTGGCATCGCCGAACAAAGTCGATACAATCTTCCTCCATGGTAGACCAATAGTAGCCCTGTCTGAGGATCTTCCGTGCCAGCATCACCCCATTCATATGTGCCCCACATTCTCCTCCATGGATGGCCTCCATCAGGCGCTTCGACTCTTCGGCTTCCACACACAGCTTGTGCATTCCCAATGACCTCTTTGTGTACAACTTACCCCCGCAGATGATAAACTGAACAGCCATTCTTCTAATTGCCCTTTTGTCCTGGCATTCGCCCCTGGTGGATATGCCTCCTTTTCCAAGAAGTTCCATATGTCGTAATACCAAGGTTGTTATCCTGTACTTCATCTATGGCGGAGATTGACTCGTAGGCAGGTGCATGCAAATTCTGGTCAATAATGACTGGACGCATCCGGACCCCAGATGGGATGTCTATCATGGAAGATAGAGTTGCTAGCGAATCTGCGAACCTGTTGTTCTCTCTTACTAGGTGAGTGAAATTGAGCTTTTCAAACCGCGGAATTAACAAATCCAAGGTCTGGTGGTAAATTATCATCTTTTCCTCCTTTACTTTCCAATCTCCCTTAGCTTGAGATACAACTAAGTTTGAATCCCCAATGACGTCCAATCGCCTTGCCCCTAGTTCTAGGGCAGCCTCTAGACCGGCAATACATGCCTCATACTCTGCCTCATTGTTCGAGACTTTGAATCTAAGCTTGAATGCTAAAGGGATACGGGAATCATCAGGCGCTATCAGCAACACCCCTATCCCATACCCGTGTTGATTTGACGCTCCGTCAAAGTACATTGTCCAAGTTTCATCTTCGATGTGCAGAATGGCTTCATCTGGGAACAGATACTCAACCGCTTCATCCCCTTCAACCGGGTGGTCGGCAAGGAACTCCGCTACCGCTCTTCCTTTTACTGACTTGCGCGTCACATACTTGAGATCAAATTCGGAGAGCAACAGCAGCCAACGAGCTAGCCTACCCGTAAGCGCTGGTTTCTCGAAAAGATATTTGATGGGATCAAGTCGTGAAACCAGCGTTACAGAGTGAGCTAACAGGTAGTGCCGCAGCTTCCTGGTAGCCCATACCAAGGCCAAACAAGCCTTCTCCAACGGAGTGTAGCGGGTCTCGTAATCCAGCATCTTCTTGCTCAGATAGTAAATGGCCCTTTCCACTTTATCTTCCGACTCTTGTGCGAGCATGCAGCCCATTGTAGTTTCAGTCACTGACAGGTACAGTATCAACGGTTTCCCTGGCTTTGGCGGCGACAACACGGGTGGATTCTGTAGATATTCTTTAATCTGTTCAAATGCAGCTTGGCATCGGCCGTCCCATTGGAACTTCTTTCCTTTCTTCAGGAGACCAAAAAGTGGTTCACAAGTTAAGGTTAGTTTAGAGATAAACCGCCTTATGAATTGCACTTTACCCAGAAAGCCTCGCACCTCCTTTTCAGTCATTGGTGGTGGCATTTCTAAGATGGCCTTGATTTTGGAAGGGTCGACTTCGATGCCCCTTTGTGTAATCAGAAATCCTAGCATTTTCCCCGCTGTAACACCGAATGTACATTTCTGAGGATTCAACCGCAGCCGAAATTCCCTGATCCTTTGGAAAAACTTTTGTAAGGCGGCGTAGTGGCCCTCTCTTTCTTTGGACTTGACAATCATGTCGTCCACGTACACCTCGACCTCTTTATGGATCATGTCATGTAATATTGTTGTTGCAGCCCGTTGATATGTAGCCCCGGCGTTCTTCAACCCAAATGGCATTACTCTGTAGCAATATGTACCCCACGGGGTGGTAAAAGCAGTCTTTTCCCGGTCTTCGGGTGCCATTACTATCTGATTATAGCCTGAAAAGCCATCCATGAACGAGAGCAAAGCATGCCCCGCTGTGAAATCTACCAACTCGTCGATATGCGGCGGAAAGGGAAAGTCATCCTTCGGACTGGCTCTATTCAAATCCCTGAAGTCCACACATACTCGGATTCTGCCATCTTTCTTCGGCACTGGAACAATGTTGGCCAACCAAGTCGGGTATTCGGATACCAGCAGGAAGCCTGCATCAATCTGCTTGGTGACCTCTTCCTTGATCTTAATGGCCCAATCAGGGCGGATCCTTCTGAGCTTCTGTTTGACAGGTCGGGCCTCGGGGTCAAGAGGGATCCGGTGCTGTACAATCTCAGGATCGATTCCAGGCATGTCTTCGTAGGACCACGCGAAAACATCTTTGAAATCTTTTAATAAAGCGACTAAGCGCTCGCGTTCCTCCGAAGACAACGTGGACCCGATCTGGACCAGCCGCGGGTCCTTCTCAGTACCAATGTTCACGGTAGTGATTTCCATCCATTAAGGGTTTAACAAACCTCTCCTGCTCTTGTTCAATTAGTCGTTGCAAAACCGGAGGAATTTCGTCCTCGTCGTTTTCATCAAAATTTTGAAAGTCCTGATTTAAGCAATAAACCAAAGGCACAGAAAAGTACTCGGAAACCACAGTGACCTCATTCTCATTAGATACTTCCGAACCGTCCAATTCTTCTGTTACAACAGACTCAAAAGAGAAAGAAAAAGACGACCTGGACAGGACTGTGGCATCCGGGTTATCACCCCCAGGAATACCGAACTCAGACTCAGACGAGCTGGAACCTGATTCCGACTCACAAGACTCGGTGGAATCAGATTCCGGCTCACTACCTGATCCGGTGCTGCTAGATAAAAATCCCTCCTCGTACTGCCAGGTGAGGGAAGGTGCGATGGATGCATCCAAAATAGCTGTTGGTAGGCCCGCAGCCGTTTCATCTCCAATCATAGACACCGAGGAGTTATTCCCAAGCACAACTGGTCGATCGAAGGATCTGAAAGTAGACATGCCAGTGCTACCCCCATTTCAAACTCTGTGTCCGCAGACTCTGCTTCCTTGCTATGCTCGGTCTCAACCGCTGGGTCTGTCTGCTTTTCAACAACATCATCCCCAGATAATTGTAGGTCAAAGAAAATTTCGAACCCCGGGACGCGCTTCTTCTCTGCGTTCCACCACGGCTCCGGAAAACCACAGAATGGAAAATCCTCCCCCTCCCGGACGAAGCGTCCGTTCAGGGTACCTCGGATGGGCCGATGCATCAATTCAAAGGGTTTTCCCATCTGTTTCGCCTTGGCTCTTGCAGCCGTCTCTTTTCCTTTTCTTACCCAGTCTTCCTTGGTGGGCGTATATCCCAGGCCAAAGGTATGGGGGTTGTGCGGCACCTCGGCCAACGCTGCGATACCTTTGCGGCCGCTCTTCCCTAATCCCATCCCGGGGATGTATTGGAGCTTATTCATGAGATACACTGCTTGGGCACTGACATACATCTCTTCATTTGTAGCCATAATATTCCGTACGACCTGAGCCTCGGCCAAGGTAAAACCCGATATGAACACATCTTCCATGCCATGCTCGATTTCTAGAACAGGCGTGGACACCTCTGGTGGCGGGTGGATTGACGAATTCCCAAAGACGATGGCTACTCCCTTCCCGTAGGGGTATTTCACCATTTGATGCAAAGTAGATGATACTGCCTTTACTTGATGCAGCCACGGCCGTCCTAAAAGCAAGTTGAAGGTTGCAGGGACCTCTAGGACATGGAAATCTATCTCGTGCTGCCCCGGCCCAACCTTTGTTTGAACTTTAACTGTTCCCATTACTTCTCTACTTGTATTGTCATATGCCCGGATGACCTGGGCTGTTGGTGCAAAATCCACGGTTTTCAAGCCAATTGCATATGCCGTCCTCGCTGGGCAGACATTAATGGCGGACCCGGTATCAACAAGCACCACCGGTATCCACTTATTCCTACACTCCACGGAGATGTAGAGGGGTTTATTATGATTCGCGCCCTCGGGCGGAAGTTCTTTGTCGGAAAAGGTCAGCATCGGGGTACCTCCCCCCGGGAAGACCAATCCCACCAGCTGCTCTGGCGTGGTTTCTATTGAAAGCTTTGCTTTATCCATGGCTGATAAAACAGCCTCTCTATGTACTCGCGAAGCCATGAGCAGCCCCCAAATAGAGATGTCCGCCTGTATCTTTTTCAGCTGTTTGAGTACGGCTTCTTCTTCAAGCTGCTTCTCTTTTTGCTTCTCAGCTTCTCTGTCCTTTCCCGAGGCTTCCGGTTGATCTAAGTGTGGGGGTTTGAAATACCGCCCACTCCGTGTCATGTGGTCAACCTCTCCGAGGTACCAAGTGTTATCAGGTCGGTTATTCCCCCAATCTTCGTCGGTGTGAGCAAGACATAAATCTTCGTCTTCCCACCACATTCCATTAGCGGCCGACAGACACCTGTCCGGCTCTGGTACAGCTGTTCTTGTGCTCGCAGCACCTTTCATCCACATACCTGAGGTATTCTCGGTTCCTATGCACACAGCAGTTTCAACTCCCACAGGGGCCTTTGCTTTCCTGGTTCTCTCGGAATCTTCAAAACTTGCTTGTTCTGGCATGACTGACTGCTCAATCATCTCCGCGCTCAAAATGTTCCAATCTTGGGCGAAATTCTCGACACCGGCGCCGCCCGGCGATGCATTCTGCTCTTCGACCCTCCCGGCCGTTACTGATATTCCCGCCCCTACTGGGCCCTGCTCTGCCTGAAATTCTCCTATCACATCAGGTTGATCGTCCAACCACCCGGTAACTTCGGCTGAATTCTCATAATCAAACCATGCGACTGTCGCATTCTCTGGGTCCTGGTCACTGTAAAACTGGAGTTCGGCAAGGTCCTCCCCCACAGCTGTTACATCATCTGTTCCCTGCCCCAAATTATCTCCGTGAATCACACACAATTCTCCCTCTGTTGGCAATTCTACTCCGGGCCCATCTTGGCCTACTGATGAAATGTAGTCTCCCGGACTATATGTTTTCTTGACACAAATTCCAAATCCCGCAGATTCTGACCCAACAATCCTCTTTTCCTTTGGGATTTCCTCTCTCCTATCTCGATGGTCACCACCGCTGGTTTTGGTTGGGTTTCGAAGACGTCCATCATGCACAAGGCGGTGCAATCAGGAAGAAATACTTCTGGTTTAGGGAGGTGGGTAGGTGTGATATAGATACTAGGGTCGTAGAACACGTCCCCAATATGGATGAAATTGAGTCTTTTGGGCGGTGGAGCTTGGTTATGTGTGGGGAGAGGGTTTGTGGTAACATTGGGTTTTTCAGGAGGCAGGATCACCCCATTATCAATGAGATCTTGAATCTCATGACGTAACCGAAAGCACTGGTCGGTGTCGTGACCGTGCTGTTGGTGAAAGGCGCAATATTTGCCGGGTTATGGGTAGGGAGGTTTTTCTGGTAATGGCCGCGGCTCCAGGGGCTTCAGATGCCCTTTCTTGATCAAAACCCCCAGAGCTTTGGATAGGGGCATATATAATGGAGCGAAGTTTCGGGTGTTCTGGGTGGGTATTTGGTTGTTTGTGGGTTGCTTCCGGACGTGCCGGAAAATGGCGCAGCTGCCGTATTTCTTTGAGGGGGTTGGCGGTGACCATGCTTACTTCGGGGCTCTCGTAGTAGTAGTGCCACTCGGGCCTGCATTGCTACCACGATTGAAAGTTCGTCGGGGTTGCTCCCGGTCGTTATCAATCAAACCTTGTTTCAAAGCATCCTCAATCTGTACCCCCATTTCATGAAGGTCAGAAAAAGTAGGAAAGGGAAGTAGTACTATCATTTTGCATCAATTTGGTTGAAGATTGCGCACAATCATTCGAATCTGGTCTTTGTCCGTAGGCATCAAGGCCATCATCGAAGCCTTGGCCCTCCACCTGGTTACAAACTCTGAAAAACTCTCCTTAGGTTCTTGCCTAGTCGTCTCGAGATCACGGGTCGTAATCTCAATCTGTGTATTATACGAATACTGTGCAATGAAGGCCTCAGCCATTTCGTCCCAATTCCTCTTGACATCATCTTCCAACTTGTCATACCAAATGGCCGCCACACCTGACAGGGTCCGGCCAAACAAAGACAACTTTTGAAGCCTACTGAGGCCCATTGGCCTTAGAACATCTGAAAACAGTCTTAAATGCACCATGGGGTCCCCGGACCCATCAAATCGATCAATATGAGGCATTTTGAACCTGTCGGGCAGCGTCACAGCTGCATCGGTGTATCCATCTTCAATATCAGGGATAGTCTTGACCCCCTGTGATCTCTTGAACAGCTTTTCAAGCTTGCTCAACTTCAGTGCAATAGGATCAGTCTCGAACTCAAAGGGAGAGTCCGGTAGGTTGGTAGGTGTTTTTGATAGCTGAGGTTGGATTTTAGGTAGGATTGGGGGTGGGGGTGGTCCTGTGGGCAGCTCTGTATCAGTTTGAACATTGGCTGTCTCCCCGACGTTAGGAACTCCTGGCGGGGAAGGAACTTGATGTGAAGCAGATGCTCCGGTCTGCTGCTCTAGCCTGGCTATTGTCTCTGCCTGTTGTCTGGAAAATTCTGCCTGTCGGACAGCATCTTGCTGCATTGCTTTCATGCTTTCCTGAAGGTGGCGCACCATTTCCTCCAAATTAGCCATGCTATTCTGCTCTGATTGGGTTACTGGTATGTATTCTCTCTCTGTTGGCGACACAGAACCCTGATTCCTACTGTATACAGGTGGGGTAGACAAAGCCCTCTGTACTGAATGCTGAACTGGTGCCCTTTGTCTAGCTGACCTCCGCTTGGTAACCGGGGGTAGTGAACAGTACACTGGTTGTCCGTCTACCAGATCCTCAGATCGATGGAGTCGACGACCTCTAGTCCAGAGTGCTCGAGGAGTATCTACTGGGTCAGAAGCAATCGTGCTCAACTACCTAGTAAAAAAAGATAAATAAAGCGTATAAATAACAGAAAATCGGACAGCATAACAGCATAAAATAAACAACACACGGTTGGATAACACGCTGAACTCGATTCACTGTCCCTCCAATACTGATCGTTATTTCTGAATCATTGCCCCCAAGTCTGAATCTGGTACCCACAGATAACTGATTCCCCAAAATACTGTTTACTGGTGCCCTCAGGCCGGATAAAACTCGCAAACTGACATGCGCATTCCCTGTAGAGATACACTCTAAAAGCACATAGCAAGTAAATGAGAGCCAATACACCCCTATGTTGGGGTAGGGTTTCCCTGTCCTATTTTGTCAGGAGCTAGGGTTTCACTACGCACACAGCGGTTTCAAACAACCTATATCGGGTAAGCAACCTGTCCTAGTTTGGAATGGTCACTATGGATCCGAATATGCACTAGGTCGAATGGTCAAAAAGGGTGCCCCGGAAAAACCGGGGTTTGTGTTCCCATGCTGTCAGAGCCCATAGCCGGTCAGCCTTATGGTCATGCCTTGACAAGACAAGCCTCCGGCAAACCGTTCAGGAATGGCAGATGGCAAACACGGTGTCCTAGACGCACCAATGCAAATGCAATGCAAAGAGACACATAAACGAAATCAAAACAGGATATCACGAGTTCGAGTCAAGCTCTCCAAACTCCCCAGCGGAGTCGCCAGAAACTGTAGACGTCCCCGAACGCCCCGGGAGGGTTAAGTCCCGTTCCGTTCATTTTGGGGTCACTACAGTTCAAGGACTCAAATGTCACGGTTCTTAATCTTGAACCAAAGAGTCCAAATCCGGCAAATCGTTTTGAGAAGATTTTTGAAAGAAGTGCCAAACATGGACAGCTTTGCCAGATACAGAGTCGCCACCTAAATGTTTTTTTATGGGAAATTTAGGAAACCCTGACTCGGTGCCGAAGGCCATGTCCGTCATCACCAAAGTTGCCTCGGCTCGGGAACTTGGGTACGATTGGGGAAGGTCACTTCGTGAGCACCCCCGCTCGCCCGGTCAAAGACCGGCCTCTACTAACCATGATATCCAATTTTGAAAACGTTATGTGTTCTTATTCCGGTTATTAGCCTAGAATTACTATGTTATGCGCACAGCAAACAAGTATAGACCAAATCGCCTAAATTGGAACAAAACATTGTAAGTTTGTTTTGAAAATGATTTGCTACTCGCAAGTAGGCTAAAATGCAGGTTTTGCCACCCTCAAGTGGGCTTTAGAAAAAGATGGTTTTGCCACTATCTAGTGGGCTTAAAACTCACAGTTTTAATGCATTATCCCAATTTAAGTAATTTGACCTTCACCCACAGGCATTCATGCAGTTATATCACATAAGCACTTAGCCTCATGGTAAGCATGCTATTATGGCAACATTCACACACATGAGATATGCTAAAGCATAAAAGCTCACCTAGTACTCCAAGCCAAAACAGAAGCTTATTAGAAATCCATGCATGGACCTAAGCATACTGAAATGTCTAATGCAACACATGCAAAGATGTAATCTAGGCAGGCTCGGCTATCCTAAACGTGGCATATGGAATGCTACAAATAACACGTATTCAATTTGGAATTGAAAGTACGATGCAGTTTGTATGATGTGCCGAGCCCGATGCATGTCAACAAATGCATGGATGCACGCATGCATTGCATAAGGTATGCTAAATTAAATATGCCCTAATCTACCATCATAAGCAGGTAAATAAAAGGGAGAAAGAAATGGGGGTTGGAAGACATACACACACTCACACACCCTTATTACAAATATGCCCTCACACGGAGGGACCAAATAAATAATACAGTTCAAAAGAATAAATGAATAAATTATTACAAATTCTAATTATTAAAAAAACAAAGCAAATAAATAAATAAATGCAATGGGGCCTCAGCCCTGCCTTGGGATGTGCGAATGATGCGTGCTCGATCCGTCTTCCCTGGAAAACCCGTGTCATGGCACTGTTGCTTCTGCTTTTACTGTCCTGCCTCTCTAAAAAATCCTAAAGTTCTGGGATACCTTCCAAATGGTCTGAAGTACCCCACCGGCTGGGGGGAGTGGTCATCGGCTATTTGAGTTGTCCACCGGCTGCATATGGAGTTTATCGGCACAAAAACAGTGCCGATCGGCACAATAAACTGCCGGCCGGCAGAAAGTCCCTGCAGCAGACAGATTGACAGCAGCAGCAAGACAGCAATGCATGGCATGGGTTTTGGGGGACATGTAAGCATGGTCATTGCCTCCTATCATGCTTGGGGACTCAAGGAGGTAAGACTCTTGGTTCTTGGGCCACCAATGGTGCATTTTGATGCATGATAGCCCAAAGAACCAAGGTTGCATTTTGATGTAAATGCATGCAACACAAGCAAATGAAATCCAAAGCCTTATCATGTGTTAGTCAAAGGTCTTGGTGACTTGAGGATGGAGACAAGTTTCACCACTCAAAGTGTGAACTCCTCTCGATCCTCATGCTTGACTTGACAATCCCCAAGCCAAACCATGAAATGCAAGTATACAAAATGGCTCAATAATGCAACAATGATGCAAGGCATACCAAGTGTCATGCAACTAACACAATAGGCATGCAAAATGCTAGAGCATGCAAGGCACAAGTGGCATGTGGACATGGACCAATCAAGCCTAGAACTAGCATGTACTCAAGGCTTCATCAATCAAACATGCAACAATCATGATATAAGCATGCAATGGTGGACTCAAGTCAGATGGGGCAGCCCTTAAACTAGCCCAAAAACAGTGGCAAAAGTGACCAATGAGCATGCCAATATGCAAACCAAATAAGGCCAAGTCTAAGGCACCAAAAGGAGCACACCTTACTACCATTAACAAGACCAAACATGGCATATACCAAGCAAGGAAAAACAGATTTCTAGCATGCGAAAAGACACCCAAATCCCCTCACATGGCACCCCAAAATGCATTAATCATGGAAGCATACACAAGGCCCATTCTTAGGCATAAAAGGACACACCTTTAAAGCATGAAAGAGATGACAAGCACAAACAAGTGAGCATGATTTAGGGACTGAAATATGATCTAAAATGATGCCAAATCATGAGATCAATGCAAGCTAAACATGCTAGAGACTCACACACCTCAAGGTTTACAAACTAGAATGCAAAACAAACATGTCAAGCATACTAAACATGATAAAAACAGTGGCCCACAGCCCTCCAATATGGCAAAATAATGCTAGCATCTTCATGAAACTAAGCTAGAAACATACTAAAATCATGGCCTCAAAGTATGGCATACTTTTAAGCATAAGAAAGCATTTCAAAGCAAGTATGAGAGACATGTTAGAGATGACAAATCCGACCAAAAACAGAATTTAAACACGCTCCAAAACACTCAAAAAAACTCTGAAATGAAGCCAAACAAGACTATGCACACATGCTATTCTTTGAACCCAAAACAAAGGCAAACAAGGGACCAAGGGGAGAGGGGTGTCCCTCCCCTTTATGTGACTTCAAAACACCTCCCTCACCACTGAAAACCCACTGGTTTTAGTGGTGAGAAGTCCAAGAACAACAAGTAAAGAGGGTCTTAAGCAAAGGCACCAAAAGTGGCCATACAAGGCCTAATAGGATGGACCTTTGCTCAAACCAAAAAAGGACCTTAATGAAGGTTCAAGAACAAGTAAAAACAAGACTTTTTTTATCTTAAACACAAACTCAAAAACACAAAGTAAAGAGGGTAGAAAGAGGTTGCAAGAATGGGGAATATAAAGTGATGTTCTTACCCTTGAAGACTCTTTGAAGAACAAGTGATGCAGCCACTCTCTAGTGCTCAAAACCAGTCCAAAACCAACACAAATAACCTTCCAAGTCTCTCAATCTCGAGCTAAGGTGTAATGGTGTGTGTAATGGTGCAAAAGTAAGGTAAATCTACACTTTCAAGCCTAAAATCACACACACAAGAGGAGAGAGATGGAGATCTATGTCTCTATAGATATATGACAGAGAAATATATGTATAAGCTCTGGTTTTTGCCTCCCAAAATGCTAACCTTGAGTCAAGAGGAGGAGCTGTCCTCTTATAGGCAAGGAATGCTTAGCAACTAAGCAAGCCAAGGGCTCATCCCTCCATACACGTGTATGGAGGGGAGGAAAAAGCTAAACAGCTGTAAGAAAATATCTCAAAAAGCAACCGAACAGTAGTCGGCAGGGCAAAATGGTCATTTCGCCAAAAAGAGTGCCGACCGGCACAAAATAGTGCCGACCGGCACAATATAGTGCCGATGGCAACTCTAGCCAGCCGGTGGCCTCTAGCCCCAGCCGGTGGTGTGTAGGGATGCCTCACAAAGCATTCCCTGCCCTTCCAAGGCAAAACACAAGTGTTTGGTGCAAAACCAGACACAAAACGGTCGAGTTTGGAGGTCCTGAGGCAAGGCGCGCGGGCCGAGAACTCCGGGAACTCCAAACAAACACAAACATGGATAAACACCGAGTGTTCAAGCGGTGACGTCCAAGTCTTGAGGACGGTCAAAAATGGGGTGTCTACACATACGTGCCTCGAGATGCAATGAAATGCGAAATGAGGCACGCGTACCTCATTTGATGGAAAATGAAGTGCAAAACGAGGCATACGTGCCTCGAGATGCAATGAAATGCGAAATGAGGCACGCGTACCTCATTTGATGGAAAATGAAGTGCAAAACGAGGCATACGTGCCTCGAGATGCAATGAAATGCGAAATGAGGCACGCATACCTCATTTGATGGAAAATGAAGTGCAAAACGAGGCATACGTGCCTCGAGATGCAATGAAATGCAAAGTGAGGCACGCGTACCTCATTTGATGGAAAATGAAGTGCAAAACAGTGCAAGTCCCGAGGGGCGCGCGAAACGGCGCGATGCGACGCCCCGGACAACGCGATGGATGCATGCAACGCACGCGGGGCAACTTTTTGAACTTTAAAGAAGACAAAAGGATACAAAAGGATACAATCTTTGCTTGAATTTGAGTGCCACGCACAGAAGGCACGGTCCGAGGTCGAAATGGAGGCCGGTTGAGCGTCGGGGATGCACTTTCTTGCACTTTCTTGAGCTATGAAGACCCAAAACCCCTTACTTTGCCTAAACAAGACCTTGGGAACACCACCGGCTGGGTGGGGTGGTCACCGGCTGGCCACCGGCTGCAGAAACCATTCATCGGCACAATATTGTGCCGACCGGCACAAAACAGTGCCGACCGGCCAAAAGTTGCTGATCGGGGGCAGATTCGGCATTTCACCTCGGGCTTTATAAAATTGGGCTTCTAAACCCTATTCTTCACTTCCTCTTCCGCCGAAAACACCCTCTCTCTCTCTCTAGAGCTTTGTTCTCTCACCTTTTCGCCGTTTTCCTCGTGTTTTCGCACCATTTTACCGTCGGATTCGCGATATTCTTCGCGTTTCGAACATTTCTACCCGATCGAAATCTCATTTCGGGATCTCCTTTGCTATTTTCGCCTTTTCGGGACTTGTTCCCCTCGATTTCCTCTACATTTTCGTGTATTTTCATCTCCCGGCCTTCCCGGCCATTTTCGGCTCGCTCGGGGTTGACTTTGCCGGTTGACTTTTCACATTCCGGCTTTTCCGGCCATTTTCTCATCACCACTGCCATGGCTGACGATGTTCCACATGTCGGGACTCCCCCGGATCACGAGATGGATCCCGGGGTCGAGCTCCTCCCGCTGAGTGAGCGCCCGTTTGATCCGGCGACCTACCGGCCGGCTATTCACATTCTACCACCCGATGGACTTCGCCACTTCCGCGGTTTCGACCGAGCGCTGGACCCGGAGCTTCTCCTGCGCGAGCCGACCTCGCACCTGTCCTTCGGCGCTTCCGAGGTAACATCTGTACTTTGTTTTATTTTCTGCAATGTAGAATTTTTTGTCGACTGCCGTAACTAACTGCACCCGTTAACTACTTAATTCTGACATGCCGTATATTGTAGTTGATTGTAGATAACTTCACAACTGATATTTGCTTAGGACCGACACACATGCACACACACTGCACTAGCCTGAATCACCCAAACACACGGCACACATTGCACTTTTGACATGAACTCACCGACACCCGGTGCTTATTTGAATCTGAAAACTCGCACGCATGCTAGACTTGCACTGAATCACACAAACACGCAGACGCATCACACGTTGGTAATTCACTGAAACATACCGGGACCTGGCATCCGTCTGAACTTTGAAAAACGCGCACACATGCTAGATTTATACTGATTCACACAGGAGCACTGACACATCAGAGGCCGTAGTCCGCCTACTGGTACACTGAAACCTGACATTTGCTTGCATCTGAAAAACGTGCACACGTGCACAAAGTTTACATTGGACCACTCAAAACATGCTGACGCATCACGCGCCGTAGTTTACTGTAAGCACACCGGTACCCGGTTTCTGTTTGAATCTGAAAGACTTGCACGCATGCTAGATTCGTAGTGACTTTAACTGTTTCTTCGAAACTGTACATTTCATATTGCTTTGCAACTATTTGCTTGAAAACAGGGAGATTCCCATGCCATCCGCGAGTATGGGAATGTCGCGGCTCGAGAGTGGTATACCGAGCTACCTGAGGCGGTTCGACGCATCGTGGACGGTACGGGCTTCAGTTCCTTTTGCAGGGGTCTGACCCGGCTTACTGCCTGCCGGCCTCTTCTAGCTGCCTTGGCAGAGAGATGGTGGGACACCACTGATTCATTTCATCTCTCTGCAGCTGGGGACATGACGATGACCCCTTACGATTTCTCGGTGCTTACCGGCATCGGGGTAGGGGGTGATCCGATCCCCTTTGACACCGCCATGGACGAGTGGACCGCCGCTCAGATCTACTTGCTCGGCGAGGCGCCACCCCTTGCTCGTCCAGGATTTGTCCGCTACTCCTGGTTCGAGGTGCAGTTCAGAGTGCAGTCCGCGTTGGTGGCGACGGCTCCGATGACCGAGGCGGCTGTAGAGCAGTACGCGCGCGGCTTTTTGATGTTTTTGCTAGGGACGACCGTCTTCGCCGACCGGGCGAACACCGTGCCTCTCTGCCTACTCAGCGCACTGGTGGACGTCCGAGACTGTAGACGTCCCCGAACGCCCCGGGAGGGTTAAGTCCCGTTCTGTTCATATTGGGGTCACTACAGTTCAAGGACTCAAATGTCACGGTTCTTAATCTTGAACCAAAGAGTCCAAATCCGGCAAATCGTTTTAAAAATAGATTTTTTGAAAGAAGTGCCAAACATGGACTGCTTCGCCAGATACAGAGTCGCCACCTAAATATTTTATTTTTGGGAAATTTAGGAAACCCTGACTCGGTGCCAAAGGCCACGTGTCCGTCATCACCAAAGTTGCCTCGGCTCGGGAACTTGGGTACGATTGGGGAAGGTCACTTCGTGAGCACCCCCGCTCGCCCGGTCAAAGACCGGCCTCTACTAACCATGATATCTTATTTTGAAAACATTGTGAGTCTTATTCCGGTTATTAGCCTAGGTTACTATGTGATGCTCGCAGCAAACAAGTATAGACTGGGCCGCCTGAATTGGAACAAAACATTTCATGTTTGTTTGTTTGAAAATGGTTTGATGGTGCTACCCGCAGGTAGGTTAAGACGCGGATTTGCCACCCTCGGGTGGGCTTAGAAAACATGATTTTGCCACTATCTAGTGGGCTTAAAACAAACATTCAACGCATTGTCCCAATTCAAGCAACACAACCTCCACCCACAGGCATTCAAGGCAGTTATATCACATAAGCATATAGCCTCATGGTAAGCATGCTATCATGGAAACACTCACACGCATGCAAGGATGCTAAAGCATAAAACTCACCGAGTACTCCAAGCCAAAAACAGAAACTAATTAGAAATCAATGCATGATCCTAAATATACAGAAATGCCTAATGCAACGCATGCAATAATGCAACTATAGCAGGCTCAGCTATTCTAAACATGGCATATGGAATGCTACAACTAGCACGTATTCAATTTGGAATTGAAATACAAATGCAGTTTGTATGACGCGCCGAGCCCGGTGCGTGCAAAACAGATGAATGATGCAAACATGCTGTCATACTGTATGCTAATTGAAACATGCCCTATATCTAACCATCATAAGCGGGTAAATAAAAGGGAGAAAGAAATGGGGGTTGGAAGACATACATCACACTCACCCACACTTATTACAATTATGCCCTCGCGCAGAGGGTCCGAATAAATAATACAGTTCGAATAAAAGAATATTACAGTCCGAAATATACAGATTCCTAATTAATTAACAAATTAAGCTAAGAAAGCTTTAAACCGGCATGCAAGCCAGGGGCTGCCTCGCTTCTGATGAATGATGTATGCTGGGCTGCCTTGCGCAGAAATCCACTGGGATGTCCAATTTAGCCTCTGTTTGCAATTTTTCTCGAAATGCGCGCCAGACTCCGAAAAGTTACTGATTCTTCATTTTGCTGCAACAGAGAGCAGGAAAAGGGCATAGCAATGTATTTCACAAATATATGCATGTCTCGATCCTCGTGCCACCAATCACGCATAACGATGCATGATGGCCGAAGAGTCGGATTGCACAACTCAATATAGGATGAATGCAGATGAATGCTACAACAAAACCTAACTCCATCATGGATAATCCGGAGTGTCGGTGACTTGGGAATTGAGACCCGTTCCGTCACTCGGAGTACGAAACGTGCCTCGTTTCCCGTGCACGGGCTAACGCCTATCCCGAACACGATGCAATATGCATGATATGCATGAAATGCGACTAATATGCAATCCTAACATGCACAATGCTATGAAAATAAGATGCCTCGAAATGCGTGCACGCGGGCACGCAAACCGAGGCGATGATCCCAAGACATGAAATGGCATACACAATGCAATTGGACTTACACTAACATGAGTGAGCCTCAGCCACACTCACATAAGAGGCCGTCGGATGAAAATGAGATGCCTCGAAATGCCTGCCCACGGGCGCGCAAACCGAGGCGATGCATTAAAGCATGAAATGACATGGAAAATGATATGCAATGAGGCTAACATGAGATATCTCGAAGTGCGTGCCCGCGGGCACGCAAACTGAGAAAATGGCATACGGAATGCAATGATGCGAAAATGGCATACAGAATGCAGAATGGGCTTATACCGACATGAGAGGACCTCAGCCACTCTCATACGGGAGGCCGTCGGATGAAAATGAGATGCCTCGAAATGCGTGCCCACGGGTGCGCAAACCGAGGCGATGGCATTAAAGCATGAAATGACGTACGAAATGCGAAATGGACTTATACTAACATGAGAGGGCCTCAGCCACACTCACATAAGAGGCCGGCGGATAAAAAAAAGAGATGCCTCGAAATGCGTGCCCACGGGCACGCAAACCGAGGCAATAATAGAGGAGCATGAAATGGCATGAAAATGCAAATTGGGCTTACACTAACATGAGAGAGCCTCAGCCGCACTCACATAAGATGCTAGAGACGAAAATGAGCTGCCTCGAAATGCGTGCACACGGGCACGCAAACCGAGGCAATGATACTAATGAGATGTAGCATATGGCATATGGAAAATGTAAATTTCAGCAGCCAAAATGATGCAAAAACAGCCCCCGAATTATAGCAAAATTACACCCGATGCCCGAAATGCAATGTTATGCACCCGAAATGGCCTATAGCTATGCCAAACATGCACAATATGGACATGACATGTAAAGACAGATGCTAGGCAGCCCCTAAAATAGCATTTTTCCAGTACAAAGGATGTCCAAACAACAATCACAAGTATGGCAAAAACAGCATGCAAAAATGGGGGAAAATAGGGGAACAATGAAACAAGTGATATGTACAATGCTCAAACTGAAAAATGCAGTTCTAAAACATTAAAGAGGGACCAAAAATATGCACATTTACAGTAGATTATATCCTCCAATTCAGTATGTAGATATGCTTAACATAGCATGCAAAATAAAGCCAACAAAGGCTATAACATGAGATACCAAAAGGATGCACCAAACAGCCTTGGACCCTTAACAAAACATGACAAGAAGGACAAAATAAGACTCTTTCCTAGCCTGATGAAGGCTGAAAAACAGAAGCATGGTGAGCTAGCAAGACATGCAAAAATAAGGGACTAAAGGGGGTATAACATGAAGTACCAAACGAATTCACCAAATAGCCTAATACCCTTTACAAAACATGACAAGAAGGCCAAAATAAGACTCTTTCCTAGCCTGATGAAGGCTCAAAAACAGAAGCATGGTGAGCTAGCAAGGCATGCAAAATGGGGTCAAAGGGAGATATAAAGGCAAGTATAACATGGAGACCCCAAACAAGATTGATCCCTTCTACAATATTGTAGAGGGACACAAAATAAGCTCACTCACAGTTAATGGCATGCTCAAAATCAGATCACAAACAGGCCAAATAAATCATGAAATTTTACGGTAAATTGAAGGAATTGTGAAGAAAGTGCATGATCGAGAGGCCAAACAGGGTTGATCCCTTCTTAAATGTTGAAGAGGGGCTCAAAATAGGCCCAGTCACAGTTTATGTCATGCTCGAAAACAGATCACTCATAAGCTAAATATTTAATGCAAAATATTGACATAGAAGATGCTATTGAAGCAAGTGTGCCATAGAGGGCTCAAACAGGGTTGAGCCCTTAATCAAAGATCAAAATGAGCTCAAAAGGGGACCACTTTCAGTACGGGTCGGAGCTCAACACAATATGGAAATAGGGTTAAGAAAGGAAGCAAGAAAATGGTACAAAAGAGGGATTTGAGATTTACCCTTGAAGACAAGACTTTTGCTACCTCTTTGCTTGATGAAAGTTGCTTCTAAACCTCCCAAGAACTCCTCCTTGCTGCTGGAAATGAAGTGGTGTTGGTGGTGCTAGGAGATGATGAACAAATGAGGCCAAAACTTAAGGATTTTGGAGGTTTTGAAGATGAAGATGGAATCAAATGGAGATGAAGTCTTGAGAAGAATTTTGCTAACCCTAACAAAGAAGAGGGTCAGCCCCTTAAATGGACCAAAAGGGGGTGTAAAAGGGGAGGGAAATGCACCCAAGCTTTCCCTCCCAAAATATCCCCCGGAGGAAAAGATATTTTGGAGACACAGCTGCCCAGCTGTAAAGTGTTCAAAAGGAGGAAGCAGGCCGGCCATGCACTTTTCTTGAAGATGGCCGGCCAGCCACTCCCCATGGCCGGCCAGCCAGGGTCAAAAATGAAAACAACAATTAATGGCCGGCCACCCATTTTTGGTGTCCTCCCAGGTGTGTAGAACAAGATTCCATGGTTGGAATTTGACAACTCTGAAACAGGAGTCACAACATTGCATTTGAAGGAGAGGCTCAAAAATGAAATAAATAATTACTGGCCGACCACCAATTTTTAGGGTCCTCCCAAGTGCCCTCATCACAAATATGTAGTTGTGGTTGGAAGAAAATGGTCCTAGGGTGTTCAACATTAGCCCGGAAGTGAGAAAAACGGGCGCCGGAGGAGCATAACTGGTTATTTGAGATAATTGCTGGCCTCCCACCCTCCAGTGATCTTCCTGGTGCTAAAACAGAGGTACCTGCCAAAATTGAACAAAAACTAATGCAAAACGAATGCTCGGGGGCCAAACCGCGAGGTTCGGGGCCCGAAAACCGACTGCAAGCACCGAAAGTGGTATTCGGCCACGAAGTGGGTATCTGAGACCCCAGTGTCACTTGTTATGATGAAACAGAGGTACCTGCCAAGAATGAACAAAAACCGATGCAAAACGAATGCTCGGGGGCCAAACCGCGAGGTTCGGGGCCCGAAAACCGGCCGTTAAGCACCGAAAGTGGTGTTTGGCCACGAAGTGGGTATCTAAGACCCCAGTGTCCCCCGTTATGATGAAACAGAGGTACCTGCCAAGAACCGGAGGAATCAGAGATGGTTGGGTGGTCCCAAACCGAGGCACACGGCCTGACGGCTTCGAAAACCGGGAACCGGGCTCCGAAATGGGCAAAATGGCCTACGGCCACGAAACGTAGCCCACGGCCACTGAGAGATGATCTGCTAGACCTCTCCCACCCTTCAGGAAAGAAAACAGAGAAAACTGAGTCTGGTTCGCAAACCGAGGCAGGGTATGGAAGAGAGTTCGGAAGTCCGGAGGCAGGGCGCACGGCCGCGACTCTGAGACTTCTGAACGAGCACAATATGCAACATCACCGAGCGCTCAATCGGTGACGTCTGAGTCTTAAGGTCGGTCAAAAATAGGGTGTCTACAGAGACATCCTGCGATATGACTGGGGCGGCACTGCTCTGGCCACCCTCTACGGCTACATGAGCTCAGTTTCCCGTGGCAGCGGACAGTTGCTCGGGGGCTACTGGCGAGCTTGGGAGGTACGCCTTCTTCTCTGCTTTATACTTCTGCTCTACATACTTTATGTATTCTGTACTGTACACACTGTAATCTGCTCTACATTTGCTGTATACTGTACACACGGCACACACATACTCTGCTTAAAACTTGCTGTATACTGTGCACACGGCACACACATACTCTGCTTTACATTTGCACAACACACGGCTCTGTTATTTCTGCTTTCTTCTGTATTCTGCTTGATCCGATAGTCATACTGACATCTGTCTTGCAGTTGTGGGTCTATGCCTACTTTCCCAGGCTGGAGCCAGTGCCTGAGACGGAGACTCCTCTGGTGGTCCCTTTCTCACGCCGCTATGATGGGAGATGCACCCGGAGGCCGCGGGAGACTTTCAGCTTCTTCCGCCGCTACTTTGACACCATCACCCCCGCCGAGGTATGTTTTACTTGCAGTTTATTTAAGCTTCGCTTTTCCACTGTATATTTGCAATACCAGTAGATAACCTGTATTTCAATTTCAGATCACCTGGCAGCCGTGGGCTCCTCTGCCAACGATGGTGCGGGATCGGTTTGCCGGCGCCGTCGAGACCTCGCGTTACCGGATTTTGCTGGAGGGCCCGGTCTGTCGGGCTTGGTACCTAGGCGAGCGCTTCTTGCGTCAGACCTTGGGATTACCTGAGCAGATAGTCCCGGTTCACCCTCCTGAGCATATGAAGGACACCGAGCGTTTCACCGCTGAGCAGATGGCGGACTACACCATCGGCTGGGACGAGAGCGGCTATAGGGGCGAGGGCGACTACTCGGAGTACGTCCGGACTTTCCTGATGCGTCCTCTGAGTGGTGGTCGCCGAGCTGAGAGAGTGGGGCCTGCGGCACCAGCGGCCGGAGCAGGAGTAGGAGGAGGAGCGCCGAGGAGAGCTCGAGTTCGCGGCAGAGGCGGGGTTCAGAGAGGACGAGGGGCCGGTTGGCCTGCTCTGCCTACTATGCTGACATACAGAGGGCAGGGTGGGGAGGCCTTTCAGATCCCCTTCGCTCCTCCCCCGGCTGGTCATGAGTTGGCCGGTATTCCCGACTTACCTCCGGTATGTATCACTTGCATTCTGCATCTTGCATTGTCCTTTTATTTCAGTTTATTTGATATTCCGCAGAATACTAATGCATCTGATACTTTTGCAGGCGTCCTCCGAGTACACCCGGCAGTCCGTGGAGTTGAATGCCTCCATGATGGGGATGCTGCAGCGGACCTTCGACATCTTGGCTCTTTACAGCATTCCGGTATGTTTTTTCTGACTGTTTCATACAATCTGATGCACTGCGCAAAACCTGATAACTGCTCACGGCCCTCACACTGTATTCATATACTGCATTCTGCACCGATTCACTACTCACGGCATTCACATACACTGTACTCATACACTGCATTCTGTACTGATAAACTGCTCACGGCATCTACATACACTGTACTCATACACTGCATTCTGCACTGATTTACTGCTCACGGCATCTACAGTATTCTGATGTGTTCAACTTTCATGCTTTTTCAGCCTCCCTTCCAGATTCCTCCGGTGGGCGGCGCTCCAGCTGGACCTCCCATTTCTACTCGGGACGGCAGAGCCTATCCCCGCACCAGAGGAGGGCATACTTACGCCGGGAGCAGCTCGCGGGCTCCGGTTCAGGATGACGAGTCTGAGGCAGAGACAGAGGCGGAGGCGGGGTCGTCGGAGGAGGAGACCGGAGATAGCTCAGGCTCAGGCTCAGACGGCGATGCTCCTGGTGATGCTCCTGGGCTTCTGCCCAGGAAGAGGGCGAGGACGGATCCTTAGGCGCGAGACTATTGATGCTACTTCAGATTTTTGCTGCTTTTTTATTTTCTTTTCTTTGTACTTTTCCCTTTTTGTAGTTAGGGTGCTTTGTACTGCCGCAGGCAGATTTTTGTTTCCGAAACAATGTACTTGAAAGAGATGATATGAAACAAACTTTTTTGAAAAGAATGTTATATTTGTGTATATTTCATACCTTGCATTGCATTGCATCATATTACACCTCAAATGTAAGTGAAAATGATTTGTTTGTCTGAAAATTGAGCAATTGTTCTATGATAATCGGATAACCAACCAACTAACAGTAAATAACTCATACAAACCACTACTCAAACTGGACACACAACCCATACTCTGCTGGGGATTAGTCTGCATGCAGCCCATAACACAGCACTCGGTCCATTCTGCACACAGCAAACCCTGAACAAATAACCCAATCTGACAAGACGGATCACAAAACTGAAACAGTTGAAGTGAAAACTCACTCGGACGTCCCAAATTTCCTTTTCTTTCTCTTGCTTCGCATGAATGTAGAGAATGGCACAGCATCCTGAGCACAAACGATTAATCTTTGGAAGAGGGGTTTCACAACCGGGGTACCGAGCCTACAACTGAACACAGTAGAAAGGACTCAAGTGAAGAAAATGAAAGGCACACGACCTAAACACAACGAGATACACTCGGAAGAGACTCAAAGCTAAATTGAGACCGACAAATCAAAGGACACGACACACGGACGTGCTTGAAAACAAAAGACCTTAAGGAGCCAATTCCTACGGGCAGGTTTCCCACCCTTTCTGATTTGTGTGATTCTCACGCCACTCGGCCCTCAAGCTCGGTTTTTCTCTCAAAACCCTCTTATTCACTTTTCTCTCGACTTACACCTCTCTATTCTTTATTCTCTCATTCTTCATCCCTCCCCAGGGTGATTAGTGGATGAATAGGAAGTCGCAGGTTCACCCCCAGCACTGGTAGCTCACGGCTATTTCTTCTGACGAATGGAGCGCCTTTCCGGCGAGTATGTTGACGGGGGAAAGACAGAAGACCTGACTCAACTGTGCCCCTAGTTCGTCATCTTGACCATTTTTTGTTTTCTTCCTAAAACAGTTTTGATCAAAATGAGAGTGGGATTAACACACTTATTCGATTTTTGATTTGAAAATCATGCGAATCAGGCAGTGAGCACTGAAAATTCTCCTTTTGGGTCCAAACATGGTCCAATTTTGAAAAATGAAATAATTTTCGAGAAAAAAGTCAACCTCAGTAAAAATTTTCAAAAACTATTTTTGCAAACAATCAACGCTCAACGAGCGCGGAACTTACCCTCGAGATATGCAACCTCGGATCGCAGGCAATGGAAAATTGCCCCTGGTTTGGACGGTAACTCAGGGCAACTTATGGCGATGCATGGCAACGGAAAGTTGCCCCTTGTTTGGATGACGCCGCGGCATATTGTAAGCCAGTCCTTGTTGACGACGATCGGTCCCTCGGACGCGGAGGAGACGAAGACGGTTTGAATCAATATATGGACACAGTCACCTGGAAGGTGTTGGTGGTTGGACTTCAAGAAGAAGTTAATCACGTAGTTCCCAGTTGTTGCAATTGAGACATTGGATTCGGAGGAGGCACGGGTGATCAAAACCATGACATGGACTGAGACGCTATGGAAGCGTTGGGGGCTGGACTTCAAGAAGAAGTTGCCTACGTATCCCAAACATGGGAATCAAGCCTTACGTAGTTCCGGTTAAGGTACACTCGGGTATTTTAACCTTCACTGTTTAGGCTCTAACTTTTGCCAAGGCGCCCGATGCGGGTTTTCTACCTTGCGAGCTTCTTTTCTTCTTTCTTTTTTCTTTTCTTCTTTTCTTTTCTTTTCTTTTGTATTTTCATTCCTTTTTCTTTGCTATTTTTTTGTTCTTTTTGTTCTTTTTCTGTATTTTTCTCTTTCTTTTCTTTTACTTTTTTGTATTTTTTGTATTTCTTTTTTGTATTTTTTTTCTTTGCTCTAACTTTTGCCTGGGTCGCCCTTCCGGGTTTTCGGCCCAGCGAGCCTCTCAAAGGGTAAAAGTGTAGCAAGCCCATGCCAAATGGTTTTTGAAATGGAAGCCCTCTGTATCCGGGAGAGCGACTGTTGGGTTGATTTGCAGAAGGATCCACCTCTGGCTCTTCGAGTACATCGGATATTTTTTGCCCCTAGTTTGAGGGGTGCTTCTGTTCTAACTTTTGCAAGCTTCTTCTGATGAGGTCTGACCTTCTTGATCTGACTTTGGTGCCTCTTGTTCGAGGGCTGCTTCGAATCTGGCCACATAGGCGTTTCATGGCACTGTTGAATGTTCTAAACGGATTCCGGTTCACAATAGATAAGTTGAATCTTGAGGCCGAGAGCGATCCTGGGCTACACAATCTCAAGAGCGATTCTACACAAGTCTTCGCGAGACTGCACAAAATATTTTGTTTTTGAAAGTTTTTAAGAAAGCGACAAATCGCTCGTGCTGAAAATAGTGTGGAACCAGTCTGGATCAGGCCGGGGTCCTTCTCAGTACTCACGCCGACAAGCATAAATTCATTCATGAAAAGCTTAGCATGCGTCTCTTTTTCTCAAAATGATCAAAGTTTTGCAAAACCCGAGGAATTACTTCCTCTTCGTTTTCATCACCACAGTGTTAAAAAGGGTTTTATGAAAAGCTTAGGTCATTACAACGATGTTCAAGGCGCAAGAGAGCAGGCGATATGTACTGTCGTTCCACTCACACCCTTTGGCATGGCTAACTCGAATAGCGACAAATACAGCACCTGATAGCCACGGCCATTTCATTCAGATTTGTGAGCATAACTGGCTCCCTGACAGAAACAGACTCAAGAAAAAGCAAAAACAACTATTTATAAGACAAAACGGTGTTTGAGGCAACAACCCCGAAATCACCTGGTATTCTATAGAAGAGGGACTGACTCATTACAATTAGACAGACCCTTAAGCAAAAGGAATGTCTCAAAACAATGAGACAGGCTCAAGACAAAACAGAAGACTGACTCGACACCCAAGTCAGAATTTACAAAAATTAACATTTAGCAGGTGCCCAAAATTGCGTGCCAAACGCTATATCCAAACAAATGTACTAGACACTGCCCGCAAGCGGTTCACCTTCTGATTACATACTCGCAGTATCCGTGTCTTCAAAATCCAAGAACTCTGTAGTGACTGACTTGGCCGAGGTGGGTGGGAGGATAACCTCGTTGTCAATCAGATCCTGCACCTCGTGACGGAGGCGAAAACAATTGTCAGTGGCATGGCCTGTCTGCTGATGATACGCGCAGTACAAGGAAGCATCATGTGCGGCCGGGAGATTCTTCGGTAGGGGTCGGGGCTCCAAGGGTTTGAGATGCCCCTTTTTGGCCAAAATCAGCAATGCCTAGACAGAGGCATGTAAAGAGGGTGGAAGACCCTGTGCCCTCGGGGCAGGTACTTCGGGGCCTGAGGACTCTTGCTAGATGCACTAGCGAACGGATCGGCGGGTGCGGCCTTGGATTTCTGATCCTTTCCGGATGCAGGGCTGAGAGCGGGAAGAACTGTTTTGGCATGACGGGGCCTATCCCGATTCTCTGATTGACTGGAACTGCCCTCAGGCGAAGTGGGGAAAGCATTCTCCACAGCTTTTGTCACAACTGCAGATATCTGTTGCTTGTTCATCCCCCTGGCTTTCAAAGCCTCTACTGCCCACAGCAGTTGTTCGATAGGGTCGGCATCTGTTTTCATCTTGCCTTTATCTCCGGTCTCGACCTGATTCAGAACTTGGTTTGATGCGTCGTTACCATAACTGGAGGTCATCTCCGGTTGGTTGAGTTTAATCACAATTCGTCCCAGTAGCGGGGGCTCCTGGGGTACAAAGCCTCCGCCGTATGGTGCGACCGGCGGCGAAACTGATATTCCATAGGCGAGATCCGTCACGGATCTTTGAAGATCACCTATCATCCCCATTAGTTCAAATGTAGTAGGCTCGCGAGCCTGATATAGCTGAGGGGCCCAAACCGGGTGCGCGGCGGCGATCTGGGCGGATGCGGCATGTCAACAGTAGTCTCATCATGTAGGGTAATTTCTTGATCCAACGCGGCTGTCATGACCACGATTTCTTCTGAATTCTGCGTCATGCTAAATCCTGCCGCAGCAAGGAGAAAACACTAACTGTTCTGGATTGGCTCTCTGAATCTCTAAACTGAAACAGAAAACAAGCAGCATTTCAGCCCCAGACAGATCAAGCACGGATGTAGCCGAATAACTGTACTCTACTACTGATCACTGTTACCCAGAATCACTATTCAAAACTGAACTGATATCCGCAGACACAACTGATTCTCAACAACACTGATACTGATGCCCTCAGGCCGGATACCCAAACTTGCAAACTGATATATGCATTCCCTGCAGAGATACACTTTAAAAGCACATAGCAAGTAAATGAGAGCCAATACACCCCTATGTTGGGGTAGGGTTTCCCTATCCTATTTTGTCAAGAGCTAGGGTTTCACTACGCACACAGCGGTTTCAAACAACCTAAAATCAGGTAAGCAACCTGTCCTAGTTTGGAATGGTCACTATGGATTCCGAATATGCACTAGGTCGAATGGTCGAGAAGGGTGCCCCGGTAAAACCGGGGTTTGTGTTCCCATACTGGCAGAGCCCGTAACCGGTCAGCCTTATGGACATGCCTTGACAAGACAAGCCTCCGGCAAACCGCTCAGGAATAGCAGATGGCCAACACGGTGTCCTAGGCGCACCAATGCAAATGCAATGCAAAGAGACACATAAATGAAGTCAAAACAGGATATCACGAGTTCGAGTCAAGCTCTCTAAAATCCCCAGCAGAGTCGCCAGAAACTGTAGACGTCCCCGAACGCCCCGGGAGGGTTGAGGTCCCGTTCTGTTCGTTTTTGGGGTTCACTACAGTTCGGACTCCCTTTTGTGAAGTTGCGGTTCTAAATCTGAACCAAAGAGTCCAACTCTGGCAAATCGTTTTGAGAAAAACAGATTTTGAAAAGAAGTGCCAAACATGGACTGCTTTGCCAGATTACAGAGTCGCCACCTAAATATTTTTTTAAAAATGGGAAATTTAGGAAACCCTGACTCGGTGCCGAAGGCCACGTGTCCGTCATCACCAAATGTCTCGGCTCGGGAGCTTGGGTACGATCGGGGCAGGTCAGCTATGAGCACCTCCTTTCGCCCAGTCCGAAGACCGGCCTCTACTAACCGTGATATCCGATTTTGAAAACTTTATGCGTTCTTATACCGATTATTAACCTAGAATTACTATGTGATGCACACAACACAAAAGTATAGACTAGATTGCCTAATTTGGAAACAAGCATTGCATATCCGTTTGTTTCGAAAAACGTGTTGGTTTTTGCTACTCGCAAGTAGGCTAAAATACGAATTTCAACGAGTTGTTCCAACTTAGGCAATCCAACCTTCACCCACAGGCATTCAAGCAGTTATAACACATAAGCATTTAGCCGCATGGCAATCATACTGTCATGGCAAACATTCACACGCATGCGATATGCTAAAGCGTAAAAACTTACATCGTACTCCGTGCCAAAACAAGAAACTAGTTAGCAAAACATGCATGGCCTAGTTCAGGTTAAGTGGTTAATGCAACACAGGAATAGATGCAATCTAGAGTAGGCTCGGCTAACCCTAAACATGGCATGTGAAATGCGCGAGTAGCACATATTCAATTTGGAATTGAAAATTGCAATGCAGTTTGTATGATGTACGAGCCCGGTGCATGTAAACAAATGCATGAATGCACGCATGCATTGCATAAGGTATGCTAATTTAGATGTGCCCTAATCTACCATCATAAGCAGGTAAATAAAAGGGAGAAAGAAGTGGGGGTTGGAAGACATGCAAACCACTCACCCACACTTATTACAATTATGCCCTCACTCGGAGGGACCGAAAGAATAATACAAATTAATTAACTACGCAAGCTAATTAAAATATTACAAACTTCACTAAATTAATCAAATGAATTAATTAATCTAATTAAAGCAGTAAACCGCCTCGGGATGAGGACTGGATGCAACATGCGCTCGGGACTGGCTCGGAACCGCACTGCCATGCACGGATTGCCTCTGTTTCCTTTGCTCTCCTCCTCAGAAAATTACCAAAGTCCCAGGAGTGTCTCTCAGGGCACTAGGGAGTACCACCGGCTGGGGTAGAGCACCACCGGCTGAAGGAGGAGGCCACCGGCACTAGACTCATCCATCGGCTGCCAATTGACTGCCGGTCGGCACTAAATAGTGCCGGTCGGCACAAAATGCCTGCAGAACCTGCAACTCACAGCAGCAGAGGGCAAAAACTTGCATGGCAATGCAATTCAAGACATTTATGCACTATACACACCCCTTATCATGTTTTTGACTCAAGGGGGCATGTGTCTCGATTCCCGGACCACCAATCGCGCATTTCCATGCATGATGGCCCGGAGAACCAAGTATGCAACTTTAGTTTCAAATGCAATGCAACCAAATAAACACGCAAAAGTGCCCAACCTCTATCACATTTCACTTCAAGAGGCCAAGCAGCATGCCTCATGTGATGCAACTCTAAGCATGTTATCTAGCATGCAAAATGGATTATGCAATATACCTATGCAAGCATACAAGCAAGCATACAAGACAAGCAAGCAAACCAATGAAAGAATGGTCTTACACATGACTTAGGCAACTCAAATAGGCCTAAAATCAGTTGCCAAAGTGCCTAGACATGAGGACTAACAAGCACACACACATGCAAGTGTTACGATCCAAACCTTGAGCATGAACATGGCAACTCTCAAGCACACTTAAAGAGACCAAAAATAGACAATGAGCATGCATTGTAAAGCTCTGAAATACATGCAAAACATGGTGCCAAACCAAGTCGAAGACAGACCAAACAAAGCATGCCAATGGTCTAAGGCTTAAAGCTAGTCAAAGAGGCTTTGAACCAAACTTATGCAAGGCGATTATGGCATGCACTAAACAACTAAAACAGGTTTTTAGTATGTCAAAACAAAGCCAAAAGGCTACTTAGATGGCATCTAAGAGGCTTGAAATCAAAGGCATGCAAAATGGCCAAAACATGGGGGCATTCAAGACATGCTTTCAAAGCGTTAAAGAGGCGACTAAGGTGAGCATACAAGCACACCAAAAGGTCTGAAATAGCATGCTAGGTGGTTCCAAACCATCAAAAATGAAGCAAGCATGGCATGCTACACATTCATGCTCTTGAGGCCAACAAGCCAAATGTAAAGGGGCTATATGATGCATGCCAAGATTGACCAAAACAGCTTAGGACAGAGCTAAAACATGTCAAAATAAGCATACAAGCTTCATGGACCTAGGCCTAAAACATGCTAGAAAGAAGGCATACAAACCTCTAGAGCAAGTTAAGGCAATACAAGGCATTACAAAGCATCTATGCGAAGCATGCAAGGAGTGCTAAAACCAACTTAAAACAGAGTTTAATCATGGCATAATAGGCATGAAAAATAGCCAAGACATGCTCAAAACACAACCAAACATGGTGCTCCTTTGGAGGCCAAAACTTGCCCTTTTCAAGGACATCAAGGAGAGGGGGTGGCCCTCTCCTTTTGGAGACTTCAAGGCACCATCTCCACCACTGAAATCCCTCAAGATTTCAGTGGTGGAGAGGCCCAAGCACCAAAGTCTCGGAGCTCTCACAAAATGGCCTAAAAATGGCCCTTTTCAAGGCCTAAGGGTGGTCAAACCTACCCAAAGTGCAAAACACTCTTGATAAACAATAAAGAGGGTTAAAATCAGAACTTTTATGTGTTATGGACTAAGCACAAAAACAACTCTAAGCTAGGTGAAAACAAGGTGCAAAAAAGGGGTAAATAAAGTAAGTTTTGTTACCTTTGAAGACCACCTTCACAAAGGTTGGAGTTGTTGGTTCCTTGAGCTCCAAACCAGTCAAGAACTTCAAGAACAAGCCCTTAGCACCTCAGTTCCAAGAGGAAGGTGAAACACTAGGTGTTGATGTGCAATAGTGAGGCACAAACACCTAGTGTACAAAACAAGAAAGAAAGAGAGAGATAGGATAGATACACAAAACCTAACCTAAAACCAGAGCTTCTCCCTCTCCTAAAATGTCTAACTCTCCAAAAATTCTAACCCTTGAGCCAAGAGAAGAGGCCTCTCTTGTATAGGCATGAAACTTACAAGTTAAGCAAGCCTAAAGGCTCATCCCTTCCATACACGTGTATGGAGGGGAGCAAAAAGTGATACAGCTGTCTAAAAATATCTGATAAAGCAGCTGTACAATAGTCGGCAGGGCAAAATGGTCATTTGCCAAAATTTAGTGCCGGTCGGCACAAAAGAGTGCCGGTCGACACAATAAAGTGCCGATGACAACACCAGCCAGCCGGTGGCCTCTAGCCACAGCCGGTGGTATGTGGGGGTACCTCACAAAGCATTCCCTGCCATTCCAAGGCAAAACACAAGTGTTTGGTGCAAAACCAAACACAAAACGGTCGAGTTCGGAAGTCCTGAGGCAAGGCGCGCGAGCCGAGAACTCCGGGAACTCCAAACGAACACAAGCATGGATAATCACCGAGTGTTCCAGCGGTGACGTCCAGGTCTTGAGGACGGTCAAAAATGGGGTGTCTACAGTTGCCCCTCTTTGACAGAACTCGAAAGTCATAACAATGACGGGAGTGAATGTCAAAGCCCAGAGAGACGACCATTTTTGACAAGGCCGAAGACTTGGACAAACATACAAAGCGCAAATGGTTGAACTCGCAAGCTGCCTACGTATCCCTTAGGAATTAAATATGTATTATTCTTACACACACACACACACACACACATATATATATATATAGGTCTAAATGGATACATTTTTAATTTTACATCAAAATGATTTGAATGATGAATTAGCTGAGTTGAACTTGAAAACCATAATAGGGTTATTTAGGATTGTAGAGTTTTAAATTGATGGATAAAATGTGAGCTAGTGAGCAATTTTATGAGCGTCCTTCGAAAACGCAACGAAGCTGAAGAAACATTCACCCCAAATGAGTTGAGTTGTCCACTTTTCTCACATTTTTTTTATCAGTAAAAAAAATTTTATTGATGAAAAAGTATAAACATGCAAAATTACATCAATAAAGGAGGGAAGTGTAGAAAACATCATAACTAACCTTAACGATCCCAACTAAGTTGGCACCACAAAGGAAGCACAATCATATGCTAGCACTTAACCCAAGATTGTTGAGAAACCAATCAAAAACACCCAAAGAAGAATAGAACAAACAAAACAAGCACAACAACAAAAAGGTACATCAATCAGCAGTATCAAGAGTGTCCACTTTTCTCACATAGTATACTACAACAAAAATATATTTTAGTGACATTATATTAGTGGCATGTTTTTAGAAAATACCATAAAAATAATATTTGGTAACACGTTTTAGAAAAATGTCACAGAACCACAAACATAAAAGCTCTAATAATGGCATTTCAATAAAGAAATGTCACATCACTATAATAAAAATGTGATCTAGTAGCATCAATTTTTTTGACATTTATAAAAGAATAACACAAGAAATTGTTTTATTGACATTTGTCAACAGATGCCACTAGTGTTTAGTAGCAATGGCATTTTTTAGAAAATGTCACTAAATTAGGTAGGTGCAAGTTACTTTTTATGACATTATAAACAAGTATTCTAAGCCCCGTTTGTTTTCAGAGATAGAATGGAGGGGATTGATAGTGAGGGGATTAATAGTGAGGGGATTGTTAGTGAGGGGATTGATAGTGAGTGGATTAAATAAAATTGTGTTTGTTTTCATGATAGTTGTTAGTGTAGGGATTGTCAAATTATTTTTATATAAAATAAATATAAAATAATAAAAATAATAAAAAAATACAAAAAAATTAAACATTAATGTTTTAATAAAAATACCCAACATGTAAAAAATTTTAAAAAAATAAAAATAAAATAAAAAATTTCCAGGAAAAAATAAAACAAATAAAATAATGATTTTTACTTAACAAAAAATACAAAAAATTAAACATTAATGTTTAAAAAAAAATGCCTGACATGTAAAAAATAAAATAAAAAATAAATAAAAATAAAAAATTTCTAGTCCGCCGGACTATTTTTCTAATACCAAGTCCTGGAGGCCCATCCGAATCCGAAGCTCACTATCAATCCCCTCCCCATCTCTCAAAACAAACACAATATTAGTGGGTCCCACCTCACTACCAATCCCAATCCCCCCTCTAACTCTCTAAACAAACGGGGCCTTATAGTATTTTGAGAAATGCTACTAAGTCAAAAACTTTCCAAGCTATCTAATGACATTTTTGAAAAAAACAAAAAATGTCAATATATTTTCAAAATTTTTAAAATGCATAAAATAAATAAATTAAACTCAATATAATGTTTTTTTTTTAACTGTACTTGCCACGTGTACAAAATTGATCAATGACTTCATATGAATTAATAGGAAAAATAAAATTTCAAATTGCTCTCCTATACAATGATAAAGTTTCTTGAATTTTAGTCCCTGTAGTTTTAATTAACTCGATTTTGACTCTGAATTTACGAATTTATCTCAATTTATTTCAATTGCTTATAATTGTTGGGTAAATTACATCATTAATCCTTACATTTGGTTATTCAATATAGTTTTAATTGACTCAATTTTGACACTTAATTTTAGATTTTATGTCAATTTAGTCGAATTGATAACATCTTTAGAGTCTTTGATAGAAAATTTTCATTGGATTGGTTAAGGTTAAGGTTAAGTCATTGAATTGACCAAGTATTTTGTTTTACTCCTAAAACGATGACTCGTTGCATTTGTCATTAAAAAAAATACTAGGAGTAAAACGATGACCAAGTATCAATTGGACCAATTTGAGACAAAATAAAAAATTCAAGGTTAAAATTGATTCAATCGAAATTACAAAATCTAAAATGAAATAATAGCCAAAATAGAGGGACTAATAGTGTAATTAACCCTAATTGTTAGCATTTTTTATTGACAAATATGTATAGAAGTGACATGTCATTCTTTTAGAGGCAAAATAATAAATTTGTTTGGTGAGTTAACCTCAACAAATTTTTTTTTTCCAAATAAATAAATAAATAAATAAAAACATCAATAGTGAATAGGGCAGCCATCCATTTGAAGAGGATGGACCAACCAAACAGGGGGGATAGGGATAGGACCCGCCCACTGAATTGTCTCCCCACGGAAGCATCTCTTAGCCACAGTGTGAGCCACATTATTCAAAACCCGACGGACAAAGCGAAAAAGGACTTTTGAGAAACATGGCAAAGGTTCAGGATATCTTGCATCACCATGAACATAAAGGGTTAGTTGTGATTTATTATTATTGTATTTATATTGTGATTTTATATAATACCTTATGAGTGTTTGTTTAAATGCTTCAGTGAGATTTTACGTTATTTTGTTTTTCTTTTTTTCTTTTTTTCTTTTTTTAAAAAAACACTTTTTTTGTTTGTAAGTGAAAAATCTAGAAATCCCTTAGATATTGATTTGTGATTATGTATCAATTTTAAGCAATATATAACAATCCCAATCAAACAATCAAGACAAATCGACACAACGATTTTACGTGAAAAAATCACAGCTGGACACCTCCAATTGTGATAAAAAAAAATCACGGGCAATAGCCACAAAACAATCCACTAAGAAGATATAAAGAAATTACACAGGTATACTCTCAATTACCTAGCGAATCCACGCCCGAATTGAACCAAACCCTATGTGCCTCTTCCAACCCCGTCTTCACCTCGGAATTGTCTTGACGATGAGCCACTCCAGAATCCACCAAAGCTTCAGGCTCGAATTCTTCAGAATCCACCGAAGAACAACTCTCTCTTTTTTGTAGAACAAACAAATAATCCTTTGATGTATACTCTTTAAACCATGAGTTGAATACTCAATCAAAACATCAAAAAAAACTAGCAAAATATCCCCAGATATAAACCCTAGAACCCAAAAAGAAGATCTGGAGAAGTAATCCTAGATTTGGAGCAACTTGCGAATTTATAGAATCTGAAATCACGAGGTCCCCTCGAGCGTGGGAATGGACACTTGAGCGGGGACACTATATGAAGTGTTCCGCACTAGGGTGTACGCTCGAGCGGGGAAATGGACGCTCGAGCGGGGACACTATATGACGTGTTCCAAACCAGGATGTACACTCGAGCGGGGATTTCGACGCTCGAGCGTAAAAACACGGATCACAGTATTTTGCAGACTTACCAAACTTCTGGAACTCAGCATTCTCCGCTCGAGCGGGGAAACGGACGCTCGAGCGGACAGGTAACTTTGAATGCATTTTTGCATTTTGCTTCGGCCGCGAGCTGACCGAGCAGCTCGACCCCCGTCATAATCAGCGAAGTGGCAATCTTGAAAGCATTAACATCACAAACTTCTCTGCAAGGCACAATTTGAATGGGATTCGCATCTAACAAACTCATAGCCTCACTGAAATAAAAGTGCGAAAACAAGTACAACTGAAAAGGAGTTTTGTCAAACGGGATTGCCAAGAATAAAAATCTAATAATCTCCCCCTTTGGCAATGCCGTGACAAAACACACCTAACAAATAAAATCCTAATTATCCCAACCCATTACAGCCAACCAAAACAAACTTCTTTCTCAAGGTCATGATCTACAAAACAGTTATTAGTGCCACAATCTCCAAAACAACTATTAGTGCCACAAGAGTATATGAAAAAGCAATTAGCATATGACAAGATTATCTTGAAGCATGGGATGGAAAATATGAATAGATGCGACTTGGAGATATTAACAACATATAACATGAAAACATGAAAACTAAGACACATGCACCTGACAAAACACACTTGCAACGACATGATAACAATTAACCAAACTCCCCCTCACTAAAAGCAACCACAAACACTGAAAAACAGTGAACAAGAAGAAAACGACAAAAAATATTTGGTGGAGCAAGCAAGGAATTTCAAATTTGGACCTTGAAACACACAAGATTATCCAAGAAGCACAATTACTTGAAAACACAATGTGCACAGCCTCTAGAAGATTCCTCATAAAAGAAAGTGATGCATTATGTGAAAAGCATAGATCCCATGATAAAAGTGTGTGTGTGTGACTCTTGGAGTTCGACAAACACAAGATTCAAATCCTAGTAGTGATCTGATAGCTGGATCTCCGGCAAGAGAATCTAAGCACAACTAACGAAAATCAAACCACTAGGAATCAAGGGGTATTTGTTGAGTAATAGCGGAGGCTCCCCCTCAATCAATGAATCCCTTTTTTTTTTACATTTTCACATTTTTTCTTGTCTTTCTTTTGAAGATTTTTCTTCTTCTTTTTCTTCTTATTTTTCTTTTTCTTTTGCACACTCATTGGCGGCTGACACGCTCAAGAGTATGGAAACTGAACCAGAGAAGCATGAATGTAATAAGGATAGCCTGGTTGGTGACTCTGAGGTAGCCTTTTCCTCATGGCTGGACTACAAAGAATAGAGGGGAAAGCCATGGGGATGCAAAAAGATGGAAGGTGGTTAAGAGACTCAACATCACCCAAGATATGCTAGTATCGGTCAATTCCGCTAGAAAAACAAAAGATACCATGCCAGAAGTCCATAGAGAAAAATGATCACTAAGGCAGAAGACTCCAAAATTTGCTAATCCAAGAGTGTGTACAGAATGAGACATACTAATCAAAGAACACACACTCCGAAATGAGTAATGACCATAGAAAGCACACACATATTAACATGTAATGGATATTCTCATCAATTCCAATATGCACCAAGGACTACTAAAAAATTTCAAGCTTGTAAAACTAAACAATCTTTTTGGATTTTTTTTTTTTTTTCTTTCAACAATAAAGCAAGACAACAAATGAACAAGCACACACATTTTTTTTTTATTTTTAAACAAAGCAAGACAAAAAACAAAAATGCACACATTAAAAGACTCAAAAAAAAAAATAATATAGAAACCCAAAAACTAAAAACTAATAAACAAATTAACACAAGTCAAGTTTTCTCACCCAAACCGCTTTAGTATAAACAAAGTTGTGAGCATTGCGGTTCTTGGGTGGTGTCTTGACGTTGTGGTTCCCTTTGCTTTCAATGAGAACCCGTCTCGACTTGGTTTCCAACTCCCTATTTCTAGGTCTAGGCAAATACAAACTCGCTCTATGTTTGGTCTCAAGCAAATCAAAATAACGAGGTCTAATATGACCCTTAACCTCATTACCACCAATAAAGTGTCTCCTACCCCACGAGATGTTGGAATTTCTTCCATCTCTATGAGACACTCTCCCATGCAACTTATGACAATAAGGGCGAATATGACCATGCATACCACAATGATGACAAATAAAAACAGGGTGTACAGGGTGTACCTTCTTTTCTTTTACCTTACCAACTCTAGGAAGTTTGAGAAGTCCATCCTTATGTTGAATTTTTTGTTCTCCCTTTCCTTGAGTTCTTGTATCATGAGATGTAGATGCGCTCTGTTTTTGCTCTTTGTTATCACCAAAGCCAATGCCACTCTTGTCACAACACATTTGTTGAGACCCAATGATAACCTCCAAAGTCTTTGATCCTCTGTTCCAAAGACCAATGGTAGCCATAGCGCACTTGAGTTCTTCCTCTTTCTTGAACATTAGTTCTTCCAAAGCAACTTGAGACATCTCGAGAGTTTCAATCTTTTCTTCATAGATTGCATAGATTTGCTGTAGCTCATTCCTCTCTGTCTCACAAGTCAAGAGTTTTGCACAAAGAGCTTGTCGATCATTAGCTATCTTGATGGCATCAATCCTAGCCTTGGAAATCTCCTCCTTTAGTTTGACATTCTCACTTTCACATGCTTTGAGTTTCATTGTGAGTTTGTCATTCAATTTGGATAAGTTAAGAGATTCCTTGTACAACTTTTCATAAGCTTGCTCAACCTCTTCATCATCACTCCCCGAGGATTCATCATCAGTGTCATTCTTAACCAGCCTCTTCGGATACTCTGTTTGTCCTTCTGTTTCGGAAGCCGCCATGAAAGCAAGGAATTGTTTATGTCCCTCTTCGCCTTGAACTTCGTTGTCACTTTCATCTTCATCAGATTCTGATTCATCATCCCAAGTGATAGCGAGGGCTTTCTTCTTCTTCAAACGAGTGGGGCATTCTGAAGCAAAGTGGCCAAATCCTTGGCACTCATAGCATTGGACTCTTTCAGAGTTCCCTTGTATCTTTCCTTTCTCCTTCTTGGCTATAGAATTAATTTTGAGTTTATCTTTGCCTTTAGATTTATGAGTATGAGTAGATTCCAAAAGATTAGGATTCTTTTTCAAAAAGATTTTTTAAATTGTTTAACAAAAGCAGCCGTAATCTTGGAATCTATCTCACAATCCTCATCAGAATCCTCTCCAACTCTATGAGCACTACTAAAAGCAATATCTTTTTGTTTCTTTTTGAAATTCCTATGTACCTCATAAGTTTGGAGATTTCCAACCAAGTGATCCAGCTTAGGTTGTCAACATCTTGAGCCTCCTCAATAGCCGTAACTTTTGGTTGGAACCGATCGGGCAAGGATCTCAAAATGTTTCCCACAACTTTGGATTCTGGTATTTTTTCTACCTAAATTGAAGCTGGAATTTACAATGTCACTCAACTTTGTATAAAATTCATCAAAGGTCTCACTATCTTTCATTGAAAGGTTTTCAAAACTAGACGTGAGCCTTTGAAGTTTTGAGCGTTTAACAGAAGGAGTGCCCTCATGAATAGTTTGTAAGATATCCCAAGCCTCTTTTGTGACTTCACAATTGCAAATACGACTAAACTCTTCAGGTGTGACAGCGCAAAAGAGAGAATTGATACCTTTACTATTCCAGCTACAATTTTGGTAATCAATTGTGTACCACTTTTCAATTGGTTTGGGGAAAGTTACTCCATCAACGGTAATCGTTGGTTCAGTCCACCCATACATGACAGATTGCCAAACTTTTTCATCAATAGATTTTAAAAACGATCTCATTCGAGCTTTCCAAAAAGAATAATTGGATCCGTCAAGTAGAGGTGGTCGAACCATAGAATTTCCTGCACGAATTGTATCCATTATCACAAATCAAACAAGATCTCGCTCTAATAGATTTGTAAAACAAAAAAAATAGAGCAACCTGCTCTGATACCAATTGAAAATTCTAGAAATCCCCTAGATATTGATTTGTGATTATGTATCAATTTTAAGCAGTATATAACAATCCCAATCAAACAATCAAGACAAATCGACGCAACGATTTTACGTAGAAAAACCACAATTGGACACCTCTAATTGTGATAAAAAACCACGGGCAACAGCCACAAAATAATCCACTAAGAAAATATAAAGGAATTACACAGGTATACTCTCAATTACCTAGCAAATCCACGCCCGAATTGAACCAACCCCTATGTGCCTCTTCCAACCCCGTCTTCACCTCGGAATTGTCTTGACGATGAGCCACTCTAGAATCCACCAAAGCTTCAGGCTCGAATTCTTCAGAATCCACCGAAGAACAACTCTCTCTTTTTTGTAGAACAAACAAATAATCCTTTGATGTATACTCTTTAAACCATGAGTTGAATACTCAATCAAAACATCAAAGAAAACTAGCAAAATATCCCCAGATATAAACCCTAGAACCCAAAAAGAAGATCTGGAGAAGTAATCCTAGATTTGGAGCAACTTGCGAATTTATAGAATTTGAAGTCGCAAGGTCCGCTCGAGCGTGGGAATGGACGCTCGAGCGGGGACACTATATGAAGTGTTCCGCACTAGGGTGTACGCTCGAGCGGGGAAATGGACGCTCGAGCGGGGACACTATATGACGTGTTCCAAACCAGGATGTACGCTCGAGCGGAGATTTCGACGCTCAAGCGTGAAAACACGAATCACAGTATTTTTGCAGACTCACCAATCTTCTGGAACTCAGTATTCTCCGCTTGAGCGGGGAAATGGGTGCTCGAGCGGACAGGTAACTTTGAATGCATTTTTGCATTTTGCTTCGGCCTCGAGCTGACCCCCGTCATAATCAGCGAAGTGGCAATCTTGAAAGCATTAACATCCCAAAATTCTCTGCAAGGCACAATTCAAGTTGGATTCGCATCTAACAAACTCATAGCCTCACTGAAATAAAAGTACGAAAACAAGTACAACTGAAAAGGAGTTTTGTCAAACGGGATTGCCAAGAATAAAAACCTAACAGTAAGCATGAATAAGATGACAAAATAATACTAATCTCTTTTCACATCATCACTTGAAGAAAGATTCTAAAGTCCTATCTGTGAGTGTGGTTATTTATTTATTTATTTATTTTTATATATATTAGTAATCATGGTATTTCTAAAAGTTCCGATACTGTTATGGAAAATTGATTATATTATGCCCTATCTCTTTTTTGTTTTTTTAATACCTAAAATGGCAATCTCAAAATAGTTTATTTATAATCTAATTATATTGATTCCAAAGTTCCTGATTCCAAATTGAGATCATCTCAAAACAATTGATTACTGTCTGTTTTCATTTGTTTCCATGTGAGGAATACTGCTTGTTAGAATTGTAGAATATCAACCAACTAGGCCTAGCCTAGTTGGCCACCATGTCTTCCTTAGGGCTTAGTTCCAAGGAGGTCATGGGTTCAATTCCCCTTAGGGGGGTTGAATGAAGGGAGTGCAAATTGCCATGGGTGGGGAGATTTTCTCCCATAGGTGCTAATCTAACAACTAACAACTAACATTGGCCGATCAAACAAAAAAAAAAAAAAAAGAATTGTAGAATATCCTGCAAGTCAATTATGTTTATTATAATTTTGTTGCTTGATTCCAATATTGATCTGTTCCAATTCTTTTTGTGGCTATTATCCTCCTCTTTACATTGAATGCCAAGCATTGCCTAATGCTTGCATCTATGTTGGTGGAAAGAATGTTGATTAGCGTCTGTTTTCATGGCATGTAGATTTATTGGTCCACATAACATGCAAGAGTATATACTACATGCCATGAATCTTTGGATAAGACCAGGGATACCTTACTAAATCTGTAATGTGAAATCATATACACACAATAAGAGTCTGAACTCATTTTCTTAGGTGTAGACACTATATCAAGAGTCAACAAAATAAAACACACAAAAAAACTGCAAATTACATAACATACCATGTTCAGAAGGGCTGCAAAAACCAGAACACAAACATACCTATCCCATTTTACTATCATCCCTCCAGGTAGTTCCAGCAACAAATGCTAAAACCTGTAACAGTAAATTTCAGGGGGATTCCATTTTCTGATAATAAGTAAAAAGAAAAATACTTCCAATAGTAAACATAACTACTTTTAAGGGAACCATTTTGAACCATATGGTCAAAAGTGGAATCAAAAGTGATTCTAAATAAGAACTATGGTAAAGGCTGTGGTGGAACAGGGGAAGGTTTGGTAAAGTCTTTGAACCCGGCCCCATTAAGGTAATCACTAGGGAAAAAAAGAGACTCATTTAATTATTAAACTTTATATATATATATATAGAAGGGAAAAAACAATTTGGTCATTAACTTGAAATCAAAATGTAAGTACACCACAAAAAAAGTTCAAAAAATATAATATTTGGACATAATCATATATAGTTGAATTGATCTTTCTTTTTTTTCTTTTTCTTTTTTTTTTTAATAAATATTGTGCCCTCAAACTACACCATAATGATTCGTACATAACTCCAATTTTGTACAATGCTTTCTCCACATTCCCAAATTTCCACTAGCATTTGAATTGCTATTAAAATAATGATATTGCATTGACTTTGTAATACTTAAATTCTTTCATATGTTTTCCCTTGACATGAGTTGCCTTATAGTTATACACCAACATATTGAATATGTTATGTTCTACATTGTTGTTAGTATCTTATAGTTCTTGCAAAATCAAGTTTAGTTGTTTTCGTCAATCGTAACTTACAAGTAGTTGTTATTGATATATGCCTTCTAAGTGTTTCTTCAAATGCTTCATTGAGATTGGTGATATTGATGGATGGGTTAAGATGGTTTATATACTCGTTGAGATGGCATTTTTTGCGGTTTCCTCACCCCTGCATATATGAATGTTTTTTCTTCTTAATTTTCACTTTAAAAGGCTTGCCTAGTTACATTAAATTGATTGAAGCAAGGTAGAATATTATATGGTCAGAGGGCATCTTTCAATTTGATGTCATTCCACACGTCAGACCTTTAAGTCATCTAAGAAACCCAACCAGGTATGGCTAGCAAACCATTTAAAAAGGAATGTTCCAAGAACTTTTTTCCACAATAATTTATTAAATTGCTATCCAATGAACTATCTTAAAATTGCAGAGTTGTTCTATTTTTGGCTTATGGATAGAGATAAATAATATTAATCAGTAAATGCATAATATTTTTTTTATTATTGTTATTTTGTTTACGAAAGGTAATGCTTTAGATAATCACTAGTCGGGTGGGATTATAGCATGTGGTATTGCGATTCTAAAATGAGGGTATTGCTTGATACAGTGGCTGTCAAAGATTCACAATCCTTTTCAATTCTGTTAGGTTAAATTCAATTAATTTAATACCTGTGTATCAGGGGGTAAGAAGATATAAAACAATGAAACTGGAAATCTCTAACTTTTGCATCGACATGCTAAGTCTATTCTCTCTACTCATGTTTCAAAAAAAATAAAAACACAAAAAAATAAGCGTTTTTATCATTTCCATTAGATTAACCATTGCATGCAACAAGTTGTTATGCTAAAAATTTGCAAAAATTGTTTTATGGAGAGGTATACATGAGTTGAAGGAATTAGTGCAGTAAACTTCACATCTCTTCTACAGAAGACAGTGGATAGTATACTTATTTTTTGGTGATATAATTAAGCATTTGACAATTTATTTATTTATCTATTTATTTTAGAGTAGAAGGACATGCTAGAGAGCTGATGAAATTGGCATTGATTTAAAGTGGACTATCCTTGAACTAAAATGCCTTGGCACCAGGGCATCAAGTTGCCAAAGTTGATTTATAAGGGTTAGACAATGCTTTCACTCGGTTTAACTTGATACTCACAATAATACTTAAAAAATCTAAAATTCCGGAGATATTGATTTGTGATTATATATCAATTTTAATCAGTAAATATCAATCCTAATCAAACAATCAAGGACAAATTGACACGACGATTTTACATTGAAAAACCACAATTAGAGCGCCTCCAATTGTGATTTAAAAATAAAAAAAATAAAAAAAACCACAGGCAAAAGTCACAAAACAATTCACTAAGAAGACACAAAGGAATTACACAAGTGTACTTTCAATTACCTAGCGAATCCACACCCGAATCGAACCGACCTCTATATGCCTCTTACACCACCGTCTTCACCTCAGAATTGTCTTGCCCAGCATTGAATCCACAACGTCAATGTCGAATCCATGACGATGAACTACTCCGTAATCCACCAAAGCTTCAGACTCAATTTTCACAGAATCCACCGAAGAACAACTCTCTCTTTTGAATAAAACAAACTAAACAAACCCTTTGATATACTCCACTCAATTCATGATTAAACTCTCACAGATATCCAAAGAAACAAGCAAAGAAGCTTCAGATGAAAACCCTAATACCCAAGAAAAAGATCTAGAAGTCGTAACCCTAAAATCTGATAAAACCGCAAAACTTCTAGGACCAAACTCATAGCCTCACTGAAATAAAAGAACGAATAAAATTACAACTGAAATGAGTTTTGTCAAACAGGATTGCCAAGAACAAAAACCTAAAAATACTCTTTCTGTCTTTCACATATTTTTGCACAAATTCTTTTACATGTTTTCCCTTGACATGAGTTGCCTTATAGTCATGCACCAATAAAGCAAACCAAGACACAACAATGGATGCTATGGAAGCTAAAAATTCGGGACTAAGGTCCAAAGTTTCCCATGTTGAGCATGCTCCGAATAACTTGACAAACATATCTAACCAGGTAAATTTTTAAATAGAATTTATAAGTTATTAATGTTTTCCTACACATATATATAAATACATATATCTATGTGTATGTGTTTGTAAAATTAATTAGTTCAAATTTGCTTAGGTGACAACAGCTTCTAGTCCTCTTGACATAGTAACAAGTATGGTCCTTGTCATCGATACAATATGCTTATCTTAATCAAATACCCACTAAGAGCTAATTATATATATCACATTACTTCTAGCTTTATGTTAGAATAGCATGCAAAACTTGTCTTACAATTAACTAATGAATGAATAATGTGGACCTAAATTCCATTTTTTAAATCTAGACAAAATGTGCTACATAATAAAAATCATGACATAACGAAGCTTGTGCTTTTTTTTATTTTTTATTTTCATTTTCTTGTGAAGCTTCAACAAGACATCTCTAGATCATTTATTACCGCATGGACTCTTTTTGATTCCCTTGAAATCTTGCTTGAAAGTAATTAATTAATTGTCATTTTTTACAATTACATTTGATTTACATTGTTGAGTTTTGGGGATCCTGATATTGATAATGGGCATGGTTTTGATTGTTATTGATTGGTACCTTTGGTTGTTATTGATTTTTTAAGCTATTGTTTTATATGGTCTAAAGACTTTTGGTTGTTACTTTTATATAATTTGTTGTAGTGTGGTGAACCAATTAAGTGATTGAATCATGTGGCTTGCTTATCTACTAGAGAAATGCATGTCACTTTTAGTTGTGATCATCTTCACTCTAGCACTTTATACTAGTTTATTTTTTAAATATTATTTATTAATTATAAATATATAATTACTTAAGTAGTTAAATCTTGATTTACAAGTGGGGGATATAGTTGTTCTAAAAAGTATCATTAGACCAACAAAAACAGTTGCAATCGGAGTACTTAAAAACACAGACCTATCTAAAGAAGTAGAAGGGGAAGAACTAGGACCTAACTATTGGGAGATACATGTTCAAGTGCCAGTCAAACCTAATGAGAGCTTGATCTGATCATATGAACTTATCAAAACAATCGGACAAGCTATTGGAGCTCATGTTGCTTGGCCTGCTCCATTTGTGGTATATTTTTTTCGTAAACACTAATTTCATTAACAAATTTATATTAACTTAATATAGTTTCAATTACCTTTATATGTTTATCTTTTGGATGCAGATTTCGCAAGTTATGAATGCTAGCTGAGAATATTTATACAAATGAAATTTGTTTTGATAATTTGTCTCTCCGGAAGACGGATGTCACAATGGCTTTTCAGAACTTATGGTTGGAATAATTTTCTTTTAATTTTTTTTTTATTTTTTTGTTTTAATTTTGTTAGTGTAGTAGAATATTTTATAATTTTGATTATGATTTTTATTGCAATATAAACAAATTTACATTTTTAGATAAAAAATGATTGTGGTTTGAATTTTTTTGTTTTGTTTTTGATGTGATAATCGTATGGTGGTAATATTTGTTTATTATTATGAAAATATTATAAGATGAATAGATGTCAAATTAATATAGAATGTGACAATTAACATTCAATTTCTTATAAAATCGATTCAATTTTTACAGGCATTTACGCATACTTAATTATGGCTTTTAAAAGTGTCAATGACAAGAACATATAAGTGACAATTTGTAGTAATGGTAGTAATTTTGCAAAGTGTCACTAGAATAAGCTCCAATGGCACTTATATCCATTTAATGGCAGAAATGAATTGGATTTAGTAGCATTTATGAAGTTGTTAAAAATATCAATTGTGGCATAACAAGCGCTATTGAAAATCCATATAGTGACATTTTTTAGATTGCAAGTCTTCTTTAATAGCATTTGATAGCGTCACGAATAGCGTCTACCATGACATTGAAGTGTCATTGAAAGTCTTTAGCCTTGATAGTGTAATGGCACTTACAAATGTCACTGAAGTGCCACTAAGTCTTCTTTTAATGGCACTTGCTAGTGTCACAAATAGTGTCTATCATGACATCAAAGTGTCATTGAAAGTCTTTAGCCATGATGGTGTAGTGGCACTTGCAAGTGTCACTGAGGTGCCACTAGTATCTACCGTGGCACATGTATAAATGGCACTTGTTTAGTCCCTAAATGTTGTAGTGATCACTAATGTTCAATTTTTGTTGCTAAAAATATAATAACACTTTTCGTAATAAAAATATTTAGTCCCTAAAACATAATTTTGTCCCTAAATTTTAGTCTCTTCAACCTTAATTTTTTGTAGTGCCAACAACATTTTTATGATATATGTTTTGCATTTTTTTTGGTAAACGTTACATATTTTTTCTAGTAGAATTACAAAAATAAATAAATAAATAAATAAAAATAAATCGTGATTCATAAATAAAATTACACATTTTGTAGTAGTGTTACATATTTTTTAGTTAGAAAATGTTTAATTAAAAAAAATGTGTAACATTGTCACAAAAATACATAACAATATCACCAAATACATAACTTTATTTTTGTACCACAAATTGTCATAACTTTACCAAATAATTATGTAATTGTTGGTATAGCGATCCCGGGTTTTACCCCTTGTGTACGGTGATCCGGACTTGTTTCCGTAGATGTTAGTAGTTGTCTATATCTTGTTTGCATCCTTTTATACCTTGTATTTGAGTTATAGGATGTGTTGGGCAGGTTTGTTACAGGTTGGTTGAACTTAAAAACCAAGTGTAGTTGCCCAGATTTCTGCCTTCACGCTCGAGCGGAGCTTTTGACGCTCGAGCGGGCTCTTCTTTGTTGCTTCTCCGCTCGAGCGGGAGTTCTGACGCTCGAGCGTGTTTTCCCATCTCCCAGTATTTCTTCTGTAGTGTTGGACGCTCGAGCGGGCGTTTTGACGCTCGATCGTGAGTTTGTGTGTGACGCTCGAGCGGAGCTTTTGACGCTCGAGCGGGGACCTGGTTCAGTGTAAAGTTCTGGAAATGTGTATCCGCAGCTCGAGCGGGATTTTTGACGCTCGAGCGGGAGTCTGTGAGTGACGCTCGAGCGGGGGTTTCCACGCTCGAGCGGGGCGACTTTTATATAAAGCCGAGAGTCGACTTTTTGGATCACTTTTTCACATCCTTTTCTCTCTCTTACTTTTTCAAAACTCCATTGTTGAACACCTCACTCTAGAACCAAACTTCTCTCTTAGGATTGATCTAGCTAGAGTGATTTCCTCACCTTGGGCCTTTGTAAAAGTTGTGTGGATCGTCGAGGGCTATCTTCTAATCTGAAAATTTTGGGATTTGGAGCATCTTCATTTTTTGTCATCTTCTTTCCTTGGACTCCGAATTTGAGGTAGGGATTCCTACTCACTCTTATGGTCTTTGACATAGATTTTTGGTTGTTTTGATAAAGTGTTGAAGTGGGGTGATTTTGGGACTTAGGGTTTCAAATTGTTAAAAGAGGGTTTTTGTTATTTTGATTCTAAAAAGTGGGTTTCGGGTTCAAAATAATGGTATTGTTGTAGATTGTTGTTATTTAGACCATTGAGTCAATATTTGGAAATGGGGTAGAAAACCCTAATTTGTTGTATAAATTAATTGGTATAATTAATTTGGGATAATTGTGGTTATATCGAATTGAGCTAGAAATAATGAAATTGACTCATTATATTGTAAAATGATGGAGTTGGATTCATTGATCGCTCACTTTTGAAAACATTGATATTTTATCTGTTGGAGCTTTTATTATCTGTCTAGAAATAATTGCTTGAGCTACCGGTGGAGGGTAGTTTTGATTGTTGTAGACAATGCATGACGATTAGGCAAACTAAAACTAATCAATTGGTTATGTCATAGAGTATGACGGTTGATAGAATACATTAACGTTATGTATTGATTGAATATGTATATGACCCATGTGTATATACGTTGTGTGTGTGGGAGGAGATAGGGGACGTACTCCACGGTTTAGGGGAAGATAGGGGATGGATCTCTAAACCGGATGTTGTTTGGGAGGAGATAGGGGATGGACTCCACTGATACAGCTAGTATGCTTGTCAGTTAAAGTATTGATACAACTCATATGCTTATCTTTGGAAGTGTTGATATAGCTAATATCCTTATATGTTGAAATGTGGATACAGCTTGTATGCTTATCTGTTGAGAGGATGATATAACTAGTATGTTTATCTATTGTAAAACGGGAAGCGTTAAGTATGAGTCATTGCCTCATATAAGCAGTTGGCCAGGTTCTGAGCCGTTGATGTAAATAGGGAAAATGATGAGAAATGGAAAGTGAAATGAATGATGAACATAGTGGTCGTGTAATGGAAATGAGTTATGAATTGATTTATGGTAATCGAACATTTATCAATTGCTAATGTCTTAGTCACTGCTCATATTGTGTTTAGCATTTCTCTACTGGGCGTTGGCTCACCCTATATGGGACATTATTTTCAGGTACAGGTAGCATGCTACCTCCAAGGACATAGCTTGGATGATGATGAGAGTTGAAGACTCCTTTTGATTATTTTGTTGTATTACATGTACATCAAGCCACGGGCTTACTTTGTATAGAGTTAGTACTCTTCTTCTGTGTAACCAAGTGTTAACTTGGAAAGCTGTAAGCCTATAGGGCACTTGCTTTTGTTGTTAACATGTAATACCGCTGTAAAAGTTGCCTTGATGAAATGAAAAAGTGTTGATTTCTTTATATCATTGCATGTCTAATATGATGGGATTTATGTATTATTTTGAGGGCGTTACAACTTGGTATCACAGCCTACCGGGTTCGAATACTTTGGGTACGTGGGAAGTGATTAGTATCACAATGGGTTTGTCTCGCTTGGTTAGAAACCTCGATGTAGTGTTATGTGTTTAATTGATAACATGCTTATGTGACTATTTGGGTATGGGATTTGATTTCTAGGATATTGATTGGATCCTTGGGTTTCTGTGAGTCTTGTTGGAAAAGCACTTGATCAATGCTGTTTCTAACCGGAACTCTAGTAATGCCTTGGGACTGTCATTATCCGGGAATGAAATTCGTAAGTGCTTATGTGTTTATGTGCTTACGTGGAGTGAATTACAGTTGTCCATACATTAGGATGCGGGTGTTTAGTTTTAGCACATTTATGAATGTGCTAACGTCTTTGTTACCTTTAATAGGATGTCAGGACGAGGTGGTAGGCGTGGTAGGCCTAGGAGGCAGGAGGTGCCTTTACCGGATGACGTTCCGACAATGCAGGAGGGAGTTGGTCAGGCCAACATGGCCGAGCCAGTGGGTCAGCAGGCTATGGGTGCCTTGGCCCGAGAGATAGCGGGAGCTTTGGGTATTCTCAGAGCTGAGCATCAGGTTGCAGAGGCAGGGCCTTCTTTCTTGAAGAGGGAATTTTTCCGGTCTAACCCGGACGAATTTGTTGGAGATCCAAAAGAGCCACTTAAGGCTGACGAGTGGTTGGAACAAATGGAGAAGACATTCGAGATGCTTGGCATCGAGAATGGGGCTCTAAAAGTGACCTTGGCATCCTTCCAACTGAAGGGAGATGCGGGTCAATGGTGGAAGTACGAGAAGGGCCGTGTTGGGGGTGCATGGGAGGTCTTTGTGAATGCCTTCCAAGAGAAGTTCTTATCTTCAGCTGCTAGGGAGAAGCTGAGGGAGCAGTTTTGCCAGCTTAAACAGCAGGGTTTGTCCGTGGCCGAGTTTGAGGCCTCCTTTACCAGCTTGTCCAGGTTTGCACCTGAACTGGTGGCGTCCGAGGAACGCCGTTGCTTTGAGTTTGAGCGAAAGTTGAGGCGTGGACTCAAGCTGAGGGTTGGAGGATCTTTTATCCGAGAGTATAGACGCCTGGTGGATGTTGCAGCTCACATGGAGCTTATGATGCAGGAGGAGGATGATGAGAAGCATAGGGGCTCCAAGAGGGGCTAGGATGGCCAGAGTGATGGCAGGAGACAGAGAGGTTTTAATCCTCAACAGTCTCAGGGTGGTTTGGCTAGATCGACCTTTCCAGTGCCGAGTGCAGGCTCCGGGAGAGGTAATCAGAGAGGCTTGACTTGTTTGACTTGTGGCCAACTGGGTCACAAGTCTTCGGTTTGCCCGCAGAAGGGAGGGGGTCAGCGAGCTACTTCTTCTTCAGCTAGGCCTCAGGGCCAGAGTCAAGGCAGGGGCCAGCCTTTGTCTTGTTATCAGTGTAGACAGCCTGGGCACCTGAAGAGGTTTTGCCCACAGTTGAGTGCCACTTCGGGAGCGTCTGGTTCTAGGCAGACGCAGAGTTATTAGCCAGTTCAGTCTGTGTAGGCCTCGAGGGCCAATCCGGGAGCTTCGTCATCCCAGTCTGTGCAACAATCTTTTGCTCCTAGAGGCGAGCAGGTGGATCAGGGGCCTACAGGGCGCGTGTATGCTGTTACCGCGCAGGACCTGGTACCGGTCCCGTCTGTTGTGAGAGGTACCTTTCTGTTTTGCAACTCGGTTGCTAGTGTATTGATTGATACGGGTGCATCTCATTCTTTTGTGTCTGCTGCATTTGCATCTGTATTGGAGTTGGAGTTGGCGCTATTAGCATCTCCTATATGTGTTGTATCGCCTATCGGGGGTGAATTGATTTTGAAACACGGTTGTAGAGGTTGTGATATAGAGGTCGCCGATCATAGGCTTCCTTTTCCCTTTGTTGTTATGCCCATGAAGGGTTTTGATGTTATTTTGGGTATGGACTGGCTCTCGTCATACCGGGTAGTTATTGATTGCTACCGCCAGAGGGTCACTTGTTGTACCGTGAGCGGGGAGTGTTTCCATTTCTTGGGGGATCGGGTTGGTAGTGTTTTGCCACCGGGGTATGATCCGCGAGGGCGGAGTGAGCTTAGTGGTCCACTTGCTAGCTTTATGAGTGGTGAGTGTGATAAGGCCCAAATTGTGTTGCCGAGGGTGGTTTGTGAGTATCCGGACGTTTTTCCCGAGGATCTCGTTGGTTTGCCACCTCACCGTGAGATAGAGTTCTCCATTGATTTAGTGCCCGGCACGACACCGATTTCTACGGCACCTTACCGTTTTGCCCCAGCCGAGTTGAGTGAGTTAAAGATTCAGCTCCAGGAGTTGCTGGATAAGGGTTTTGTTCGCCCTAGTGTTTCACCGTGGGTAGCACCGGCCCTCTTTGCTAAAAAGAAAGATGGTGCCTTAAGACTGTGTATCGACTACCGGAAGTTGAATCGGGCTACGGTTAAGAATAAGTACCCTATGCCCCGTATAGATGATCTGTTTGACCAATTGAAGGGTTCCCGTTGTTTCTCTAAGATAAACTTGAGATCGGGTTACCACCAGTTGAGGGTCAGGGAGGAGGATATTCCGAAGACGACATTCCGTACACGGTATGGCCATTATGAGTTTTTGGTGATGCCGTTTGGGCTCACCAATGCACCGGCAGTCTTTATGGACTTTATGAACCGGATCTTCCAGGAATTCTTAGATCGCTTTGTAGTCATTTTCGTGGACGACATTCTTATCTACTCGCCTTCCGAGAAGGAGCACGAGGAACACTTGAGAGTGGTGCTTGAGTTGCTTAGAGCCCATAGGCTGTATGCCAAGTTTGGGAAGTGTGAGTTCTGGCTGAGGGAAGTCAATTCTTAGGCCATGTGGTATCCGGGGGAGGGGTGTCTGTTGATACATCCAAGATTGAGGCAGTGCAAGACTGGACACAGCCTAAGAGTGTGTTTGAGATCCGCAGTTTTCTGGGATTAGCTGGGTATTACTGCCGATTTGTGAAAGATTTCTCCAGGCTAGGTTCGCCGTTGACTAGGTTGACTCGGAAAGGAGTCAAATTTGTGTGGAGTGAGACTTGCGAAGAGTCGTTCCAAGAGCTGATAGTTAGATTGACCACCGCTCCGGTTTTGATTATTCCGGAGAGGGTGTTGGGTTATGCGGTTTATTGTGATGCCTCACGAGAGGGTTTGGGTTGTGTGTTAATGCAAGAGGGGAAAGTGGTAGCCTATGGCTCATGTCAGTTGAAAATACACGAGAAAAACTACCCTACACATGACCTAGAGCTAGCAGCAGTGATTTTTGCCTTGAAAATCTGGAGGCATTACCTCTATGGTGAGAAGTTCGAGGTGTTCTCGGACCACAAGAGTTTGAAGTATCTGTTTACACAGAAAGACTTGAACTTGAGGCAGATAAGGTGGATGGAGTTTATTGAGGATTACGACTTCGAGTTGCACTATCATCCGGGGAAGGCCAATGTTGTGGCCGATGCCCTTAGGAGGAAATCCATACGTGATGTAGCTTGTATAGCCATCCGGGAATGGGAGATGTTGGGGGCACTTGGCGAGTTTGATTTGCTTCTAGGCGAGTCTATTGAGGCTGCGGCCTTGTTCTCAGTTGTTGAGCAGCCTACCCTGGTGACTAGAGTGTTAGAGGCACAGAGAGGTGACCTCGAGGTAGATTCCCTCCGAGAGAAGATCTCCAATGGGAAGGTTGAGAAGGGTTTGACGGTGTATCCCGACCTGAGTGTGAGATACCGAGACCGTTTGTTTGTGCCGAGTCTTGCGAGAGGAGGTACTCTGAGAGTTTCACCATTCACGCCTTGCGGTGCATCCGGGAGGCACTAAGATGTATCGGGATTTGAGTCGCCAGTTCTGGTAGCGAGGAATGAAGAGAGATGTGGCAGTTTTCGTGTCTAAGTGCCTTACTTGTCAGCAAGTGAAGGCCGAACATTAGAGGCCAGCGGGTTTGTTGCAACCCTTGCCTATTGCCGAGTGAAGTGGGAGCATGTCACTATGGACTTCGTTGTAGGTCTTCCGAGGACTCAGCGAGGTAGTGATGCTATTTGGGTGATTGTAGACCGGTTGACTAAGTCGGCGCACTTTATCCCTATACGCGTGAGAGATTCGGTAGATCATCTTGCCGATTTGTATATTCGGGACATAGTGAGGTGCACGGGGTCCCAATGACGATCGTCTCAGATAGAGATCCTCGTTTTACTGCAAGGTTGTGGCAGAGTTTGCAGGGTGCCTTGGGCACTAAGTTGACTTTTAGTACGGCTTATCATCCGCAGACTGACGGGCAGTCCGAGCGTACTATTCAAATCCTCGAGGATATGCTTCGGGGTTGTGTCCTTGACTTTAGTGGGACGTGGGAGAGGCACTTGCCATTGGTGGAGTTTTCCTACAACAACAGCTTTCAGTCTAGTATCGGTATGGCACCGTTTGAGGCCTTGTATGGCCGACCGTGTAGGTCTCCAGTTTGTTGGGCCGAGGTGGGTGATGCACCTTTGTTGGGCCCGGAGTTGGTTAGAGAGACGACGGAGAAAGTTGAGCTTATCCGTAGGAGGCTTGTTACAGCCCAGAGTCGTCAGAAATCTTATGTCGACCGTAGGAGGCGACCTTTGGTGTTTGAGGTGGGTGATCATGTTTTCCTGAAAATATCACCTAGGCGAGGTTTGATGAGGTTCGGGAAGAGTGAGAAGTTATCCCTCGGTTTTTCGCCCCTTTGAGATCCTTGAGAGGATTGGGGAAGTTGCTTATCGTTTGGCTTTGCCACCGCAGTTGTCCGGATTCATGACATGTTTCATGTGAGTATGCTTCGGAAGTACGAGCCGGATCCGTCCCATGTGTTGGATTGGACCGATTTAGAGGTAGATGAGGATGCCTCGTACGAGGAGAGACCGGTTCGGTTTTGGATAGGCGGGATCAAGTCTTGCGAGGCAAGACCATTCCCTTGGTAAAGGTTTGTGGAAGCATCACGGAGTGGAGGAAGCCACTTGGGAACGTGAGTTGAAGTCCGTGAAAAGTATCCGGACATGTTTGTTGATGTGTAATCATATAACGAAATATTGTAACAATATTGAACTTTAAGAACATTATATATGTCTTGAGTTGTAAAACATTGTAAATGTTTTGTAATTGGAAGCTATATTAACATTGTGTATGTTAGTTTGTTGTGGAAATGAAAGCATGATATTAATGTTGCATGTGTTATGGAATGGTGGAAAATAAGCTGAAATTGGTAAAATTCAAAGGAATACATATTGATAATGCAGGTTGTTATATGATGTGAATTGCCTCTTGAAAAGAGACGAGATTGACCGGTAATGAGTCGGATTGTTAAATATTATGTTGTAATATTGTTGGGAATGGAGAACACTTGTTTTTGAAAACTTATGCTTAATTTCGGGGACAAAATTCTTTAAGGGGGGGAGGTTATAGCGATCCCGGGTTTTACCCCTTGTGTACGGTGATCCGGACTTGTTTCCGTAGATGTTAATAGTTGCCTATATCTTGTTTGCATCCTTTTATACCTTGTATTTGAGTTATAGGATGTGTTGGGCAGGTTTGTTACAGGTTGGTTGAACTTAGAAACCAAGTGTAGTTGCCCAGATTTCTGCCTTCACGCTCGAGCGGGCTTTTCTTTGTTGCTTCTCCGCTCGAGCGGGAGTTCTGACGCTCGAGCGTGTTTTCCCATCTCCCAGTATTTATTCTGTAGTGTTGGATGCTCGAGCGGGCGTTTTGACGCTCGATCGTGAGTTTGTGTGTGACGCTCGAGCGGGGACATGGTTCAGTGTAAAGTTCTGGAAGTGTGTATCCGCAGCTCGAGCGGGATTTTTGACGCTCGAGCGGGAGTCTGTGAGTGACGCTCGAGCGAGGGTTTCCACGCTCGAGCGGGCGACTTTTATATAAAGCCGAGAGTCGACTTTTTGGATCACTTTTTCACATCCTTTCTCTCTCTTCTCTTACTTTTTCAAAACTCCATTGTTGAACACCTCACTCTAGAACCAAACTTCTCTCTTAGGATTGATCTATCTAGAGTGATTTTCTCACCTTGGGCCTTTGTAAAAGTTGTGTGGATCGTCGAGGGCTATCTTCTAATCTGAAAATTTTGGGATTTGGAGCATCTTCATTTTTTGTCATCTTCTTTCCTTGGACTCCGAATTTGAGGTAGGGATTCCTACTCACTCTTATGGTCTTTGACATAGATTTTGGTTGTTTTGATAAAGTGTTGAAGTGGGGTGATTTTGGGACTTAGGGTTTCAAATTGTTAAAAGAGGGTTTTTGTTATTTTGATTCTAAAAAGTGGGTTTGGGTTCAAAATAATGGTATTGTTGTAGATTGTTTGTTATTTAGACCATTGGGTCAATATTTGGAAATGGGGTAGAAAACCCTAATTTGTTGTATAAATTAATTGGTATAATTAATTTGGGATAATTGTGGTTATATCGAATTGAGCTAGAAAAATAATGAAATTGACTCATTATATTGTAAAATGGTGGAGTTTGATTCATTGATCGCTCACTTTTGAAAACATTGATATTTTATCTGTTGGAGCTTTTATTATCTGTCTAGAAATAATTGCTTGGGCTACCGTGGAGGGTAGTTTTGATTGTTGTAGACAATGCATGACGATTAGGCAAACTAAAAACTAATCAATTGGTATGTCATAGAGTATGACGGTTGATAGAATACATTAACGTTATGTATTGATTGAATGTGTATATGACCCATATGTATATACTTTGTTTGTGTGGAAGGAGATAGGGGATGTACTCCACGGTTTAGGGGAAGATATGGGATGGATCTCTAAACCGGATATTGTTTGGGAGGAGATAAGGGATGGACTCCACTGATACAGCTAGTATGCTTGTCAGTTAAAGTATTGATACAACTCATATGCTTATCTTTGGAAGTGTTGATGATAGCTAATATCCTATATGTTGAAATGTGGATACAGCTTGTATGCTTATCTGTTGAGAGGATGATACAACTAGTATGTTTATCTATTGTAAAACGGGAAGCGTTAATATGAGTCATTGCCTCATATAAGTAGTTGGCCAGGTTCTGAGCCGTTGATGTAAATAGGAAAATGATGAGAAATGGAAAGTGAAATGAATGATGAACATAGTGGTCGTGTAATGGAAATGAGTTATGAATTGATTTATGGTAATCGAACATTTATCAATTGCTAATGTCTTAGTCACTGCTCATATTGTGTTTAGCATTTCTCTACTGGGCGTTGGCTCACCCTATATGGGACATTATTTTCAGGTACAGGTAGCATGCCACTTCCAAGGACGTAGCTTGGATGATGATGAGAGTTGAAGACTCCTTTTGATTATTTTGTTGTATTACATGTACATCAAGCCACGGGCTTACTTTGTATAGAGTTAGTACTGTTCTTCTGTGTAACCAAGTGTTAACTTGGAAAGCTGTAAGCCTATAGGGCACTTGCTTTTGTTGTTAACATGTAACCGCTGTAAAAGTTGCCTTGATGAATGAAAAAGTGTTGATTTTTTATATCATTGCATGTCTAATATGATGGGATTTTGTAATTATTTTGAGGGCGTTACAGTTGGCTTAATTTTTCTTACAAAGAAAAATACCATAAAAATGTGAGCGTGTCAGCAAGGATTGAAAAATCCGTTCAGATTAAATTCAAGCCAATTATCAAGCAATTGTGTTAACGGTTGTTTTACCTCAATGAAGAGGAATTCAAGATTGCCAAGTGTAGAGAAAAGAAAAATTAAAAGAATGAGGGAGACGGAGAAAGATGATTGAGTGAACAATCGGGGTGATTGAGGGAACAATCAAAATAACAATTAATTACCTACACTCCTATGCCTTGAAAAGGAAGTTCCTAAAATTACTTCTACTCCTATGTTTCAAAAAGGAAGTGTTAAAAATAAAGTGCAGGAAATATAAATGACAAGAAAAATTAAAATCAATTGTCTTTAATTTGAATTTGATCCCTTTTACAATGTAACCATGAATAGCTATTTATAGGCAAACATTTGTAGGAAAAAAACTACCTAATAACTATCATATTCTTCCATCTCCCACACTTCACTCTCCATGATCTTCATTTCATCTCTATTTCTCCATAACTTCCTTTAACCTCCAATTCATACTCCATGTTCTTCACTTTGTCCTCCATCAACTTTTTACATGTGTTTAATGATTCATAACTTCTCATAACCTCCAAATGAGTAGGAGAGTACCACATGTCCTACAATTATATAGATAATAACTAATAATAAAATTATTTATTTGTGGTGCTAATAATAATATTTACCACAAAAATACATAACATACAACAATCCTTTCTCTGTAGGGTCCATATTTGTTTTCTTATGTTCATGATCTCTTTCTCTCTTAACTGAAATTTAAGGAGATAACTTAAATCATGGAGAGGGGAGGTTGGACTCCGGTTCTTAGAAGAAGAAAGTTGGGTAATTAAGCTGGTCGATTCAGGGAGAAGGAGTTGGTTACTTTGTTTGTGGATCAAATACCAGAATCCATGAATCCTAGAGGTTTGTTTAATGTTTTCAGTAAGTTTGGTGTTGTCAAGGATGCATTCATCCCAATGAAAAGAAAGAAAGCAACAATGACAAGATTTGGGTTTATGAGGTATGATTGCAAGGTGGCAGCAGAGATGGCAATGCAGAAAGCAGATGGTTTATGGTGTGATAACAACGTATTGAAAGTAAAACTGGCGGAGTATAGGAAATCGGAGTAGAATAAGAAGATGGAAGTAAGCAAAAGGGATGGAAATATGGTGCAAAAGATACAATGGAATCCCATACAACCTATGTTGGGGAACAAAGGTAAAACATATACAGAGGCAGTTCAAAATAGAGGAATGTGTGACAAAGGAAAAGTGTCTATAAGAGCTTTCGAGGCTGGCAATGGATAGTTGTATGATAGTTTATTGGTAAAGCTTAAAGCATTTTGTTCTTTTTCATGAATTTAGAAAGGAGTTACAGAAGAGGAAGAGAAATGAGGTGGTTACTAGAGAAGGAGGAGGGAGGTTAGCCATTTTAACCTTTCAGTCAAAACAACAGCTGAATGAAGGAAGAGCAAGTATGCAGGAGTGGTTATCTAAATGAAGTGACTAGGTTTCGGAATGGAAAGAAAGGAAATTCATGAATCAAGAAAGGTGTGTCTGGATCACTTGTGTGGGTGTCCCTCCCAGTCTTTGGAGTGTTAAAACTTTTAGAGATATAGGAAATGTCTAGGGTGAGGTGGTCCAGTGTGATGAAGGCACAATTGGGTGCAAGCATTTTATGTTTAAAAGAGTAAGGATCATCACAATGAAGATGGAGTTCATAAATACAATGATTAATCTTGAAGGAAATGAAAGCACTTATCCAGTGCAAGTGTATGAAGAATTCCTACCTAGTATTTGCCAGTGCAAAGGTGATTATAGTTGCCAGGAAAATGTCGTAATGGAATCCAACATGCAAAAAGAGGCTGACCATTGTTCCAAAAATGAGGGCATTGAGAAAGGTGAAGGCAAGGTTGCTGCAAATACAGTGGAAGATAAAATTGGAAAGGAGGTAAATGTAGAGGCTACTGAAGATGGGGATGAAGAGGAAGGTAGTGAATCAGCAAAGGAAGAAGATGATGATGATGATGTGGATACAAGTGATGAGGTGTCCAGCAAAGGAAACAACATAGTGGAAAGGGAGGCAGATGATGCAGAAGGAGGTAGTGATTGTATGTCAAATACAGTTGTTAAAGAATCTATGTGCTATAGGAAACTCAAACGGTGGGGGCTATTATAATGAAGAGGGGTTGGTATAGGTGAGTAGCTCAAGACAAGTGGTGGATAGGACAGTTCAAAAGGTAGATGATAAGGTTTGTACTCCTGGATTCATGAAAAGTTTAAATGGACTGGACTGTGTTCGTCTCAATATTAACTTAGAAGTTGTTTTAAATGGTGCCCAAATAGAGCGTATGGCTAATAGGCCAAGATTGGAGCCTAATTCAACTCTACAGGATTATGTAGCCCAATCTGTACCTTTGAATGTAGTGGTAAATTCATCCCAAAGGGAGAAAAAAGAGAAAGGTGCTCCATCGAAGAGGGCTAGAGCTATCTTAAGAAGCTAAACTGCTACAAAGGGAAAGGAAGGTGATCAGCGAAAAGAAAGAAGGAGAAATGGTGCACAACTAAACCAGATGGGACTCCTGTCTAGGAATTGTTTAAAAAATGGGGCAATTTTTAGAGCAGCAGCTGCTGGTATCTCTCTATTAGTTTCCCAGAGTAGTAATTCAAGCAGAAGAAGAAAATTACTTACTGAAGCTCAAGCCACGATGGAAGTAAGCAAAGTTTTGGGGTTAAACTGTGAAAGGAAGGATGATGAAGAGGTGGAAAGAATAATTGACTTGGAGGAAAAAGATCTAGACAGAGTTGTAGGGAGGGGTGTGGCGACTTAAGCTGTTGAAAGCAAAAAAGAGGTTTGAATATGTAATGTCGGTTTCATGAAGCTGCTGTCATGGAATGTAAGGGGTCTGAAAAGACCTGAAAAAGGGGGTAAGATTAAAGTCGTGGTGAAGGAAAGGAAAGTAGATGTTTTGTTGATTCAAGAGTCAAAGAGAGGAAGTGTGGATGATAATTTTGTACTATCATTGTGGCCATTAAAGGAAATGGGTTTTGTGGAGGTCGATGCTCAAGGCAGTGCAGGTGGTCTGATTTGCATTTGGAATCCAGAAATTTTTGAGCTGATTGACTATTGTAGCTCTAGGAATTTCATTCTTCTGTCAGGTATTGCTTCTAAAAATTTCCATTATGTTATTATTAATATCTATGCACCGAATGATGTATTGAAAATGAGACATCTTTGAGAGAGTATTATCCAGCTTAAATCTTTTTACCCCAACAAGTGGTGTTTGGGAGGTGATTTTAATGAAATTAGATTTATGAGTGAAAGGAAGAGATGTTTAAGAAGGGATAGAGGGGTGAAAGACTTTAATGAATTTATTAATAGATTGGAATTAAGTGATTTACCTATGCAAGGAAGATCATTCACTTGGTGTAATGCAATGAAAAGAGACAGGTGGAGTAGGATTGACAGGTATCTAGTTGACCATGTGTGGCTGGACAGGTTTCAATTGAAACAATGGAGATTTTCCAGATGTATATTTGATCACTGCCTAGTTCTGGTAATGGAGGATGAAAGGGATTGGGGTCCAAAACCTTTTCGGTTTATTAATGCTTGGGCACTTCACCCAAAATTCAAGATAGAAGTGAAGAAATCTTGGGAGGAGTCTCTGATTTTGGGATGGGCCAGCTTTTAAATCATGTATAAATTAAGGTTGTTGAGATCACAATTGGGAAAGTGGAATAAGGAGGTATTCAGGAATATTGATGATTAACTCAAGAAAGTTGAAGATAAATTACATGAGTGGGATTTGAAAGTTGACGTCAAGCCTCTATTGGAGACAAAATTGGAAAGAAGAAGATAGATTAGAAGTAGAGTGTGAAAGCTCAGTAGATATAAGGAGAGGATGTGGTTACAAAAGTCACGATTGACATGGGCACAAAATGGTGATAAAAATACTCGATTGTTTCACTTGATGGCAAGTAGAAGGCAGAGGAAAAACTTATTAGGCTCAGTGAAGGTGAATGGTGTTGAGTTTGAAGATCCAATTATGGTGAGACAAGTAGTTGTGAATCATTTACTAGTGTGTTTACTGAAATTGGAAGTCTAGGCCTAAATTGTTAGGTCCATTTTTATCCATTAGTTTGACTGATTCAAAGGATGTTTTGGAGGCAGAGTTTAGTGAGGCAGAGATTTGGGCAGCCATTAAAGATTGCGATGGTAATAAGGCCCCTGGGCTTGATGGGTTCAATCTGTCTTGTATACAAAAATGCTGGTCTATCATGAAATGTGAGTTTCTTCAATTTTTCAAGGAGTTTCACAGTAATGGGAAGATGGCTAAAGGCGTAAATAGTTCTTTCATCACTTTGATTCCTAAAAAGGAGAACCCCTCTGATTTGAGTGAATATAGACCTATTAGTTTGGTTAGCTTCGTTTACAAAGTGTTGGCTAAAGTGCTATGTAAAAGGCTAAGACAAGTGCTGCCTAAACTTATAGGAGAAGTTCAAACTGCTTTTCTAGGAGGAAGATGTATTCTTGATGGGATGTTAATTGCAAATGAAGTGGTGGACTGGTAGAGGAAATCAAAGAAAAACGGAATCATCCTTAAATTGGACTTCGAGAAGGTTTATGATTCAGTATATTGAGAGTTCCTATTATCAATGATGTTGAATTTTGGTTTTGGTGAGAAATGGATGGGGTGGATTAAGTCATATATTTCTGTATCAAGGATATCAGTGCTTGTTAATGGGTCACCCACTGCAGAATTTTCTCCACAAAAGGGGTTAAGACAAAGTGATCCACTCTCTCTTTTCCTCTTTAATATTGTGGCTGAAGGGTTAAACCTTTTACTGGATAGAGCAAAAGAAAGGGGACTGATAAGAAGTGCTTTAGTTGGGCCAAAAGAGTTGAAGATTTCTCATTGGCAATTTGCGGATGACACAATCATTTTTTGCAAAGCTAAATGGGAGGAAATCATTATGATTAAAAGACTACTGAGGTGCTTTGAAGTAATGTCAGGGTTAAAGATTAATTTTCATGAAAGTATTGTATGTGGGATTGGTGTGGAGGAGATGAGGGTTATGGAGTTTGTCCAAAAACTAAATTGCCTTAGTCAGAAATTACCTCTTACTTATCTTGGACTACCTTTTTGCAAATACAAGGAGTAGAAGTACATGGCAGCCTGTGGTGGGAAATTTTAAGAAGAAATTAGCATCATGGAAGAGGAAGTTCTTGTCCTTTGCTATAGCGATCTCGGTTTTCCCTTCAGTGTTTATTGTATTCCGGACTCGGTTCCGTGGATGTGCGTTATGTCTTTATCGCATCTCCGTCATTTAATTCTTTGTACTTGAGTTTGGGATGTATTGGGCAGGTTTGAAACAGGTTGGCTATGTTTAGAAACCAAGAGTTGATGCCCAGATTTTGGCCTCCACACTTGAGCGGGGATTTTCACGCTCGAGCAGGCCCTTTTGTATTTGCTCCTCCGCTCGAACGAACAGTTTGACGCTCGAGCATGATTATTCAACCTCAGTATTTTTCCTGCAGGTCATCGGACGCTCTAGCGTCCACTTTGACGCTCGAGCGGGGACCTTTGTCTGCAGAACTTCTGGAAGTATGCATTCGACGCTCGAGCATCGCTTTTCACGCTCGAGCAGGAGTCTGTGTTTGACGCTCGAGCGGGGCGTTCCACGCTCGAGCGGACTGTGATGTATATCAGTTCGAGAGAAGCCATTTTTGAATCACTTTTCGACCTTCTCTCTCTCTTTAGCTTTCCAAAACCCTAATTTGAGAGCTCCTCTCTCTAAAACTCTCTCTCTCTCTCTCTCTCTCTCTCTCTCTCTACATTTTGATCTTGGTTTAGTGAGACCCAACCCTTGTGCCTTCATTAAAGTAATAGAGCTTTGCAAGGCCTCCGTTTTGATCCAAAAATCATTGGGTTTGGAGCATCTTGAGTTTTCTTCTTCCTCTCCTTTGAGTTCCGAAATTTGAGGTAGGAATTACTACTCATATTTATGGTCTTTGACATAAACATGTAGTCATTTTGAAGAAATGTTGAAGTTGGGAAATTTTGGGTGTTAGGGTTTCAAAACTTGAAATGTGCAAAGAGGGGTTCTTGCTCCTTTGGACTATACATATGTATTTGGGTCTTAAAATGAGGTTGGAGATGTTTATTGATGGTATTTGGACCTTTGGGTCAATGTTGAGAAAATGGGGAAAATGCCCTAATTATATTGAATAATTAATTTGAATAACTAATTTGGGGAAGAGTGAAATTGAGTTGGAAATCATGAAATTAGGAATTTATGAGATGGAATGATGTGGTCGGATAAATAAATCACCCACCCACGAAGATGTTAATATTATATCTGTTTGATAAATTTACTATCTGTTTAGAGATAACTGCTTTGGGCTATCGATGGAGGATAGTCCTGATTGTTGTAGACACTGTATGTTGATTAGGGAAAATTGAAACTAATCAATTGAGTATGTCATTGAATATGACGGACGGAATAGTACATTGAGTATGTGCTTTGCTTGATCATTGTATATGATAAGTGTTTAAATACATTGTATATGCATATTGTTTGGGAGGAGATAGGGGATGTACTCCTAAACCGGATTTGGGAGGAGATAGGGGATGGACTCCAGTGATAACTAAGTTGGCCAGAGTGTCCAGGGTGAAAGTCCCAAATCTTAATTACGTTTTTATAACGTAGATGATTAAAGTGTTGAAGTGTTAACTATATGAGTTGTAGGCTCATTTGAAATGGAAGTGTTGAAGTGTTAACTATGTGAGTTGTAGTCCCATATTAATTGATCATAATCGAAGTATTGTGGATATGAGTTGTAGTCTCATTATGAACTGTCTGGATGAATAGAGAACCATATCAATGAATTGGTTTAAATAATGAAATGGAAAGAGATGTACGTTTGTTTATATGAGTTAAACATTTGTTGAATGTTAATGTTTTAGTTATCGTTCATATTATGTTTAGCATATCTCTACTGGGCGTTGGCTCACCCTATATGGGACATCATTTCCAGGTTCAGGTATTATGCCACCTCCAAGGGCATAGCTTGGGAGGTCTTGGGAGTTGAAGACTCTTTTGATTATTTTTGTTATTTTTGGTGTTACTTGTAAATTCAAGCCAAGGACTTAATATGTTTAAAGTTAGAACTCTCTTTTTGTAACCAAGTGTTGGCTTGAAAAGTTGTAAGCCCGTAGGGCATTTACTTTTGTTGTCAACATGTAATACTTTTTGTACTAAATACTCTGATAAATGGAAACATGCTTTATTCTCTTGTGTCATGAATGTTGGGTTCAAATGTATTATTTTGAGGGTGTGACAACTTGGTATCAAAGCGTACCGGGTTTGAATACTTTGGGTACGTGGGAAGTGGTTAGTACCACAGTGGGTTTGTCTCGCTTGTTAGAGACTTATGTATGATGTTATTTGTTTATTTGATAACATGCTTATGTGACTATATGGGTATGGAATTTAGTTTCTAGGATGTTGATTGAATCCTTGGGTTTCTGGGAGTCCTGTTGGAAAAGCACTTGATCAATGTTGTTTCTAACTGGAACTCTAGCAACACCACGGGACTGTCATTATCCGGAAATGAAATTCGTAAGTGCTTATGTGATTATGTGCTTACGTGGAATGAATTACTGTTGTCCAATGCATTAGGACGCGAGTGAAATAGCTTTGGCACATTTGTGAATGTGCTAATGTTCTCGTTACCTTTATTAGGATGTCAGGACGAGGACGTGGTGGTAGGCGAGGTAGGCCTAGGAGGCAGGAGATGCCTATACCGGATGAAATTCCGGCGCAGCAGGAGGGTGTTGGCCAGGCCAATGTGGCCGAGCCAGTAGGTCAACAGGCCATGGGCGCCTTAGCCCGCGAGATGGCAGGAGCTTTGAGGGAATCTATGGACATTCTCCGAGCGGAGAATCAAGTCCAAGCCCATGTAGCTGAGGCAGGGCCGTCCTTTCTGAAGAGGGAGTTCTTCCGGTCGAATCCGGACGAGTTTTTGGGAGATCCAAAAGAGCCACTTAAGGCTGATGAGTGGCTTGAGCAGATGATGAAGACGTTTGAAATGCTAGGCATCGCAGACGGAGCCTTGAGAGTGACCTTGGCGTCCTTCCAGCTGAAGGGAGACGTGGGTCAGTGGTGGAAGTTTGTTCGAGGTCGTATCGGAGGGACTTAGGAGGCTTTCATTGATGCCTTCTAGGAGAAATTTTTGCCTCCCTCTGTTAGGGAGAAGTTGAGGGATCAGTTCTGTCAGCTCAAGCAGCTGAACACACCAATGGCCGACTTTGAGGTTGCATTTACCAGCTTATCGAGCTTTGCACCTGAGTTGGTGGCGTCTGAGGAACGCCATTGTCTTGAGTTCGAAAAGAAGTTGAGAACCGGGCTCAAGCTTAGGGTTGCAGGATCCATGACTCGGGAGTATGGGTGCCTTGTGGATGCTGCGGCTCATCTTGAGATTATTATGCATGAGGAGAAGGAAAGGATGAGGGGCTCCAAGAGGAGCTAGGATGGTCAAGCGGACGGTAGGAGGCAGAAGGGTCCTAGCCCTCAGCAGTCCCAGGGTGTAACAGGTCCGCGAGGGAACTCACGCTACAGTTCGGACTCAATTTGTGTTACGGTTCTTAATCTTGAACCAAAGAGTCCAAATCCGGCAAATCGTTTTGAGAAACAGATTTTTGAAAAGAAGTGCCAAACATGGACTGCTTTGCCAGATACAGAGTCGCCACCTAAATATTTTTTAATGGGGGAATTTAGGAAACCCTGACTCGGTGCCAAAGGCCACGTGTCCATCATCACCAAAGTTGCCTCGGCTCGGGAACTTGGGTACGATTGGGGAAGGTCAGCTATGAGCACCCCCTCTCGCCCGATCAAAGATCGGCCTCTACTAACCGTGATATCTTGTTTTGAAAACGTTATGTGCTCTTATTCCGGTTATCAGCCTAGAATTACTATGTTATGCGCACAACAAACAAGTATAGACCAAATCGCCTAAGTTGGAATAAGACATTTCATGTTTGTTTTGAAAACGGTTTGCTACTCGCAAGTAGGCTAAAATGCAGGTTTTGCCACCCTCAAGTGGGCTTTAGAAAAGACGGTTTTGCCACTATCTAGTGGGCTTTAAAACTCACAGTTTTAATGCATTATCCCAATTTAGGTAATTCAACCTCCATCCACAGCATTCAAGCAGTTATATCACATAAGCACTTAGCCTCATGGTAGTCATGCTATTATGGCAACATTCACACGCATGTGTTATGCTTAAGCATAAAAAAGCTCACCTAGTACTCCAAGCCAAAACAGAAAACTAGTTAGTAATCATGCATGATCCTAGTTCATGTTGAGTGGCTAATGCAACACATGCAAAGGTGTAATCTAGACAGGCTCGGCTATCCTAAACATGGCATATGGAATGCTACAAATAACACGTATTCAATTTGGAATTGAAGTACAATGCAATTTGTATGATGTACCGAGCCCGATGCATGTCAACATATGCATGGATGCACGCATGCATTGCATAAGGTATGCTAATTTTAAATATGCCCTAATCTACCATCATAAGGAGGTAAATAAAAGGGAAGAAAGAAATGGGGGTTAGAAGACATACACACACTCACCCACACTTATTACAATTATGCCCTCTCTCGGAGGGACCAAAAGAATATACAGTCCAAAAATAATACAGTCCGAGTACAGAATAAATAAATTATTACAAAAATTTCTAATTATCAAATTAAATCAAATGTAAAAAGAAGGGGGCCTCAGCCCTGCCTCGGGATATGCGAATGATGCATGCTCGAATCCGACTCGCCCGGAAAGTCCGCACCGTGCCACTGTTGCCTCTGTTTTACTGCCTTTTCTTCTCTGAAAACTGTCAAAGTCCCAGAGAACCTTCTATGAGCATTGCAGAACATCATCGGCTGGGAGGGATGGCCACCGGCCGTGTAGAATAGCCACCGGCTGTCAATGATGTTATCGGCCACCCATATAGTGCCGGTCGGCACTATATAATGCCGGTCGGCACAAAATTCCTGCAGGAGACAGTTTTGACAGCAGCAGCAGACAAGCAGTGCATGGCATGAATTTTTAGGCATATGTAAGCATGGCCAATGCTTCCCTATCATGTTTGGGACTCAAGGGAGCATGACCCTTGGTTCTTGAGCCATCAATTATGCATCTTGGTGCATGATAGCCTAAGGAACCAAGATTACATTTCAATGTCAATATGCATGCAACACACAAATGAGAACTAAATCCCTATCATGTCAAGATCAAGGGCCTTAGTGACCATGAGTTGAGACAAGTTGCATCACTTGTAGTATGAACTCATCTCAACCCTTACACTTGGTTTGACACCCCAAACCAAGTAATGCAATGCATGTTATGCAAACATGGCTCCATGATGCAACCTAATACTAAAATGCCAACATGCCAAATGTAATGCAACATGCAAGGCGCAAATGCAATGCAAACATGGGCAATTTAGGCGATAGGACTAACATGTAGCAATACTTAATGAATCAATTAAGCAACAAACATGAGGCAAGCATGCAATGGTGGATTTAACTACAATGGGGCAGCCCTCAAACCAACCCAAAACAGTGGCAAAACACCCAAGATTGTGACCAATGTACATGCCAATATGCAAACCAAATGGGGCCAAGTTTAGGGCACCAAAAGGGAACACTCCTCCACCATTACCAAGACCACTCATGACATGAATTATGTAAGCAAAAACAGAGTTCCATCATGCATAAATACACCCAAAAACCTTGGTATGACAGCCCCAAAATGCTCTAAACATGCAAGCATGCACAACACCCTTTTTAAAGCATAAGAGACCAATACTTCAAAGCATGAAAGGCATGACAAATGGAGACATATAAACCTGGTATAGGGACTGAAATAACATATTAAATGATTCCAAATCATCTAAATAACCTATCCAACGCACATACATGGATCACATCCTCAAGGCTTACAAGCAACAATGCAAAGCAACTACATTAAGCATGCTAAAAATGGTAAAACCAGTGGCCAACAGACCTAAAACAAGACAAATCACGGCCAAAAGCTTCAATAAGTCAAGTCAAAACATGAGGATATACAAGGCTAAACCCATGACACATTTCTAGACAAAGTAGAGCATTACAAAGCAAGTGTAAGATGCAAAGCCCAAACAGAAAAAGACCCTTCTAAAACACTGAAGAGAGACCAAAAATATGACTACTTTCAGTAGATGACAACCCCCAAATCAGTATACAAATATGCCAAAGATGCTATGCAAGAAATAGGCCAACAAAGGGCTATAACATGAAGTATACAAAACATTCATCAAACAGCCAAAGACCCTTAATGAAACATGACAAGGGGGTCAAAATATGGCCACTCTCAATTCTGATAATGGCCGAAAAACAGAAGAAAGATAAGCTAAACAAACATGCAAAAATGGGTACCAAAGAGGGGTAATGAAGCAAGTCATACATGAAAGTTCCAAACAGTGTTGAGCCCTTCTTCAATGTTGAAGAAGGGCTCAAAATAAGCCTATTTTCAGTTTACATGATGCTCCAAAACAGAAAGCAAGATAGGCTAAAAGCTTGTGCAAGATTGGGGAATCTAAAGTAAAAAGATTACCCTTGAAGAACCTTTGATGAACAGCAAGTGCAGCCACTCTTCTCTGATCAAAAACAGCCCAAAAACTCAAGAATCAACCCTCTAAGCCCCTCAAGGTCGAAGCAAGGTGTAATGGTGTGTGTGTTGGTGCAAAACTAAGGTAAAAGTGCACTTTTAGGGTCCCAAGCACACACCAAGGATGAGAGAGAGGGAGATATAGAGCGAGAGGATGTATATATCAGATGTATAGATATATATGCTCTGGTTTTTGGTTCAAAAGCTCCAACCCACACAAAGGAAGAGGAGGGGTGCTTATATAGGCAACAAAAAGTGCTCCAAGCTTCTCCAAGAAGCTATGCCAAAAGGGGCAAAGGGTGCAAAGGGTTCTAGGCTTCTAGAGGAAGCTAATACAGCTGGCCAAGCTTCCCCAAGAAGCTTGGCCAAAGGGTTCAAGCTTCTAGAAGCTTTAGGGGGTTCAAAGGTGCAAAAGGGTGCAAAATAGCCACATATATGCACGGGGGAGTGTGCTGGTGCATTCCAACTAGCACAGCTGGATGCACCAGCCTTGGAGGGTGCAAAGGGTGCAAACCGGCCAAAAAAATTGGTCGTCGGCCAAAATAAAGTGCCGGTCGGCACTATTTTCTTCCGGTCGGAAAAATAGATTTCCGATAGATGATTCCAAGGTCAAAAAACGGCCGGTGGGTATGCAAATTGAAGCCCCGGAAGTTAGCTTTCCAATGGCGCAAACCTTGCATCAAAATTCCTCCTATGCAAAAAGTTATGCCCTTTTTGGTGAAGCCGCGCAGACTCGATCCAGCCGGGATGATGCCCAGCTTCAACCAATCATATCTCCTCCACCCGGACTTGGCTTTGGGAGATTCCTGAGTACAAAGTGAAGCCTCGGAAGTCTTCTTTCCAACGATTGTGGCCTCATAGCTTAACTCCAAGTATGCAATTGAATAAGCCTGATTCAGCGAGGGCCGCTCGACTTTCTTCTACCCGGATTCATGGCGAACTTCTTCTCCAACCTATTTTCTCCCCTCCTCTCCTCTTTTCTTCAACTCCAAACCCCTAAACAAAGTGTTTTGAAGGGTTTGCCTCTCTCCTTGCCGAAGGAATTGAATCTTTGGCCTGCACATCTCTCAACACCGAGCAAACCATCAGTAATGCCCAAGTCTTGAGGGCGGTCAAAAATGGGGTGTCTACAGTTGCCCCTCTTTGACAGAACTCGGAAGTCATGAAATGACGTGAGTGAATGTCAAAGCACAGAGACGACCCATTTTTGACAAGGCCGAAGACTTGGACAAACAAACAAAATATAGATGCAGTTGGTTGAACCCGCGGGCTGCCTATATATCCCTTTGCAAGGAATCAAACCAGCGTAGTTCAGGGGCAGGATGCAAAATGATATGCAGGAAGACTTTGATAATTGGACTTATACGCTACGCGAAGCCGGTTTGAAAATCCAAGATTTATGCAAAAACACAGTGTGCACAAGACAATGTGATGCAGAGTGAATGCACAAAACAATGCTAAGGAGATGCACAAAATAGTGCGCTAACAAGATGCACAAAACAGTGCAATGCAAGAGTGAATGCACAAAACAGTGCTATACAGGTGCACAAGAGAGTGCGATGTGGCATAGATGCACAAAATAGTGTGATGCGCAAAATAGCGCGAATGAAATGTAATGCACTAACAAGTGTAGGTAAGGTGCGCAAGATAGCGCGATAAAATGCACGTACAATGCAAGTAAAGTGCACAAAATAGTGCGATGCGCAAAATAGCGCGAATGAAACAATGTAATGCACAAAACAGTGCGATGCGCAAGAAAGCGCGAAAGTAAATTGCACAGAACAGTGCAATACGCTAAATAGCGCGAGTGCGATGGAATGCACAAGATAGTGCGAGTGAGATAAAGCATGTAAGTGCACAAGATAGTGCGATGCGCAAGAAAGCGCGAGTGCACAAGACAGTGCGATTGAGGTGCGCAAGATAGCGCGAATGAGGCGATGCACAAGATAGTGCGATTGAATGCACAAGACGGTGCGATGCGCAGAATAGCGCGATTGAATGGATGCAAAATGCAAGTAAGGTGCACAAAATAGTGCGATGCGCAAAATAGCGCGAATGATGAATTACACAAGATAGTGCGATGCGCAAAATAGCGCGAATGAGACGTAATGTAAAATGTAATGAGATGCACAAAATAGCGCGATGCGCAAAATAGCGCGAATGAAATGTAATGCACAAGACAGTGCGATGGAGGTGCGCAAGATAGCGCGAAGATGTGATGCACAAAACAGTGCGATACGCTAAACAGCGCGAATGATTTGAAATGCACTAGACAGTGCGATACGCTAAGCAGCGCGAGTGATTTGAAATGCACAAGATAGTGCGATACGCTAAACAGCGCGAGTGAGATACAACCACAAGATGCACATGACAGTGCAAGTGAGATACAAAGTGTAAGTGCACAAGATAGTGCGAGTGAGATAAAATGCACAAGAAAGTGCGATAAAACGCAACTTCTATGCAAGTATGGGGCATTTTCCATGCAATATTGAAAGCAAGCATATTTTATGCATGAATCATAACGAAAGTGTATATGAAAGTTCATATTCTATGCAATAGAGGAGCATCAAATATGTACTCTGGTGTTTCCGATTTACCTCTCAGAGGGTTTTGCAACACACTCAGCTCGAAAAGGGTACACCCTGTTCATATTGGCAAGAGATAACATCTGCTGCTGCTTTAATTGCCGTTCTGACTTGAAGCAGGCTTACACTTGAGGTAGAGGCGCACTCATACTTCGGTAGCATTGACAAGGCCTGAAGGGCACATCCGGAGTACAATCACGGAATTTGCTGAAGGTGAAACACACTCAGATGCTTCAATTTTCCCTCTTTTCTTTTGCTTTGTAGTCTGGAACCCATATTGCTTCAGATAGGTCCGGGTTTTACTGTTCTCACATGACCTGGGTTGAACCCTGCGGTTTTATGAAAGAACAAATACTGTTTTGCACAAATGTGGGGAATGGCATAACACTCTGAGCACACCACAAATCATTTTTGAAATTTGAGAAAATGAGTTTTCGATCGGGTATTGAGCCTACAACTGAACACAATGAAAAAGACTCAATAACGGAAAACAAAAGGTAACAACCTAAACACAAACACAGACACTTGAAACGACTCAAAACAAGAATTGAGACAAACAAAACGACTGACGCGACGCACAGACGTGTTGCAAAGACAACAAGAATTGAGACAAACAAAACGACTGACGCGACGCACAGACGTGTTGCAAAGACAAGAGGCTTCTTAGTTCACAAGGAGCCAGTTTCTCTGGGTATTATTTCCCACCCTTTCTTATTTGTGACTCTCACATCACTCGGCCCTCAAGCTCGGTTTTTCTCTCAAAACCCTTTTCTCGCTTTTTCTCTCAACGTACACCTCTCTATTCTTCAATCCCTCATTTTTCATCCCCCCCTGGGTGGTTGATGGATAGATTATAAGTTGCGAGCTCTTGCCCCTAGCATCCTGCTAGATTTTTGTTCACAACAGTGAGTTTCTCCCACAGAGGGGTTGTGCTACAACTGGGTGTGTAGCAAATCTGCAGCTAACATCGGTTGATTGATGCCCTGCTGGGGAGTTTGGACGTGGTTAGATCTGTCCAGATGAGGAAGTGGAAGATCTTGATCCATTCGGTTTGTGCTTCGCACTTGGCTTGATACCTCGTTGCTTGGAGGATGAGAGAGCTTTCAGCCCTTCGTTGTTAGCTTCAGTTGTGCCCTCTTCTGGCAGGTAGATTGCCCTTCTTGGCGAGTAAATTGAAAATGGGGGAAAGACAGGAAGCCTGACTCAACTGTGCCCCTAGTTCATTATTTTGACCATTTTTTTGTTTTGGTTTTCTACTAAAACCATTTTGACCAACATGAGAGTTAGATTAACATGCTCGTTCGATTTTCTGATTTGAAATCATGCAAGTCAGGCTATGAGCACTGAAAATTTTCCTTTTTTGGGTCCAAGAAAAGGTCCAGTTTTGGAAAATATGAAATAATTTCGAGAGACCAGTCAACCTCAGTAAAAATTCTCAAAAATTATTTTTGCAAACGGCCAATGCTTAACAAGCACGGAACCTATTCTTAAGACGCACAACCTCAGGTCTGTAACAAAGGAAAATCTGCCCCTTATCTGAAGGACATTACATGGCAACGGAAAGTTGCCCCTTTTTGAATGGCACGGCGGCGCATTGAATGGCAACGGAAAGTTGCCCCTTGTTTGAATGGCACCGCAGCGCATTGAATGGCAACGGAAAGTTGCCCCTTGTTTGAATGCACCGGCGCATTGAATGGCAACGGAAAGTTGCCCCTTGTTTGAATGGCACCGCAGCGCATTGTATCAGTCCTCAGAGCGATGATTACAACCGAACTCTCGGATACAGAGAAGGCAAGGATGTCAAAACCATTCATGGACAATCGAATTTGAAGTGTTTTGCTGGACTTCAGTGAAGTTGCCTACGTATCCCAAACATGGGAATCAAGCCTTACGTAGTTCGGGGTTAAGGTACACTCGGGTATTTAACCTCTCCTTTTTATGCTCTAACTTTTGCCAAGGCGCCTATTGCAGGTTTTCGACCTTGCGAGCTTTGTTCTTCTTTCTTTTCTTTTTCTTCTTTTCATTCCTTTTTTTTCTTTTCTTTTTTTTTGCATTTTTCTTTTCTTTTTCTTTTTGCATTTTTGTATCTTTGAATTTTTTTTTTTTTTTTTTCATTTTTTCTTTGCTCTAACTTTTGCCTGGGTCGCCCTTCCGGGTTTTCGGCCCAGCGAGCCTCTCAAAGGGTAAAAGTGTAGCTTGTCCATGCCAAATGGTTTTGAGATCCGAAGTCATCTGAATCCAGGAGATGGGTGTCATTGATTTGCAGAAAGATCCACCTTTGGCTCTTCGAGCACATCGGATATTTTTGCCCCTAGTTCGAGGGGTGCTTCTGATCTAGCTTTGCAAGCTTCTTCTGATGAGATCTGATCTTCTTGATCTGACTTGGTGCCTCTTGTTCGAGGGCTGCTTCAAATCTGGCCACACAGGCCTCACATCATGATTGTCCTTTGAACGTTCTGAATCCAAGTTCAAGGTTTGAAAGCAAAGGGGTGAGTCTCGAGGCTGAGAGCGATCCTAAGCTGCACAATCTCAAGAGCGATTCCACACATGTCTTCGCAGGACCGCGCAAAACATTTTTTTGAAAGTTTTTAAGAAAGCGACAAATCGCTCGCGCTGAAGACAGTGTAGACCAATCTGGATCAAAGCTAGGGTCCTTCTCAGTACTCACACTAACAAGCATGATTTCATTCATTAAGGGCTTAGCATGCCTCTCTTTCTCTCAGTTGATCAAAGTTTTGCAAATCCCGAGGAATTCCTCTTTGTTTTCACGTAGTGTTCAAAAAGTTTTGAAAAACTTAGGTCATGCAATGATTCAAGGCACAGAAAAGACACAGCTTCTAGTCAAATACTGGCATCTCATTTAGAATTTCTGGCACAACGAGCACATGGCAGATACAAACACAAGAGTGTGAAAATCACTGCTGTTCCATTCAAATCTTTTGGTGTAACTGGCTCCAAGGCAGAAACAGACTCAAAAGAAAATGAAAAGACAAACACAAAACAAAATGGTGATGTCCGAGGTAACACCCCCGGGATCACCCGACTCCTACATAACAGGACTGACTCGATACAACAAGACAGACCTTAACCAAAAAGACTGACTCAAAACAAAGAGATAGACTCTAAACAAAACAATAGAACTGGCTCAATACCCAAGCCAGAAAGTACAAAAACTAGTATTTGCATACTGCTCAAAACAGTGCGTGCCATTCCCACGTCTGGAGTAAACTGAGTGCCGCCCGCAGGTGGTTCATCCCCCGATCACATATTCATACTATCCCCGCAAGTTCATTGATCAAGTGCCGATAGACTTTGCAAGACTGGCACGGCAATGATCCTGTTGTCGATCAGATTTTGTATTTCGTGACAAAGACGAAGGCACATGTCAGTGTCATGGCCAGCTCGCTGATGGAAGGCACAGTAGTCAGCTGGGTTATGTGAGGGAGGGGGTTTCTTTGGTAATGGTTGTGGCTCCAGGGGCTTCAGATACCCCTTTCTAATCAGGACCCTCAAGGCCGCTGATAGAGACATGTACAGTGGGGTGAACACCCTCTGGCCCCGAGGTAGATAGTCCGAAGTTCGGGGGTTTGAAGAAGATGCGCCAACAAAGGGGTCGGCAGGTGCTGGCTGGGTTTGCTGATCTTTTCCGGGAGTAGGGTTAGAGCTGAAAGGAACATTCCTAGCAAGACGGCCCTTTTCCCGGCCTACCCCTCGATTCAAACTGCTCTCACTCTGAACGGCAAAAGTGCCATCCACGATCGTTGCAACGACTGCTAGTACTTGCTGTTTGTTCAGTCCTTCGGCTTTCCAAGCCTCAACAGCCCACTGAAGATGTTCATGGGGACTAATGCTTGCCCCTGGCTTGTTCTTATCACTGGCCTCCACTTTGCTAAAAGATTGGCCTTCTTTCGACGCAACCCGTCCCAAGGTTGGGGAGCCTTTTGACATGAACTCCCTGGTATGTGATGTGGTTGATGACGGAGCCAAAACTCCAAAGGTTAGATCTGCCACAGTTCTCTGAAGATCTTCGATCATCCTCATCAGCTCAGAAGTAGTGGGCTCACAGGTTTGAGATGATTGGGATTCAGGTGCATCCATCATGCACAAGTCCGTGCTTTCTGGAATGAACACCGCAGGCTTGGGCAGATGGGCTGGGGTGATGTATACGCTGGGGTCGTAAGGGACGGCCAGTGTGTGGATTAGATTGAGATGTGGATGAGGTATTTGGTCATTGGGGTCTGAAGGTGGAGCTATCGTTTGGTTGTCAATGAGATTTTGGATCTCATGACGAAGGCGGTAGCAACGGTCGGTGCCATGACCGCGCTGCTGATGGTACATACAGTACTTGGAAGGGTTATGTCTGGCTGGGAGTGGGTCAGGAAGAGGTTGAGGATCGAGGGGTTTGAGATGCCCTCTTTCCATCAAGACTTTTAGTGCGCTAGTCAAGCTCATATAGAGGGGGGTGAAAGTTCTGCCCTGAGCTCGGGCTGGGCCGGCTGTTTGTAGGCTTGGTTTGGCAAAAGGGTCGGTTGTGGCAACTGTATTGATTTCGGTGGGTTTGGGAATAGCGCTACTACGAGCATTGGTATTCCCTGAAATCACCCTCCTTGTCGGTTCACTTGTTCTGGGAATGATCCCACTGTTGAACGCATTCTCGATCTGAACCCCTAGTTCATGCAAACTTTTAAAAGTGAATAGCGGAGCGACTATCAACTTTTGCAACATATCATGCTCAAGGTTTCGCACCATCATTTGCACTTGATCCCTCTCAGAAGGTCGATCTGTCATCTGTGCTGCCTTTGCTCTCCACCTCGCAACAAATTCCACAAAAGGCTCTGTTGGGTTCTGGCGGGTGACTTCAAGATCACGGGTTGTGACCTCAATCTGTGTGTTGTAGGAGTATTGCTCACTGAAGGCCTCAGCCATCTCTTCCCAATTCTGTTTCACAGAGTTCTCCAATTTCGTATAAGATTGCGGCTATCCCAGACAAGGTTCGGCCGAATAGTGACAATTTCTGGGCTGTGGTCAAACCCATTGGTCTCAGAATATCAGAAAACAGGTGGAGGTGCACCGTTGGGTCTCCAGAGCCATCGAATCGATCAATATGTGGCATCTTGAACTGATCCGGTAATGTCACCATTGAGTCGGTATAACCATCCTCTATATCAGGAATAGAGTGGGCCCCCTGAGACTTTTTAAACAATTTCTCAAGCTTGCTCACTTTTAATGCTGTGGGGTCCGTCTTGAACTCAAAGGGAGAGTCCGGTACATTGGTAGGTGTTTTGGATTGCTGGGGTAAAATTGGGGGCGGAGCCGGCCCTACCGGAATGTCCGTACCTTCCTGGACATTGGGTGTTTCCCCGGGTGTCTGAACCCCTGGTGGTGGAGGAGCTTGATGCGAAGCAGATGCTCCGGTTTGTTGCTCTAGCCTGGCAATTGTCTCTGCCTGTTGGGCTATGACCACAGCCCGTTGCTTGGCGAATTCCGCTTGACGGACAGCGTCTTGCTGCATGGTTTTCATACTATCCTGGAGTTGGCGCACCATCTCTTCCAGACTCGACATATTGTCCTGTCTAACTGAGCAACCGATGTATCTGTTTCTGCAGTAGGCTCGGAAATCTCAACCCGACTGCTCAAAGATCACTGATCTGGTAGCTGTTGTACTGGTGGTCTATGTCTGACTAGCCTTCTCTGGCCCTGATTACCCTTGAACTGAGTCTCTGACCTGACAAAGTCTATCAGCACAAATCCAATGTACCGGGGGATAGTGGAGCCTTCTGAAGCTATGATTCCAGGCTACCTAGCAAAAGAGAAAACAGACAGCATCTCAGCTCAACTTCACTGGAACGGATACGAGCAAAGCTGAACGACTGTATTCTATTACTGATCACTGTTCCCCGAAATCACTGCCCAATCTGAATCTGATACCCGCAGATATAACTGATTCTCAAAATACTGATACTGGTGCCCGCAGGCCGGATACCAGACTCGCAAACTGGTATATGCATTCCCTGTAGAGATACACTCTAAAAGCACATAGCAGTAAAAGAGAGCCAATACACCCCTATGTTGGGGTAGGGTTTCCCTGTCCTATTTTGTCAGGAGCTAGGGTTTCACTACGCACGCAGCGGTTTCAAACAACCTATATCGGGTAAGCAACCTGTCCTAGTTTGGAATGGTCACTATGGATTCCGAATATGCACTAGGTCGAATGGTCAAAAAGGGTGCCCCGGTAAAACCGGGGTTTGTGTTCCCATACTGGCAGAGCCCGAACCGGTCAGCCTTATGGTCATGCCTTGACAAGACAAGCCTCCGGCAAACCGCTCAGGAATAGCAGATGGCCAACACGGTGTCCTAGGCGCACCAATGCACATGCAATGCAAAGAACACATAATGTAGTCAAAACAGGATATCACGAGTTCGAGTCAAGCTCTCTAAACTCCCCAGCAGAGTCGCCAGAAACTGTAACAAGCCCGCGGGGACCTCGCTACAGTTCGGACTCTTTTGTGTTGCGGTTCTTAATCTGAACCAAAGAGTCCAACTCTGGCAAATCGTTTTGAAGAAAAACAGATTTTTGAAAAAAGTGCCAAACATGGACTGCTTTGCCAGATACAGAGTCGCCACCTAAATATTTTTTAATGGGGAATTTAGGAAACCCTGACTCGGTGCCAAAGGCCACGTGTCCGTCATCACCAAAGTTGCCTCGGCTCGAACTTGGGTACGATGGGGAAGGTCAGCTATGAGCACCCCCTTTCGCCCGATCAAAGATCGGCCTCTACTAACCGTGATATTGTTTTGAAAACGTTATGTGCTCTTATTCCGGTTATAGCCTAGAATTACTATGTTATGCGCACAGCAAACAAGTATAGACCAAATTGCCTAAGTTGGAATAAGACATTTCATGTTTGTTAAAAACGGTTTGCTACTCGCAAGTAGGCTAAAATGCAGGTTTTGCCACCCTCAAGTGGGCTTTAGAAAAGACGGTTTTGCCACTATCTAGTGGGCTTTAAAACTCACAGTTTTAATGCATTATCCCAATTTAGGTAATTCAACCTCCATCCACAGGCATTCAAGCAGTTATATCACATAAGCACTTAGCCTCATGGTAGTCATGCTATTATGGCAACATTCACACGCATGTGTTATGCTTAAGTATAAAAAAGCTCACCTAGTACTCCAAGCCAATACAGAAAACTAGTTAGTAATCATGCATAATCCTAGTTCATGTTGAGTGGCTAATGCAACACATGCAAAGGTGTAATCTAGACAGGCTCGGCTATCCTAAACATGGCATATGGAATGCTACAAATAACACGTATTCAATTTGGAATTGAAGTACAATGCAATTTGTATGATGTACCGAGCCCGATGCATGTCAACAAATGCATGGATGCACGCATGCATTGCATAAAGTATGCTAATTTTAAATATGCCCTAATCTACCATCATAAGGAGGTAAATAAAAGGGAAGAAAGAAATGGGGGTTGGAAGACATACACACACTCACCCACACTTATTACAATTATGCCCTCTCTGGAGGGACCAAAAGAATATACAGTCCAAAAATAATACAGTCCGAGTACAGAATAAATAAATTATTACAAAAATTTCTAATTATCAAATTAAATCAAATGTAAAAAGAAAGGGGCCTCAGCCCTGCCTCGGGATATGCGAATGATGCATGCTCAAATCCAAGTCGCCCGGAAAGTCCGTACCGTGCCACTGTTGCCTCTGTTTTACTGCCTTTTCTTCTCTGAAAACTGTCAAAGTCCCAGAGAACCTTCTATGAGCATTGCAGAACATCATCGGCTGGGAGGGATGGCCACCGGCCGTGTACAATAGCCACCGGCTGTCAATGATGTTATCAGCCACCCATATAGTGCCGGTCGGCACTATATAATGCCGGTCGGCACAAAATTCCTGCAGGAGACAGTTTTGACAGCAGCAGCAGACAAGCAGTGCATGGCAGATGAATTTTTAGGCATATGTAAGCATGGCCAATGCTTCCCTATCATGTTTGGGACTCAAGGGAGCATGACCCTTGGTTCTTGGGCCATCAATTATGCATCTTGGTGCATGATAGCCTAAGGAACCAAGATTGCATTTCAATGTCAATATGCATGCAACACACAAATGAGAACTAAGTCCCTATCATGTCAAGATCAAGGGCCTTAGTGACCATGAGTTGAGACAAGTTGCATCACTTGTAGTATGAACTCATCTCAACTCTTACACTTGGTTTGACACCCCAAACCAAGTAATGCAATGCATGTTATGCAAACATGGCTCCATGATGCAACCTAATACTAAAATGCCAACATGCCAAATGTAATGCAACATGCAAGGCGCAAATGCAATGCAAACATGGGCAATTTAGGCGATAGGACTAACATGTAGCAATACTTAATGAATCAATTAAGCAACAAACATGAGGCAAGCATGCAATGGTGGATTTAACTACAATGGGGCAGCCCTCAAACCAACCCAAAACAGTGGCAAAACACCCAAGATTGTGACCAATGTACATGCCAATATGCAAACCAAATGGGGCCAAGTTTAGGGCACCAAAAGGGAACACTCCTCCACCATTACCAAGACCACTCATGACATGAATTATGTAAGCAAAAACAGAGTTCCATCATGCATAAATACACCCAAAAACCTTGGTATGACAGCCCCAAAATGCTCTAAACATGCAAGCATGCACAACACCTTTTTAAAGCATAAGAGACCAATACTTCAAAGCATGAAAGGCATGACAAATGGAGACATATAAACCTGGTATAGGGACTGAAATAACATATTAAATGATTCCAAATCATCTAAATAACCTATCCAACGCATATACATGGATCACATCCTCAAGGCTTACAAGCAACAATGCAAAGCAACTACATTAAGCATGCTAAAAATGGTAAAACCAGTGGCCAACAGACCTAAAACAAGACAAATCATGGCCAAAAGCTTCAATAAGTCAAGTCAAAACATGAGGATATACAAGGCTAAACCCATGACACATTTCTAGACAAAGTAGAGCATTACAAAGCAAGTGTAAGATGCAAAGCCCAAACAGAAAAAGACCCTTCTACAACACTGAAGAGGGACCAAAAATATGACTAATTTCAGTAGATGACAACCCCCAAATCAGTATACAAATATGCCAAAGATGCTATGCAAAAAATAGGCCAACAAAGGGCTATAACATGAAGTATACAAAACATTCATCAAACATCCAAAGACCCTTAATGAAACATGACAAGGGGGTCAAAATATGGCCACTCTCAATTCTGATAATGGCCGAAAAACAGAAGAAAGATAAGCTAAACAAACATGCAAAAATGGGTACCAAAGAGGGGTAATGAAGCAAGTCATACATGAAAGTTCCAAAAAGTGTTGAGCCCTTCTTCAATGTTGAAGAAGGGCTCAAAATAAGCCTATTTTCAGTTTACATGATGCTCCAAAACAGAAAGCAAGATAGGCTAAAAGCTTGTGCAAGATTGGGGAATCTAAAGTAAAAAGATTACCCTTGAAGAACCTTTGATGAACAGCAAGTGCAGCCACTCTTCTCTGATCAAAAACAGCCCAAAAACTCAAGAATCAACCCTCTAAGCCCCTCAAGGTCGAAGCAAGGTGTAATGGTGTGTGTGTTGGTGCAAAACTAAGGTAAAAGTGCACTTTTAGGTCCCAAGCACACACCAAGGATGAGAGAGAGGGAGATATAGAGAGAGAGGATGTATATATCAGATGTATAGATATATATGCTCTGGTTTTTGGTTCAAAAGCTCCAACCCACACAAAGGAAGAGGAGAGGTGCTTATATAGGCAACAAAAAGTGCTCCAAGCTTCTCCAAGAAGCTATGCCAAAAGGGGCAAAGGGTGCAAAGGGTTCTAGGCTTCTAGAGGAAGCTAATACAGCTGGCCAAGCTTCCCCAAGAAGCTTGGCCAAAGGGTTCAAGCTTCTAGAAGCTTTAGGGGGTTCAAAGGTGTAAAAGGGTGCAAAATAGCCACATATATGCACGGGGGAGTGTGCTGGTGCATTCCAACTGGCATAGCTGGGATGCACCTGCCTTGGAGGGTGCAAAGGGTGCAAACCGGCCAGAAAAATTGGTCGTCGGCCAAAATAAAGTGCCGGTCGGCACTATTTTCTTCCAGTCGGAAAAATAGATTTCCGATAGATGATTCCAAGGTCAAAAAACGGCCGGTGGGTATGCAAATTGAAGCCCCGGAAGTTAGCTTTCCAATGGCGCAAACCTTGCATCAAAATTCCTCCTGTGCAAAAAGTTATGCCCTTTTTGGTGAAGTCGCGCAGACTCGATCCAGCCGGGATGATGCCCAGCTTTAACCAATCATATCTCCTCCACCCGGACGTGGCTTTGGGAGATTCTTGAGTACAAAGTGAAGCCCCGGAAGTCTTCTTTCCAACGATGGTGGCCTCATAACTTAACTCCAAGTATGCAATTGAATAAGCCTGATTCAGCGAGGGCCGCTCGACTTTCTTCTACCCGGATTCATGGCGAACTTCTTCTCCAACCTATTTTCTCCCCTCCTCTCCTCTTTTCTTCAACTCCAAACCCCTAAAAAAAGTGTTTTGAAGGGTTTGCCTCTCTCCTTGCCGAAGGAATTGAATCTTTGGCCTGCACATCTCTCAACACCGAGCAAACCATCAGTAATGCCCAAGTCTTGAGGGCGGTCAAAAATGGGGTGTCTACACAGGGTGCGTTTACGAGATCTACCTTTCCAGTGCTAAGTTCAGGCTCTGGGAGAGGCAGTCAAGGAGACTTTACCTATTACAAGTGTGGTCAGCTGGGCCACAAGTCTCCAGCTTGCCCACAGAGGGGAGGAGGACAGAGAGCAGTTTCATCTTCAGCTCGTCCTCAGAGCCAGAGTCAAGGTAGAGGCCAACCGCTCTCTTGTTACCAGTGTGGTCAGGCGGGGCACCTGAAGAGGTTTTGCCCATAGTTGAGTGGCACGTCTGGTGCATCTGGGTCGAGGCAGAGTTTTCAGCCACCTCAGTCAGTTCAGGTCTCGAGGGCCAATCAAGGAGCCTCTTCGGCTCAGTCTGTGCAGCAGTCTTTTGCTCCGAGAGGTGAGCAGGTAGATCAGGGGCTTACAGGGCGTGTGTATGCTATTACCGCGCAGGATCTTATACCGGCTCCATCTGTTGTGAGAGGTACCTTTTTGTTTTGCAACTCGATTGCTAATGTGTTTATTGATATGGGTGCATCCCATTCCTTTATATCTGCTGCATTTGCATCTATTTTGGGGTTGGAGTTGGCACAATTAGCTTCTCCTATTTGTGTTGTATCACCTGTTGAGGGTGAGTTGATTTTGAAACATGGGTGTAAAGGTTGTGATATAGAGGTCGCCGACCGCCGACTCCCATTTTGTTTTGTAGTAATGGTTATGTCGGGTTTTGATGTGATTTTGGGTATGGACTGGTTATCGTCATACCGAGCTGTTATTGATTGCTACCGCCAGAGGGTTACTGTATGTACCTTGAGCGGGGATTGTTTCCATTTCTTGGGAGATTGGGTTGGTAGTGTTTTGCCACCAGTGTATGATCCGCGAGAGCGGTGTGAGCTTAGTTGTCTTCTCGCTAGCTGTATGAGTAGTGAGTGTGATAAGACCCAGGCCGAGTTGCCAAGAGTGGTTTGTGAGTACTCGGACGTCTTTCCCGAGGATCTTGTTAGTTTGCCACCTCATCAAGAGATTGAGTTCTCTATTGACTTAGTGCCTTATATGTAACGCCCTCAAATTCAACCCATAATACATACAATGTTGACATGCATTGACTTAAGAAAATAACCTTTATTCCATTCATCAGAGTATATTTATTGAAAGACATTACATGTAAACGAAAGTAAATGCCCTACGGGCTTACATCTTTCCAAGCCAACACTTGGATACAAAAACTGAGTTCTAACTCATCACAAATTAAGCCCGAGGCTTGAACCTACATGTAACATCAAAATTAACAAAATAACTAAAAGAAGAGTCTTCAACTCCAAATCCTCCCTAGCTAAACTCTTGGAGGTTGCATATCGCCTGGACCTGAAAATGAAGTTCCCATATAGGGTGAGCCACAGCCCAGTAGAATATACTAAACCAAATATAAGAATTGACTAAAGCAATAGCATTCGATAGATGGTTACCACTTAAAATCAATTACAACACAATTCAGTTTCATGACAATAATGTCCATGACATGTTTCACTTTCCTTTATTATTCAACTTTCCATTTATACAAACGTGGCTCAGAACCTGGCCAAACAATATAATGAGACTACATCTCATATTAACACTCCTTCCAATAACAACAATTTAAGTGAGACTAAGGCTCAAACTAAAACACTTCCATAAATCGATAAGTACACATATATGCTGTACTAATACACTTCCATACATCAATAAGTACACAGATTTGTTGTACTAATGGAGTCCATCCCCTATCTTCCCTCAAACCATGGAGTACATCCCCTATCTCCTCCCAAACAATATACAATCAATACACATATTTGCTGTATTAATTCAACTGTCATATTCAATGACTCATTCAATGTGATTAGTTTTAGTTTTCCCTAATCAGCATGCAATGTCTACAACAATCACGACTATCCTCCACCGATAGCCCAAAACAGTTATTTCTAAACAGGAAATAAGTGTACCCACAAATGTAAACTCAACATTTTTCAGAGGTGAGTGATTAAACTATCCAACTACACCATTTAATCTCATAATTCTCCAATTTCAAGAATTAAACTTAATTCCACATTTTTCTCCAAATTAATTATGCAAATTAATTTATTGCAACAATTAGGGCTTTTCCCCCTTTTCCTCAAAATTAACCCTAAGGTTTAATTTTATCAACTGGACATTATCTATGTCATTTTTCATGATTCACAATCACATGGAATTTAATATATAAACAAATTCCTATTTCTCAAGTTATGATACAAACCCTAGTTTTCCCAAAACTATCAAACGACACCAACATATCAAAAATACCAAAACTTAGGACAAAACCTATAATATGGAGTAGGAAATCCCTACCTCGAAGTGAAGAACTCAAATGGAGATGATGGAGATGATGACCCAAAACCCAAAGTGCTCCAAATCCTCTCTTTTTCAGATTAAAAGAAAGCCCTCGCGAAGCTCTACCTTTCTTCCAAAGGAACTAGGGTAGAAGACCACCGGGAGTAGATCAAATCTTAGAGACAAGGTAAGAGTAGAGAGAGAAACTCTCAAGTGGCGGTTTTTAAAAGTTAAGAGAGAAAAAGTAAGTCAAAAAGTGATCCTGAAAGTGAGATCTCGGACTGATGTAATCGACTCCCCGCTCGAGCGTGGAAAGCCCCGCTCGAGCGTCAGACACAGACTCACGCTCGAGCGTCGATCGCACACTTCCAGAAGTTTTGCAGGTGAGGGTCCCCGCTCGAGCGGAGGGACAAACAAAAAGGGGTCACGCTCGAGCGTCAAAACTACCGCTCGAGCGGACGAACTGCAGAGCAAAGTACTGGGAGATGGAAAATTACGCTCGAGCGTCAAAACTCCCGCTCGAGCGGATAAGCAACAACGAACTCCCCGCTCGAGCGTCAAAATCCCCGCTCGAGCGTGAAGGCCAAAATCTGGGCATCAACTTTTGGTTTCAAAGTACAACCAACCTATTTCAAACCTGACCAACACAACCCAAGACTCAAATACAAAGAGTAAAGGCTAGAAATGAGAATGATACAACAAGAAGTCCACGGAACGAAGTCCTGAATACAGTATACAAAGAAAGAGAAAACCGGAATCGCTATATGGTACGGCACCGATTTCCATGGCACCATATCGTTTTGCCCCAGCCGAGTTGAGTGAGTTGAAGATTCAACTCCAGGAGTTGCTAGATAAGGGCTTTATCCGCCCTAGTACTTCGCCGTGGGGAGCACCGGCCCTCTCTGCTAAAAAGAAAGATGGGGCTTTGAGACTTTGTATCGATTACCGAAAGTTAAATCGGGATACAGTTAAGAACAAGTACCCTATGCCTCGTATAGATGATTTGTTTGACCAGTTAAAAGGGTCCCGTTGTTTCTCTAAGATTAATTTGAGATCGGGTTACCATTAGTTGAGGGTCAGGGAGGAAGATATTCCGAATACAGCATTCTGTACGCAGTATGGCCATTATGAGTTTCTGGTGATGCCTTTTGGGCTCACCAATGCACTAGCAGTGTTTATGGACTTGATGAACCGGATATTCTGGGAGTTCTTAGATCGCTTTGTGGTCGTCTTTATGGACGACATTCTAATTTATTCACCTTCTGAGGAGGAACACGAGGAACACTTGATAGTGGTGCTTGAGTTGCTTAGAGCCCATAAGCTGTATGCTAAGTTTGGGAAGTGTGAGTTCTGGCTAAAAGAGGTAAAATTCTTACGCCATGTAGTCTCCAGGGAAGGGGTGTCTGTTGATACATCCAAGATAGAGGCAGTGCAAGATTGGGCACAGCCTAAGAGTGTTTTTGAGATCCGCAGTTTTCTGGGATTGGCCGGTTATTACCGTAGGTTTGTAAAAGATTTCTCCAGGCTAGCTTCGCCGTTGACTAGATTGACGCGGAAAGGGGTCAGGTATGTATGGAGTGAGAGTTATGAAAATTCGTTCCAAGAGCTTAAAGTTAGACTTACCACCGCTCCAGTTTTGATTATTTCAGAGAGAGGTTTGGGTTATACTGTATATTGTGATGCCTCACGAGAGAGTTTGGGTTGTGTATTGATGCAAGAGGGGAAGGTAGTAGCCTTTGGCTCACGTCACTTGAAAATACATGAGAAGAACTATCCTACACATGACCTAGAGTTAGCGGCGGTGATTTTTGCCTTGAAGATTTGGAGGCATTACCTGTATGGTGAGAGATTCGAGGTGTTCTCGGATCATAAGAGTCTGAAGTATCTGTTTACACAAAAAGAGTTGAATCTGAGGCAGAGGAGGTGGATGAAGTTTATTGAGGATTACGACTTCAAGTTGCATTACCATCCGGGAAAGGCCAATGTTGTAGCCGATGCCCTTAGTAGGAAGTCCATTAGCGATGTAGCTTGTATAGCCATCCGGGAATGGGAGATGTTAGGTGCGCTTGGCGAGTTTGATTTGCTTCTGGGTGAATCTGTTGAGTCTGCGGCCTTATTTTCTGTAGTTGCGCAGCCTACACTTGTGAATCGAGTGTTAGAGGCATAGAGAAGTGACCTTGAGGTAGAATCCCTCCGAGAGAAGATCTCCAGTGGAAAGGTTGAGAGGGTTTGACTGTGTATCCCGACTTGAGTGTGAGATACCGAGACCGCTTGTTTGTGCCGGAGTCTTGCCGAGAGGAAGTACTTCGGGAGTTTCACCATTCACGCCTTGCGGTGCATTCGGGAGGCACTAAGATGTATCGTGATTTGGGTCGCCAATTTTAGTGGCGAGGTATGAAGAAAGATGTGGCAGTGTTTGTGTCTAAGTGCCTTACTTGTCAGCAAGTGAAGGCCGAGCATCAGAGGCTAGCGGGTTTGTTGCAACCCTTGCCTATAGCCGAATGGAAGTGGGAGCATGTCACGATGGACTTCGTCGTAGGTCTTCCGAGGACTCAGCAGGGTAGTGATGCTATTTGGGTTGTCATAGACTGGTTGACTAAGTCGGCGCACTTTATTCCTATGCGCATGAGAGATTCGGTAGATCATCTTGCCGACTTGTATATTCGGGACATAGCACGTTTTACTGCTAGGTTATGGCAAAGTCTGTAGAGTGCCTTGGGCACTAGATTGACTTTTAGCACGGCTTATCATCCTCAGACTGACGGGCAGTCCTAGCGTATTATTCAGATTTTTTAGGATATGCTTCGAGGCTGTGTCCTTGACTTTAGTGGGTCGTAGGAGAGGCACTTGTCCTTAGTGGAGTTTGCCTACAACAATAGTTTCCAATCGAGCATTGGTATGGCACCGTTTGAGGCCTTGTATGGCCGACCGTGTAGGTCTCCAGTGTGTTGGGCCGAGGTGGGTGATGCACCTTTGTTAGGCCCGGAGGGGGTAAATAAACCAATTCCTAAGTATGGCTCTACAAGATGGAGTCAATCTCACTTTTGATTGCTTCTTTCTACAAAGGACTTTCAGGTGAAGTCACAGCTTTATGGAAAGTTCGAGGTTCTCCCTTTAACATATAAGTCAAGAAGTTCGGACCAAAAGACTTTGTAGTCCTAGCCCTCTTACTCCTTCTTGGCTCATCTACATCTTCAGCTTGATCATCAACTTGATCATCTAAGTGATCATCTGTTTGATCAGCTATGTGAATTGTCACATTTAACGTCTTCCATGGAACTCTGAATCCCTTCTTGGAGACAACACGAAAATACATTTTCAAAGATAGACGCATTTCTTGATTCCATGATAGTATTCTTGTGTATATCTGGATTTACAGACCTATACACAAGAAATCGATATGCACTGCTATATGTGCATATCTAATGAATACACAATCCACTGACTTTGGTCCTATCTGAACCTGCTTGGGTGTAGGTACTGCCACTTTTGCAAGACACCTCACATTCGTAAGAATTTATAAGAAGGCTTGATGCCTTTCCATAACTCATACGGGGTCTTGTCCACTTTCTTCCGGAGTACTTTATTCAGAATGTAATTCACGGAGAGAATTACTTTCCCCCCACATGTTTTGTGGCAATCCAGAATTTATTAACATTACATTCATCATCTCTTTTAGCGTCCTATTCTTTTGCTTAGCAATCCTATTTGATTGAGGACATTAAGCTGCCGTGGTTTGGTGGATAATCTCGGATTGAGCACAAATCTCAATAAACGGTGATTCATACTCACCACCACAATCACTTCTTAAAGCCTTACTCTTGCGGCCTAATTGATTCTCAACTTCATTCTTATAAAGAACAAACTTGTCAATAGTCTCATCTTTGCTTTTGAGCAAATACATATAACAATACTTAGTGCAATCATCAACAAAAGTGATGAAGTACTTATTGCCACCACGTGATTGTATAAACTTTAAGTCACACGTGCATCACTATGCACTAAGTCTAACGACTTTGAACTTCTTTTAATAAAATAAAACGAAGATCTTGTCAACTTCGCTTCAACACAAGTTTCACACTTGTGTTTCAAATTAATCTTAAAAGATGGTATGCAATCTAACTTGATTAATCTATGTAAATGTAGACACCCCATTTTTGACTGCCCTTAAAACTTGGACGCCTTCGATTGATCACCCAATGATGAATGTATACATTGGACAAATGCTCGATTTCCTCAGCAGGAAACCTCAGTTTTGAGTCTCAGAAGCCTACAAACCTTGCACCACTTTTGGACCAAAACAGTATTTTTTCAAGCTTGACCACTTAGAGGCCTGCAAGCCAACTAGTGGCTGGCAGGCAAAAAATGAGGTACAATCGTCCCCTTTAGTGGCCGGCCGGCCAGTAATGCCGGCAGAACATATATTTTCTACTAGCTGTGCCAACTGTTCCCACAAGTGCATGCACTGCATCAGTTGTCTCTATACTGATATTTCTGAGATAGTAACATATTTTTCTATATATACTTGACCCCTTTCCAGAATTTAGATTAGAAAAATTTTGGTAAAGAAAATTCTTGGAAAATATTTCTCTCTCTCTACCTTGCAACCTATACACACCTTACCTAGACCTTTTAAACTAAATTTTTAGGGTTCTTTGCTGAGGTTCTTGAGCTTGAATTTCAACTCTTGAGGGTGGGAAATTGTTGGTTTATAACTCAAAGGCATACTCCTCTTTAAGAGGTATAATTCCTAATTCTTTTACACTACTTCTTTTTTATCTTTTCCTACTGTTTTTAGACTATTTTAAAACTATTTTTATGGGTAGAAGCTTGTGGTTTAAAGCTATTAAAGCTAGAGGAGTTAACTACCCTTCTTTGAACCTTGTCTCCTAAGCCTTTATACTTGTGTTTCCCATCTCTTCCTCAATTTTTTTCCAACTTTTTACCACTGATATTCAGGGGTTTTTAGAGGCTAAAAATTTAGTTTTGAGGTCCCAAAAATGGAGGGGTTAGCCACCCATTCTTATGCTTGTTTATTAGCTTAATTTCTCCTTTGTTTTAGCTAACTTTTTCAAGCTTTTTCATATAATTTCCAGCACTGTTTTGAGCTGTTTTAGGACTGTTTTAGGTTATTTATTTCATTTGTGCTTTATATAGCATGCTTGTAGTGTAATGGCCCTCATAAGTTTGGTGTTTTAGGCATTAGACACTAACCTATTTGAGTTGATAGCATTTATTTCATGCATTCCATACTTATGTTCACATATGATCATCTCTGTACTCTCCCTCTTTTGTTGGCTTTTTATTTCTTTAAGAATTGTTTTAACCGAGTGTTGCTTAAGCTTGATAAAGGAACTATACAATGCTAAATGGTTTAATCTCTTCGGAGGTTCATTATCAGGGCATTACCTCTCTCTCATGCCCAAAACAACTTTTTGTTTGATACTCTTCTCCATTTAGTGGACTTAATTATTATTTTTGGACTAAAATGACTAAGGAATGGAAAGGTAATTGAAAGAGGTAATAAAATTGGACTAAAAGAGATGCACGAATAAAATTAGTTTGGGTTCATCGAACGTTAATTGAACCCATTGAGCCTTAGGCCATTTCGTACTTGTTAGTGATGATAATGGTTTGAGAATCAATGTCAACCATTTCCCTTGATTAATTCCATGATAGGGTCGACACCCCTAGTTCAAAATAACTTCACCCCCAACTGGTGACTCTACCCTGAGTGGAGATGCTAACTGAGCCACTTCTAACCTCAATGCCGATGCAAATGCAGATGAGATAAAAGAATGGGATGTACCCATATCAATCAACACATTGGCAATAGAATTATATAACAAGAAATTACATCTCACAATTGAAGATGCTGGCAATATATCTGGCATGGTAACAACATACACACGCCTTGTGGGTCTTTGCTCTATTTGCTCACCTCTCGGAGCGTAAGCCTGATGTATCAATTGAGCCGAAGAGATTGCCCGATTGGCCCTTGAGGCCTGTACCGACTGGGTAGGCTAATGGCTCTGAGTTTGTCTCGAACTAGACGCACCAGGTGTGCCATCCAACTGAGGGCAAAACCTCCTCAGGTGCCTCGCCTGTCTACACTGATAATAGGTAAGTTGCTGACCTTCCCCCTGATTCTGGCTTTGAGGATGAGCCGAATACGGTGCAGACTGTTGCCCTCATCTCCTTTGTGGGCAAGCTAGAGACTTGTGGCCCAATTGGCCACACTTAAAACAAGTGAAATCTCCTTAATTACCTCTTCCAGAATTCGAACTCGGTACAGGAAAGGTGGATCTAGACTGTGCTCCTTGGGACTACTGTGGGGTCGAATCTCTCTGTCTCTTGTTATCTCTAGTGTCCCCCTTAACATCCTAGGACCTCTGCTTAGAGCCCCTTATCTGTTTCTTCTCCGTTTGAATCATGGTCTCTAAGTGGGTCCGCCTCCACAAGATGACTGTAATCCTGAATTATAAACGCAACCACCTTAAAAGGGAGTCCTGTCCTCAGCTTCTTATCAAACTCCAAGTAACGGCGTTCCTTTATCGCTACCAATGCCGGTGTAAATCTCGACAAACTAGTAAAAGTAGCCTCAAACTCCGCCATTGGTGTGTTAAGTTGCTTGAGCTTTAAGAACTGCTCTCTCAACTTCTCTCTAACAGTGGAAGCTAAAAACTTGTCTTGGAAGGCGTTGACAAAAGCCTCCCAAGTCACTCTAATATGCCAAAGCACATACTTCTACCACTGACCTACATCTTCCTTCAGTTGGAAGGATGCTAAGGTCACTCTTAGCTCGTCATCTTCGATGCCAAGCATCTCAAACGTCTTCACAATTTGCTCGAGCCATTCATCTGCCTTTAAAGGCTCTTTCGAATCCCCCAAAAACTCATCTAGATTAGACCGGAAGAACTTTGTCTTCAGAAAAGATGGGCCTATCTCAGTAATATGGGCCTGGACTTGATTCTTAGCCCTGAGAATATCCATGGATTCCTGCAAAGCTCTGGCCCTTGTATGGGCCAAAACGCCCATGGCCTGTTGACCAACTAGTTCGTCCACATTGGCCTGACCAACTCTTTTCTCTTGCGCTGGAATTTCATTTGGTAATGACACCTCATGTCGTCTAGGCCTGCCACGTCTACCACCACCACGCCCACATCCTAACATCCTAATAAAGGTAACACCAGAGATTAGCACGTTTATAAATGTGTCGAAGCTAACTCACTCGCGTTCTAATGCGATGGACAATAGATAATTCACTCCACATAAGCACATAATCACATAAACACATACGAACTTCCTTTCTAGATAATGATTGTCACACGGCGTTGTCAGAGTTCTAATTAGAAATAGTAATGATCAAGTGCTCTTCTAATAGGATTTCTATAAACCCGTAGACCCAATCAACATCTTAGAAATTAAATTTTATACCCACTTAGTCACATAAGCATGTTATTACGTAGCACACCATCTATATAACTATTTCTATCAAGCGAGATAAACCCATTGTGGTAAAAACTACTTCACACATACTCAAAGTATTCAAACCCGGTACGCTCTGATACCAAGTTGTAACACCCTGAAATAAATACAATAACCCATCCTCAATATTAGTAAATAATGACAATGATAAAGTAATTATCTTCCATTAGCTTCCAATTAGGTTTACAAAAAGGTAACATATGCAGATATACATTCATAAGCCTAACCTTGAATCTATAGCATATGGTACATAACATAATGAACATTGAGCAAATAAGAAATGCCCTAAGGGCTTATAATTTTCCAAGACAATGCTTAGTTACAACAAAAGGGATTTAAATCCAATACAGTTGAAGTCCTAGGCTTGTACAAGTATATACCACAAAATAACCAAGATGAAGCCCTTGCTTTCAAGTCCTCCCAAGCTATTGCCTTGGTAGAGGCATATCATCAGCACCTGAAAATGATTTTCCTACATAGGGTGAGCCATAGCCCAGTAAAAATAATCCAACACAACATATGAATCTTAACAAAGATATAAGGGTGAGATGCATATGCAATGCTAATGACAAGACATTTTATATCTCTTTCAAACCATACAATGACAGGTTTCTATCACAGTTCATAAAACCTTCTCTTTTCAATGGAAAACAGAACAGTGAATCATATCTCTAGGAATCTCTCAAACAAGTATCACATTTCAAGAAAATTTCGTCCGTAGGAAACCGTAAACCGGCACCCATGTAAACTTAGACTATACAAACACTATTACTGCTATTTTACGGATATTTCGTCCGCGGGATCGGCACCCATGTATACGTAGGCTATACAAGCATTACTATTGGCATTTTATGGATATTTCGTCAGCGGGATCAGCACCTATGTATACGTGTTACTTTCGGGACTTTTACCCTAGACACACATGCCAACTTATTTGATGTAACAACTCTTTCCCAGATTCATCCATTTTCTCAAAACAATAAATATTTCCACGAAATAAATACACAACAATGCTCAATGCAAATGGATAAAAAAATTAGTTTTCAATTCTTCTAATTCTCATGTAATTTTTACAATAATCATAGCTATCCACCATTGATAGCCCAAAACATATATCTCTAAATAAATTGATGATTTAAATAAAGATAAATTTTTCAAATTTCAAGATATGAGTGATAATACCTATCCAACTCCATCATTCTCATCCATCACAACTCAATGTCACCATTTCAATATCAATTCCATTTATCAATACAAATCAACATTTCAGATTTTTAGGGAAAAAACCCTCTTTCCTTTATAAAACCATTTTCCAAGGTAAAAGCCCTTCATTTCATCATGCCTCAACAATACATATCTATCACACAATCATTTTCGATAAACCATTTGAAAACCCCTCTTTTGTTTTCGAACCAAAACCCGAGATTGTTCAAAAATCTATTTTTTCACAAAGTGGTTTTATAAAAACAAACAACTAAGTTAAAACTCATAAGGAAGTGTGGAGAATCCCTACCTTAAGCTTAGAAGGGTGGAAGAGAAGAACTCGGAAAAATCCAACGTTGGTGAAACCACAAACCTCTTGGATCAAAAGGAAACTCTTGACACGATCTACACTCTATCTCAAAAGAACAAGGTGAAAAGATACCTCTAGGTAAGTAGATCTGAAGATTTAAGTGGGAAAAGTAGAGTTTAGAGAGAGAGAAGAGGAACCCACGGTGTACAGAGGAAAAGAGAAAGAAAATAATGAGATAAAAGTGTTTTAGAACCTATTTATAGTGGCTAGGTATATTAGAATAATAGCCCCAAGGTCAAATGAAAAAGAACAAGTAAAAAATCCCCAAAAAGTAGGGCCCAAATCGAACAAAATCTGAAAAAAGACTCACAAGGGTCGATCCTCGCGACAGTGGTGTCGACCCTCAAGAAGAAAAGCTGAGACACTAATGTTTTACAGTAAACGAGGGTCGACCCTAGGAGACAGAGGTGTTGACCCTATTTTTCAGAATGCAACCCAGAACCAAATAGCAAGGGGAAGTTCGACCCTAAGAACTTAGGGTGTCGACCTTAAAAACCAGTAGTAACACTAAGAGCAAAGCAGCAGACAGGGGTTGACCCTAGGAAGATTGATGTCGACCCCAGTAGCTGAACAAAACAAAAGAAAGAAGACAGTGTCGACACCACCATGGCTGGTGTCGACCCCTGAAGCCAAAACCCAACATAATAGGAAGAAAAACAACCGCTACAAACATGGTTTCCCAGATTCAAAAGTAATAAACGGGTCGGGTCAAATCATGATTGCTATAATGATGATCTATAGAGGATTATTGAGATGGAAAATTTGTGGTTTCTTTTTGTGATGAAGCTGGAGATTGTTGTTTTTACACCAAATAAAGTCTTTCATCTTCTTTTTGCTAGTCTCTTCTTGGGTTCTTGTTAGTGAATAAGTTTTCCATGTCCATTGCATTGTACAATTGCAAGAAAAATACAATAACCAAGAATGAAAATTTCTAGCTACACAAACAAGATTGCTTCAAAGACAATTTTTTTAAAAAAATTTATTTATAAATAACCAAACTTTATTGAAAAAGTATCAAGATGATGCAAATAATATAAAAACCTCAAAGGCAACTCTTTTTTGGCATATGTAGCAACTGGTTTGCAATTTGTAAATCATCACTATCTTTCTCCTTCTCTTGATTCATTTTTTTTCAATTTTTCCATCTTTCTTTGCATCAAAGTGATCATTCTCTGCATTTCATCACCTCTTTGCATGTCACTACTTGTTTATAAACCATCATTCTCAATAGCCCTTCTCAACTCCATGTTTTTCCTTAGCAACATAGCACCAAACTCCTTCCCTCTTTGACAAGTGGGGGGGATCATACACCAACAAAAAAATCTACAAGATAGGTTTGCCTACAAAAATAAAAATAAAAATAAATAAATCACATACAAAAATTAAATTAACAACAAAATCTAGAGTGGTAATTTTTGGGTGTGCAAGGGCAGCGAAGTAATTTTGGCATTGCCATTAGAGAAGTGAAGTGAATTTCCAATTCAAATAGTTTGAGAGGGTAATTGTTGAGTTTAAAACATTAGAGAGGTAAAGTGTAAATGGTTGATAGTTAAGGGGGTTTAATGTAATTTATCCTATAATTTTTCTTAATTTTAATGTCCCTCATACGTGGCACTCTATATAATTTCATATTTTTAAAATACCTCATCATTGTGGTAATTATTGGCCCACTCTGCTAAATACTTTGATACATAAGTTTCCAATTTATTATATATTCCTATATTAAAATTTAATTACATTTTAGAGGGAAGTTTGGATTGGGGGAGATAATTAATTGAAGGCTTATAGTATATTTAACAATCTACTAATTAAAAAGAGAGAGTTTTAATTTTTTATAGGGTAAATTACATTGACACCCCTTCTATTCTTTTGAAATCACATTGACACCCTCTTTATTATTTGAAATATCATTAACCTCCCTTACTTTTAAAATATGTGTAATAGTTAAGTCCATCCGTTAATAAACCATCCATAAACTAAACAAAAAATGATGACATTAGCATAAGAAATATTTAAAATGTCAAAATTACCCTCTCACTTTCTCCCTCCCCACTTATTCTTTTCCACAGTTACATAACCTATATGTATATATATATATATATATATCACCACTGTTGGCATCACATTTAAACCATCCAATTCAAAAGTGACACATGGCAACAAAAGGTATTCTGTGGCATTCGATGAGATAGTGAAGAGTCTTACATTCGAAGGAGCCCACGTGAGTTGTGAATGCAAATTCAACTAGTAGAGAGCAACATATGAAAGGCACGTGAATAAGGAGTTTACAAGGAGCAGTTGGTAACAGTTACACATACACGAAGGGAAGATGATGGCCCTAAGAAGTAGGGAGAATAAAGAAGATCATGGTGGAATATAGCAGTCTAACTGCTTTGAAAGCACCAAGAGAAGGCAATAAATAGATGAAAACAAAGACTGGAGAGGCCCCCGACCAAAATCCAGACTTTACATCTTTGTCAATTTTATTTATCTTTAAATTTCTTCACTCTATTTTTATGCACTATACTTACATTTCATAGAAGTAAATTAGCCTTGTAATTCCAAAATCCGATCGGTTTAAAAGTTTCAAAATTGCCCTTACTAAAGGTAACATTTCTTTGTAATTGTTTATTTAGTTAATCAATTACAATTTCTGCTCAGTCTCTCCCTCCTATTCTGTTATGAATTTGAGTTAAACCTTTGGTTTATTTCTTCAACACAACATAGTAAAGTCCTCTTCATTAAGGTTAAGAGAACCTTAACACAATCGCTTGATAAAAATTGACATTTAATATCTGTAAGGACTTTTCAGATTCTTGCCGGCACGCATATTTCTAACCTTTGAAGTATCAAAAATAACTAACATACATTTTTTGGAATTCCTAGTGGGACCAATTTTGTGTTGAAAATATGGTTCGAACATGGCGCCAAGGCGAAGAATATCTAGATAATGAAGACGTTGAAATACAAGGAGAGGGTTTTTTGCTTCCAATAGAAGCCATAACTGACCCTCATTTTACATCTGACCTACTTTTAAATGGCCATCAACAGGTAGAAAAAGGTCCACACCTAAGGATGGATGCACCTACTCAACATATTGGATATTTACAAGGCCAAACTTATAAACATGCACCCTCTCAAGGGCAAACACTTGGTCAGAGTAGTCAGAGCAGGAGTGAACCACTAATATTCACTCTTAGTATGCCAAATGAACAATGGAGTGGAATGATGTCCATAATGAGCGAAACAAGGAATACAAACCTAAAAAATTTGTTTGATTCATTTGGTGCTTCACTTGTTCAAAGAATTGATAATAGGTTGGAAAATATAAGTCAAAGTATAGGTCCTATTTTAAGTAATAAGAGCCCTGTTCAAACATTAACCCAGCCTAGGGCAGTTCCTAGTAGCAGTCAAAATGGTGATGAAAGCAGAACAAGAAACGCACAATTATTCTACGAATCGGTTAGACCTACACCTCCAATTGGTCCAGGGCCTTATCGAAGAGTCCTAATGCTCAAGAATAACATGTTGTGTATGTAGAGCCTTAGGTATTACCTTTGAGTACATCTGGTAATACTACACATGGTCAGGCTTAAACACAGAGTACTACATGAATAGTGACGAATTCAGTCTTCGAACCTATACTTGGGCGGTTTGTGGAACCTTTTAGGCCACAACTTGTTCCACTTAGGGAAGAAGACATCATAAGATATGAGCAGGCACCAAATCCTATAGTATATTCTTTGGACTAAGTGGTTGCACCCTTTGTGCAAGCCATACCAAATGTGCAGCCTCAAGTCCCTAGGCAACAAATCCATCAAGAATATATGCCACATCAAGCCCCACAATGTGTCCCTAATGTTATTCCTAAGGACTAATTGCTTAACATGGTGCAAGAAGTGTGTGGTCTTGTGGCTCGAGGAGTGCAAACACCAGTTTATAAAAAGCCATACCCTGATTAGGTAGATAGGCTACATGAGTTTTCAAAGGGATATAAGGTCCCAGATTTTACCTTGTTTAGGGAGGATGGAAACCAATCAATTGTAGAACACATTGCTAGATTCATAGGACAATGTGGAGAATACATGAATCGTGACTATTTAAAGCTTCGATTGTTTCCTAGTTCATTGATTGACTCAGCATTTGCTTGGTATATCAGTTTGTTGCCTGGTACGGTTCAAACTTGGCCACAAATTGAGGCAATGTTTCATGCACAATTCTTTCAAACTAAACCAGAGGTCACAATGGCTGACTTAGCAAGGTTAAGCTAAAGGATAGCGGAAAAAGCTACTTAATTAATAGTAAGATTTAAGAGGTCTAGAAGTAAGTGTAGAGTAGTCCTCCCAGAGCTTAAATTTGTCAAATTGGCTCAAAATGGTTTAGAGTTTAGGCTTCGAAAGAAGTTTGATGCAACATATTTTAGAGACTTAGTCGATTTGACTTATAAAGTGTCTAGGTACGAATCGTTGCTAGAGAAAGAACAAAATAGGAACAATTCCTTATATAAAACCTATTATAGGGACCTTAACATGGAAATAGTTGCTGCTAAAATTGTAGGCAAAGAACCATACGTATGTGATATCTTAGTTAAAAAAGAAACTACAATAAATCATCAGTTTAAAAAGAAGGAATTTTATATTAAAAAAAAAAAATACTCTTTTGATATTTCTAAAGTTGATGAAATATTTGATCATTTATTAGCAATATAGTTTCTAAAGATCCCTAAAGAAGTGGTTATGCCAATTTGGAATGAGTTAAATGGTAAAATGTACTATACATAGCGTAATACTTGGTCTCATTCTACTAAAAATTGCATTGTTTTTCGAGATAGGATTGGGAAGCAGGTCAAGAAGGGTAGGCTTCAGTTTCCAGCCAAGACTGAAAAGGCAATGGGAATTGACAAAGACCTATTTCCAGAAGGAAATGAGGTGGAAGCCAATGTTGGAGTTCTAGACTCAATTATTTAGGCTTTGGAATGAGGCTGAGAGAATTAGATGTTTTGGATGTTGAGATGAATTAAATGAGGCAATAATTTGCTTCGAAAGAAAGAAAGTCATCCCAAAAGATTGAAGAAATTGGCTCTTCACATGGCCACCAACAATCTGATCACTTAGTGAATGCATGTACTTTGAAGATTTCAGTTGTTCAGAGGGTTTGCCCTAGGTATGAGAAAGGTTATAAATGAGTGAAAGGAATACCTAAAAAGGTCAGTCCCAGAGACAACATTCTAAGATTTGTAACTAAAAGGCTTAGAAGCAAGCTCTGCCAAACTTATGGCCCATATTAACTAGTGGCTCCTTCTCAAAAGACAACTGGGGGCAAAGGAAGGGGAACAAGAGGATCATTCAGAGGTAGAACCCATGGGGATTCATGAATAGACTCCCTCAATCAATCCTTTAGGGAGAGAAGACTTGAGAGAAGTCTAGAAGTTGGAACTTCGATGCCAAAAACTTCTTACATAAGCAAAAGGCAAGTGTATTCCAGGGTGCCAAAAGTCCCTAATTGGTTTGTCTTGCAGACCAGGCCTAAGGAAAGTTAGACTGAACCTTAATAGGATCAGAAATTGAAAATGGGTAAGCCACCTCCTATAGTGCCTAATTAGTGGTTCATGCTAAAGGATCCAAAGAAAGGCAGTCAGATTTGGTGTCCATTCTCTCCAAATCACAAAGAAGAAAGATCCAAAGGAAATTCACCAAGTACCAAAAGGAATTCGAAGACCCTATCAAAATAATTCCCAGAGAAGGGAAGTGTAGAGACAAAGGGGTTGAGAAAGAGCATGTGAGATATAATCATGCTCAGGAAAAGAGAGAACAATTGACTCGAATTCATACTGAATTAACAACTGAAAAAAATACCAGTCTAATAGGCTTGTCTAAGGCCTTGATAAAAAAGATATTTTTATTTATCCTCGAGTGGGGAAATGATATTTTTATATTCTAATATTAATTATAAAAGTGATATTGACTGAAAAGTCAACATGTACCACTTTATCCCAATTGGAAGCTCAAGCAGATTTCATGATTTATGGATCCAACTAATGAGGATGGTTAAAAATCACAAAAATAAAAAACAAAAGGAAATTTTAATTCACTATAAACTTAAAAAACAAAATTACAAATAAGTTACCAACTTTATACATATTAACAATTAAAATTATAAATTTTTTCATAATTCTATAATACTTTTTTGATAGTACAATTGATAGGTAATTTTCCCAAAAAAGAAAAAAAAAAGAAAATTACAATTTTTTTCAGCATTTGACCTTTTTAATAAAATAAATCCTGATGTTTTAATTTTATTAATTTAAACTATAATATTTTGATTTATTTTCTATCTAAACTATTTGCTTATTTTCGCTAAGTAAGAATGATGAAAAAAATTATGTTTTAGCCATTAATTCAATATAAGTGTACACAAAATATTTAAAATACATTTTTGTTGAATTTAATGACTAAAATATTATTAGTTTTAGTTGGTTTTACTTAAAAAAAATAAATTAAAAGATTAAAAGATTAGGATTGAAAATAAATTAAAAGATTAGGATTTAAATTAGTAAAATAAAAATCATAGAGTTCATTTTGTGTCAAACCCGGAGTTTTTTTTTATTATTATACACTTTTATATTTCATACATTTTTTTTATAAATATATTTTAACATATTTTTTACGCATATCAAATATATATATATATATATATTTTTACGTATATAGAGCCCTTTTGGTAACTTGCTTAAAAGTCACCTCTTTTCGAATTTTTGTTTTTAGTGACTTTTTTTTTATCAAATTATGTCAATTTTTTTTTTTTTATAACTTTTTCAGTCCGTCTTGTTGACACGAATCGAAAAAGTATATATATTTTTAAAAAATTTAAAAAAAAATAAAAATAATCAAAATAAGCCAAAAAAATCTACTATTTTTTACTTATTTTTCGTCTTTTTTTTGGAATTTTTTTAAAAAATTATAATTTTCCGGTTCACCTTATAAAACTGAATTTAGAAGCTTAAAGTTTTTTTTTTTTTTTTTTTTTTTTTTTTTTTTTAAATAGTTCACTAAGAACAAAAAAAGAAAAAAAAAGAAAAAAAAAGGAAGTAACCCAAAGCAACTCATACCCATGAGGGGGAGAGGGAGGGATAGAAAAACCAGGTAGTTTATTACTTAAAAATAACTTAAATTAAGCTTAAAAAATTAATTATTTAAAAACTAAAAGAGAGGTGATGTTAATTTTTACTTTTTAATTATTAACTTATTTTAAGATCAATAATTATGAATTTTTAACTTTCAATAATCTCTACCAAACAAATCTAATGAGTGACCGAGCCCAAGAGAGAAAAAAAGAAAAATAAAAAAATTTCAACATATACATATACACGCATGTATGTACAATATGATATATAAATTATGTATATATATAAAAAAATTCAAATACCATAGAAGTAATTTCTAATAGGATGAAATTTTTTTGGTGCAAAATAAAAAGAAAGTGCAGGATAGGAGAAAAATTAGATATGTATTTTTTTATACCGAGGGCCATTTTATGTATAAAATGAGATATATTTTTTAAAATGTTATGACAAATCATATTTTTCACAGAAACAAGGGGGCCATGGCCCCTTATAGTCTTCTCCTAGTTCCGTCCCTACGTACCGGGTACACGAAACACGTATCTAAATTTTTTTTTCTCTTAATTTTTGGCATACCCAGATATATTTAGTATATACCCAAGCTGTACCATAACTTAATTGAAACAATATTTTCTACAGAAATAAAACTCCTTTCACTAGATTTCTTTTTTAGTTTTTGTTTTATGCTTAGTATGATTTTAAATTTAAACAATAGTTTGCAAGTTATTTAATATATTGATATTTAATTTTGATTTATACCTTTACTTTTGATATTAAATATTAATTGTAAGTTAGACCTTAACAAATTAAAATATTTAATTAATTTTTATATTATTTAAATTAAAAATAAATATTTTTTTACAAACGTATTGAGCTATATATATATCTTATTTTTTTTTATTATAAATTTTATCATATTAACATATTTATATCGTATCAATTTTAATATTCGTGCCTATATCCGTAATTCATAGCTCACAACAATGCTTTTGCTTGGTGTCTCTGTCCAGCGGGCGTTACAAACCCTTTTTCATTTCCCTTGCATGCTGCCTCTCTCTCTCTCTCTCTCACTCAAATTTTTTTTCCTCTCTCTCTCTCTGATTATACTAATACAGTGTCAACAACTTTCGTCTAAAATTTTTTTTCCTCTAAACATTCATAATCACATCTCGGAATCAGAGCTCAAGTTGTGATATGCGTTGAATTTAACTCTCTCTGTTTGTGTTTGACACCTATTTGTAATATTTCTTCTCCGTATGAATGTATGCTTACATTTTTGTGTATAATAAGTGAAAGATGATCTATCTATCAATGACAATCGATCGAAATATCCGTGAGGGTGTTTATTACGCAAGAATGTTGAATATTCGAAAGATAGAAAAATAGTAAACTTTGTAGTTCTTTTATATATCTCATTCACAAACCTGTTGTCACTATTTATATATAAATAGGAGACTCTTGGCAATAGGTATAATATAATAACAGTTGCCATGTTTCACAGAGTTGTGTCTGTTAAGGTTTGAATTCAAATTATTAACCAACTAACGGATAGTTCAATATTCTTGCGGGAAGGTTTATAACACTGCAAGAGAGAGAAGTTTCAGTGAAGTGAGTCACACCAATTTATGGTGTGGTCACTCTTTATTCCATCATCTCCCACTTGAACACACCATAATAAGATGATAAACCTAAGTTGAGCATTTTTAATCTTGGTACCAAAATTTTGCCTCATGCCAACTTTCATCTATGAAATTACCTCATAGATCGACGTCTGATTGTGACTGGGCTATACGTGCGCACATTTTTGTCACCAATCTGACCGCACCCGTACGAATGTGTTCTCCTACTGATAACACATTCCAGATGACTTCAATTCACTATATAACAAGTGAAAGGTATCAATTTTCAGTAATGGATTCATAGTCCATACCCAATCACCATTGACGACTTTAGCCGTACACATTTTTCATGTGTCGACCTGCACTGAAATTATTGTTAAGTACTTCCTTTAAGACCCATTCCTGAAGGTTTTCCTTAACACACCTTATCAATGACTTTTTGTTGATCAAGCAGACAATATCATCTAGTTAGCACGTTGCATATTATGGACTTTACATCTCATGCTAACTTATGATATCCGTACCTTGTCAGTTCCTCTATCTTGTTACCTGACCAAACACATGTTTCCATGCAAGATAGAGTCGCAAAAACATCGGTTATCTAGGCGTCCCCAGAGTCATCCGACTATGCTCTTATATACGTAGCTAAACCACCTAACTAGGTATTTTTCAATCCCATATTAGCTATATGTTCTTTGAATTTTTCCAGAGACAACCCTTTGGTCATAGGGTCAGCCACCATCTCTTCTGAGGGTATATAGTTGACTTTTATTTCACCTCTCTCCACTATGTCCTGAATATAGTGGTAACTAACATCAATATGTTTTCCCTTAGAGCTATTTGCTCCACTTTTTATTAATGAGATGGCAGACTGATTGTCACAAAACATACTGACCGGTCTGACAGGTATACCTAATTGTAAACTGTCAACAAATCGTTTTATCCAGACCGCATTACCAACGACTGTGCTACAAGCTATGTATTTAGTTTCCATAGTATATTTTGCAACACAACTCTGTTTCTTACTTAACCAAGAAACTGCTGTTCCACCAAACAAAAACACATGATCACTAGTAGATTTTCTATCATCTACATCTCCTGCAAAATCCGCGTCAGTGTATCCTTTTATGTCTAGATCACACAAACCAAAACATAACTTAAAGTTTTTAGTGCCTTTTAATACCTGAATATTCTTTTGACTGCTTGCCAATGTTCCTTACCTGGATTAGATTGAAACCGACTTTCCAATCCGACTGCATGACAGATGTCAGGTCTAGTGCTTGTCATGGCATACATTAGGCTGCCTACTGCTTGAGCATACGGAACATTTCTCATTTCCTCAATGTCAGACTTAGTTTGAGGACTCATACTTTTATTAAGACTTTGTCCCTTTCAAACAGGCGTACTTAAAGAATTACAATTATCCATATTAAATCTTTTGAGCACCTTGTCTAGATATTTCTCTTGATCTAGATATAATAATTTTGAATTTCTATCTCTTGAAATTCTAATTCCTAGAACATAGGTTGCAAGACCCATGTCTTTCATTTCAAATCTAGATGTTAAGAAAATTTTGGTTTTTATAATCATATCTGGACAGTTTCCTGCTAACAATATGTCATCCACGTATAAAGACAATATTGCTAACTTGTCAACATTTTTCCAGATATAAACACAGTGATCTAATGGACTTACAACATAGCCCATTTCTAAAATGGCTTGGTGGAATTTCAAGTACCATTGTCTTGAAGATTGTTTAAGTCCATATAGAGATTTCTTCAACTTGTAGACTTTATCCTCGTTGCCTTGGTTATGGAAACCATCAGGTTGCATCATATAAATTTTTTCTTTTATTTCTCCATTGAGAAAAGCAGTTTTAACATCTAATTGATGCAATTCCAAATCCATCTTGGCTACTACCGCCATTAGAATCCTTATAGAGGCAAATTTTGCAACAGGAGAATATGTATCTACGAAATCTATTCCAGGTTGTTGAGTGAATCCCTTGGCTACTAACCTGACCTTGTATTTCTCCAAACTTCCATCTACTTTGAATTTCTTTCTAAGAACCCATTTGCAACCAATGGCTTTTCTTCCATTCGGAAGATCGGTTAATTCCCAAACATCATTTTTCTTGATCGAGTCAAGTTCTTCATTCATTGCCTCAAGCCATTGTGTAGCATCACTGCTACTCATTGCTTCATTATAACTAGTAGGATCATCTACTAAGTTATTAAGTTCTTCAATTTGAAAAACATAATGATCTTTCAAAACCGTAGATGGACGTCTTGCTCTCTTACTTCCACTTATCTCAGAATTCGAAGCAGGTAAAACAACGTCATGTAAGTGGCGTTTACTCCCACTAGTAGATGGTTCGGGAAGAACATGTGGGCTGTGTGACAAAAAAGGAAGAGAAGAATCCTGAGATACTTCAGAGAGCAATTCAATTTGTTCAATAGGAGTAACAAGAGTAGTGGATTCAAGAAAAATAGCATCTCTACTTTCTATTAATCCACGTTCGGGATGGTAAAAACGATAACCACTCCCATTTTCGACATAACCAATAAACTTGCATTCCCAAGTTTTGCTTCCCAATTTATTCCTTAAAGGTTCGGGAATAAGGACATGTGCCTTACATCCCCAAACTTTGAGATTGTGAACATTAGGTTGAGTTCCATGCCAGCATTCATAAGGAGTTAAAGGTTTGGCTTTTGTTTCGACTCTATTTAAGATGTACGCAGCGGTGGACAAGGCTTCCCCCAAAAAATGAATAGGAAGATCAGCATGAGCCATCATAGACCTTGTCATTTCCATGAGAGTACGATTTCGTCTTTCTGCAACCCCATTTTGTTGTGGTGTATATGGCATTGTAAACAAATGTTTGATGCCATGCTCCTTGCAGAAAGAATCCATGGCTTCATATTCGCCACCTCGATCATTATTCAAGTGTTTAATGGATCGACCAAGTTGTTTTTCGACCTCTAATTCATAGTCCTTAAACTTTTCAATTGCTTCTGATTTGTATTTAAGAAGGTAGATATAGATATCCATATCTTGAATAATCATCAGTGAAAGTAATAAAGTATTCCATGCCTCGATGAGTTTTAGTTCTTAAAGGCCCACAAATGTCCGAATGAATTATTTCAAGTAATTCCGATGATTTCCAATGTTTAATAAATGGCTTGCTGGTCATTTTACCTTTGATACATGGTTCACATATATCAAAATCATCGGAACATACTTTAGGCAATAAGCCACTTTTAAACATTTGAGACATTTTATTTTTATTAATGTGACCTAACCTTAAATGCCACAAATAAGAACTATTACTAGTAGAAACATGTAAATAATCAGAAATACATACTTTATTATCAATAGGAAGAGAGTACACGTCATTCACTCTTACACCTTTCACTAATACACTCCCTTTCTTAATCAACATAGTGTGAAACCTAAAAGTAACCTCAAAACCTTTTTGAGTTAACACCGGAACTGAAATTAAATTTCGCCGAATGTTAGGTACATAAAGCACATCATGAAGCACAATAGAAGTCCCATTAATAGAGAATTGACAATTGCCGATACCCAAAACATCACTATAAGAGTTGTTGCCCATGTAGATTCTGTGTTCACCAACCTTCTTTTCAGTAAATTCTACGAACATGTCTTTATTTTGCACAATATGCCTGGTTGCAGCAGAATCAATACACCATGAATTTGATGAAGGTTCAAGTACCATTGCTTCAGAAACTGTCATGGCAACAGGGTTATTCACCTTTGGCTGTTTCTTCTGAGGACAATTGGCTTTGATATGCCCTTTTTGACCGCACTTGTAACATGGGCCAATTTGATGCTTGTGATGTTGTTGTTTTTGCCATTCTTGTGGTTTCTTCCATCCTTTCTGAAATCCCTTCTTCCATTTTTTCTTAAAAAAAGTCGTCTTTTTCTTGTTGAATGGAGTGTGGGTATTATTCTGTGGTTGTGGTAAAGATTGTGCCATCAACAAGTTAGAAGACAATCATTCTTTACGCCTGCGCTTCATTCTTTCTTCTTCCAAAACTAAGAGTACAGGCAATGTGACCATTGAAAGATGTGATAACATGATCCCAAGATAATGGAAGACTATTGAGTATAGTAGTTACTTGCATCTTGTCCGACAAAGAGTGATCAACATTGGATAATTCTTTAGCAATTAATTCCATTTGATTAACATGATCACCAACACTATCATTATCACTCATACGAGTATTATTATATTTGTCCAAGAGCAATTGAATTTGGGTATCCGATTGGACTCCATACTTACTTTCTAGTGCTTCCATTAGTTGTCTTGCCGTTTCATGTTCTTCAAAGAGCAGAATTATGTTATCTTTCATATTATGTAACATAGTTGCCTTTGCCTTTGCCATTGCATCATCTTCTATCCATTTATTTTGGAACCAATTTGAATCATCATCTGGTTTAGAAGTGGATAAAGTATGCAATGTTTTCTCATGTGTAAGAAGATAAGATATGTGGCGTTTCCATACTCGGAAATTATTTCCATTTAGCATCTCGATTTTCGAAGAATCCATTGTATTTTTAATAGCCATATTAAAAATAAAATGTGATACTATGAAAATTCAAATGAAAATTCAAATGTGAATATTACAATACTAAACTAAAAATAAAAATAAGCAAAATTAAAAAACAACAACAATAAGGAAAAGCCTTGCAGTGGTTGAATCAGCCCCTGTGATGAAAATGATGTGAAGGAATAGAACGATATTGATGCCTTGGGTAAGAAGAATGATGAAAACCCAAAGACCTAGTAAACCCAATACTTTGCTTATAAGTATTGTAATAATAATTACGAGCCCAAGGAACACAATGGTGCCTTTTAAACAATGTTCCTTTGGATGTTTTCCTTGGTAACACCTTGGATAGCCTCCTCCTCGAATTTTGTTTTCAGAAAATTTAGTACAACGAGCCATGGAAAAATTCTTAGAAGAATTCTGAAAATTTTGGCTTTTGAATGACTGAAAACGGCCTTGAAATGAGTGAGAACGAGCCAAAAAACCAAGTGGACCAGGCTGCTGTCGGTCCGGGTACTGTGCTGGACCGGCTGAGACCGAATCGGCGTGAACCGCTGGTCAACGCGCGGGTCAGGCGAGGCAGATAGACACGGGTCCGGGGGCGGGGCGCTGGTCGCTGGGTCGACGCGCAGATCTGGGCGCGGACCTGGGCTGGCACGCGGGTTGGCGCGCTGGGCTGGCTGGGTTGGCACACTGGGCTGGTCCGTGTGCTGGGCTGGCTGTGTCTCTGGATTGGGCTCCACTTGGCTGTGGGCTGCGCCTGAGTAAATGGGCTGAACAAAATTCTTTTTAATTTTCAGGCCCAAAGGAATTGATTTCCTTGCTGTGGTCCTAATTTTTGGGCCTTTTCTTTTAATTTTTGAATTCAGCCCAACCCTATTGAATTGCAAAATAGAGTCTTCTTCTTCTTTTTCTGGGCACTGTAGATCGTCTTCTCTGGTGGGGGTAGGAGTCCAAACATTGTAAGTTGAATTTTGTGGATCAAATTTTTTCCGTTTTTCACAACGAATTACACCGTTGTGATCAAAATTCTGTGAAGAACAAGAAGGAGCAAATTTGGAGACCCAATTGGAACCGAAAAATATTTTGTAAAATTTCTTCCAACGGTGCAATTCGGCTTCACTTTCGGCAAGGTTCGGAACAACAACGCCATCAATAGTTATTTTCTTCGGATAGTATTCTGGGAATACGACACGGTGATAATTATATAAACAAACAGAATTCACCAATGCCGAAGATTGTTGATCAATTATTTTCTGAATTTTCGGCAAAAAGATTTCGGAAACTTGTCTTTCTTCCGGACTAAAATTCGACATCTGCGATAATGGGTAACTGTGCTTTGATACCACTGAAAGATGATCTATCTATCAATGGCAATCGATCGAAATACCCGTGAGGGTGTTTATCACGCAAGAATGTTGAATATCCGAAAGATAGAAAAATAGTAAACTTTGTAGTTCTTTTATATATCTCATTCACAACCTGTTGTCACTATTTATATATAAATAGGAGACTCTTGGCAATAGGTATAATCTAATAACAGTTGCCATGTTTCACAGAGTTGTGTCTGTTAAGGTTTGAATTCAAATTATTAACCAACTAACGGATAGTTCAATATTCTTGTGGGAAGGTTTATAACACTGCAAGAGAGAGAAGTTTCAGTGAAGTGAGTCACACCAATTCATGGTGTGGTTACTCTTTATTCCATCAATATGAGGTTACATAAAAAATGTGGTAGCTTGATATATATTATTGATTCAACTTTTTTAAAATTAAAATATTTTGAATAATTGATGATCTAACAAACATAATGTTGTACAAAGAGAAAAGTGATAATTTTTTTAATGGAATAATATGGTTAAATATGTTAAATATAGTATATATATATATATATATTATTTATATCATATTAATTACCATCTTTAGAATTATCATATTTAGATTTCTTTTCTCATATATAAAGGAATTTGGTATTCATTGTTTATTCATTTAATATATTGCAGAGTTTCGTTCTCTCTCTCCCTCTCTCTTATACCATAACATAGTATCAGAGTTTGGTCTTGGTTAACCTCTCACCTCTCGTGGTATAAGTCTCTATCTGAGTCTATTTTTTTCATCCAGTCCATCTTTTAATCAGACCTCTCAATTAGCTCTATGTGCTATGAAGCTGCATGTAGAAGGAGTGTTAAACTTAATCGCATATTGCCAGTCTAAGTCTCCCAAACTTGATTAATATAATTTAACAAAACAACTCAGTTTTTAAGATAATCTTAATTTATAAAATGTTATTGGTATATCATTCTATTTGAAGGGTTCATGGCAAATTTTTTTCTTCTATTTTCTCTTGAGGCATTCAAACTTTTAGCATTACAATTAATTTTATTTATAGATCCAGTAATTTCAATTTTAGTAACCTTTAGGCTTGAGATTTTAAATTTTGAGTTGAATATCCGGTTTGGTTTCATTTTTAAAATGCATTTTTTAAAAATTTTTTGTTAAAAAAATTAAAAATTAGTTCCATGAATAAAATGAAAAATAAAATAAAAAGCATTCGTAATTTTTAATAAAGAACTTAATTTTGTTGCCATCAAACTAAATTCTATTTTTTGAAAAAAATAAAAATAAAAAATAAAACGGCTTTTGAAAATGTAACCAAACAGTGTTTCTTCTTGGTATTAATGTCAAAATAGAAACAATTTTTTTTGAGCCCTATAATTTTAATTGACTCTATTTTAATATTAAATTTATAATTTTATCTCAATTTAATCAAATTAATTACAATATTTAACATTTTTTAATGAAAAGTATGGACATAATTGATGTGCTATGTGTTTATAGGTAAAACTATAAATTTGTTCAACTTAGTGAGTTGACATCAATTAACTCAGTTTTTATTTTTTTTCAAAATCCTAATTGATATTATTAATTAGATAAAATTGACACAAAATTTAAAAATAAAAATAAAAATCAAACTTATTAAAATGAAAAGGGACTTAAAATGACATAAAAGTTAAAATACAGCAACTATCAATATAATTTACTATATTTTATTCTTATTATTTTAAGAGTCAAGATGCAGGATTATATCTAACACATAAGCTCCAAAGTGGCGGAGGGGAGTGAACTTTCAGCAAGTGGTATGTGGCACAAACAGGAACTCAAGAGAGCTCCTAGGTTTGAGTTCCTAGGGGCGGAGGCAAGTGAACCTCCAAAAAGTGATATGTGGTATAAATAGGAATTCATGAAACATGCCCTAATATTGCCTTTAACGAGGTGTTAGCCTATTTAAGAGCATATCTATTAAAGCTATGTTTGGTTTTTGTTTTTTGGTTAAAAAAATATAAAAGATAAAATTAATTACATAAGTTAATAAGATAAAACGTCACATTCAAATTATAATTATTACATTTTTTCTCCCACAAAAATTAAAAAAATCAAAAATCAAAAACCAAAAATAAAAACCAAACGAGACTGAAAAAGCCAGACTAAAATAGTCAAAAAACCAAAAAGCCAGACTATTTTAACTCTTCCCAAACAAAGACTAAGATTGTTAAATTTTTAGTTAAATTTTAATTAAAAGTCTATTTTTTCAATTTAGTCAACTATCTTTTTAAATATATTTTTCAACAAACTTTATATTTTTTATTTTATTTGTTGAGTCATTTTTTCCTAACTGCATATTGCTACTGGTTCGATGTTTACCTAAAATAGCTAGTTAAGAATTGAGTTTGATAGAATGTGTTTTCATGACCTTGTTTGGCAAAGGCGTTTTTTGGTTTTTTAGGCTAAAATTCACAAAAAGACAAAATAGATTAAAATAATCAATAATTATAAATATCACATTAGATCTATAATTATTTCACATTTTCACTTATAAATATCACATCTAACTATAAAAAAAGTAACCATATTCCTAAACACAAATATTTTAGCCTACTAAAATAATCAAAAACTAAAATAACTTACTAAATAGCTAACTGTCCAAACGAGGCCTATGATTTTGTGTTATAAGATAACTAAGAGAAGGCTCTAATAAGCTTGATAATGATGCTCTAAAATAGGTCTTCATATTGCCTTTGAGGTTATCTTATTTAAATAAAAAATTATATAAAGAGAGATTGAAATTTGAAATCAAAATCTTTGGTCAGATAGGGAAAATTTTATCATTTAAGTGACACACGGTATGGTGGTGTTCGATAAAATTGGAAATTAAAAATTAAAAATTAAAAATTAAAAATTAAAAATTAAGTATTAAAAATTGAATGTTGAATATTTTAAATTGAGAAACCGTTTAATAAAAATTTAAGTGTTGAGCTAAAAATAAATTGTTTGATATATATAAAATCAAATTTAAAATTTATTATTTTTAAATTGTATATGTCAATTTTTATATTGTGATGGTGGTGATAGTGGTGGTAGTGGTGGTATGATGGTGATGGTAGTGGTGGTACTGGTAGTGGTAGTACTGGTGATGGTGGTAGTAGTGGTAGTGGTAGCATTGATAGTGGTTGTGTGGCAGCGGTGGTAGCGGTGGCGGTGGCGGTGGCGGCGGCGGCAACATGGTAGTGATGGTGATATTAAAATGATGGTGGTACTTATGGCAACAATGCTAATAGTGATGAAGAAGATGGTAATGGTGGTGGTGGTGGTGGTGGTGGTAGTAGCGGTAGTGATGGTGGTGGTGGTAGCAGTAGTAGTAGTTGTAATAGTGGCGATACTGGTAGTAATGATAGTGATTGTGGTCGTGGTAGTGGTGACATAGCGATAGTGGTAGCAGTAGCGACGATGATGGTGGTGATAGTGCTGGTGGTGAGTTTATAATCATGTATATCGATACTTACGTTTACTATTTATAAATACAGTTAGAATTAAAAAAGTTTCACATGACTTAACATTTTGTTAAGTTTTAGCTTATATTTTAAGAGATATTTAAAATTTTAAGCAATATCAATTTTGGTTATCAAATGGGCTTAATTGATTCTCACTTATTGCATTCAGTTTTAAGTGTTGAATCATGTTAGCAAACACCCCAAAAGTATACTGTGAAATCAAAATCAAAATTTATATATTTCAAATTTAACAATACACTCATCAAGTGGGTGGACACCTAGTTTTTTTTTTGATTGGTGAAAGTTAATGGTTATTGTTAGATTAACACATCAGGAGAGTTAAAACACACACTTATACACCTTGCAAAAAAATATTGCCATCATATTCCACTCCCAATTGCCCTCCTATTCCATACCTGTCTCTTAAGAGAGGTTTGGTGGCCAAAGGACCTATCACGAGTCTCGTTTCGATGATCTGAACCGTTTATTTTGTAGAGATTTCAATTTATAATATTCATGAAAAAAAATTGTTCGATTCAATAATTGTAATTTTTCATTTATTGCATTTATATTTAAAAAAATAGATGACAAATATATTTTTAAAATAAACCATTGATTTTTTTGGGACAAATGCTATAAAATAAAATGTTATGATTATTGAATTGATCTAAATTTTTTTATGATTATTATGTATTAATCATCTTACAAAATGAACGATTCAGATAATTAAAATGAGACTCGTGGTGGGCTATAAATTTATGAAATTCTCCCCTCTTGAAATCTCATATGAGATAAGCCTAAGCCTTAATTTAGGGAAATGCTAGACATCGTAAAAGATTTATTAAATTTTTTATCAAATATTTTATATGGGTGTGAGATTCACACCATATATGAATCTTATACAGATTCCACACTCATATAAAATGTTTAATAAACCTTTTAAGATGACTATCATTACTTAATATATATGGAAGTGATTGATGGTAAAGGCATTGAAGAGCCTTAAATGTTACTAGATTCTACGGAAAGTGAATGATATTGTAATCCATTGGAGCATTTAATTCTAACTATCTTATTAGTTGCTCCTTAAGACCCAGAGGAGCATTAGAGAAGCTGCACTTACGGATGAGAACGGGTAGGATATCTGCCGAGTCTCCAAGCCCCCACAAATGTATCCTCGACCCTATAGATGTGTAACATAATAAGAAATTTAACAATACTATTAATTTAATAATTAACATTAGAAAATATTATTTATAATTAAAAAAACATATTACATATTATACATGTATCAAAATTATATTATATATATGTAACATAATAAAAGCTCAATAGATATTATATATATATTCTATAAAAATTTAACAATATATTATACATATATTACATATATATGTAATATTATTATTTATTTGTGTATTAGGGACTCAGAAAGAGTTCACTTAAAAAAATACTCTCCTCTGTCTTTGACCAGAACTCAATCAGATTTTTTAAAAGCTTTTTTAAATTTGACTCTACCTTATTCAACACTCCCAAACTCATCCCATTAGGATGGGAGGGTCGGGAGAGTCGGGAACTCGGCAGATCGGGACATTTTACCTTCCCTAGCTGCATTGTTTAGTTTTGCCAATTCAACTGTGTTTAATTTTTCCCACAATCCAAAAAGAGAAAAAAAAAAAAAAAAGGCTTGGCAACAATAAATAGTTGAAAATAAGCATAAGAAAAAATTAAAGTCACTTTAATGAGTAAGATTGTGACATCGTTATCAATTAAAATTTTTTACTCATGCCACCCATAAAATATTAATGGATTAATCATACTTTTAACCTTTATATTTTAACTTAAATTTTATTTTAATTTGAACAATTTGATTTCTGTCTTTTAAGTTTAATTTAATTTGGTCTTTCCGTTTAAATTTTGCCTGCTTGTATGGTTTAGAAAATTGCTAAGTGTCTAAAGATTGTTAATTTTAACTTCCAAATTGGACGAAAAGACCAAATTAAAACCATTTAACAGGTAGAGATGAAATTGTTCAATTTAAAACTATAGAGAATGAAATTTGAATCAAATTATAAGAATGAAAAGTGTAATTAATCCAATATTTATTTATGTATTCATTTACTTTTTTCTATTTGTTTGTTTTGTTGATAGAGAAAATAAGGTAGAAGAAATAATTACAAAAAAGTGATAAATATTATAAATATTACTCTCTCTATCTCATTTGGTTGGCCCAATATTTTATTTTGGGATGTCCCAAAATGATAGTCCTATTTAAAAAGTCAAAAAAAAAAAAAGATTTTCCAAAACTAACCATTTTAAGTAATTATAAATATATCAAACATTTAAAAAGATAGAAATATTATGAAAAAATATTTTAAAATTTAAATTTAATGATTACATGCCCCTTAAAAAGTTGAAGCCTGAAAAAAGACCAACAAATTGAGACTTTGGAAATAATAGCAATTATGAATGTTTTTCATTAATATGTAATACTTTTAGGCCACGTTTGTTTGGCGGGTTAGGTTGGATGAGATTATTAGTAAAATAATTGTTAGTGAAGAGATTATTAATGTGGGGATTATTAGTGAGAGAATTAAGTAAAAGTGTGTCTGTTTTGATAATAGTATGAGAGATAATTAGTGATGAAATTGTTAAATTATTTTTATATAAAATAAATAAATAAATTATTTCTATATTAAAAAAATTAGAACAAATATTAAAACAAATTAGTGCACTTGGTAAAAAATATAAAATTTAAAAAATAAATTTTTTATATAAAATAAATTCAATTCACTCACTATTTTCTTAATCCCACCCAAAATCTAGCCAAACTAATCCCCTATACGAGGTATTCATACACCTACAGGACTATTAGTCCGCTTCCGTTTTTCAGAGCTGCTGCAGAGCTCTAATTAGAGCTGCTGCAGTACAGCTCTAATGAGCTGTCCATGAAAAAAGAAAAAAAAAAAAAAACAGTAAAGTAAAAAACAAAAAAAGAGAAGGAAAAAGACAAATTAAAACTCCTTTAGAGCTCTTTTTTTTAGAGTTATAAATCATTTTTCTCCGTTTTTATCAACAAAATATAGGCTATATAGGACCCACTGCCTATAGAGCGAAACACGCGTGACCTTATAGCACTGAGGGTAATTTCCCCTTGTCTATATGGCTCTATTTACAAACCAAGCTCTCTGGCTTTTACTCTTTTCTCAGATCCATCCAAGCTTGGTCTCCAATGGTTGATTTCAGTTACAAGTTTAAAGTAACCCTAGAGAGAGAGAGAGAGAGAGAGAGTTACAAATTACAAATGCATGAAATGGGGATTCCGGAGAATGACACAAAGCAAGACGGTTACAATCTCTATATCACTCCCTTCTCTTGCATTTGCATTTCGATCGCCATCTGTGTAAACTTTCTTTTCTTCTCTCTCCTCATGCTTGCCACGTCCATTAGCACCGAAGCTTAGCACAAAAAAAACAAAAAAACAAACAACAAAAAAAAAAGTTTGATTTTCTCCTATATAAAGACAGACAATAATCCTCACTACCCTCAAAACCAAACACACAAAATTTTCTTTTCCAATTTTTCTATGAGTGTTGTCTTGAAGAAGAGAATGGAGAAACTATCACCCTCTCCTTCTGTTGCCAAACCTGAGAGGCAGCCCTCACTTGAAGAGCCTTTAACTTTGTCCCATGAGCAAATCAATGCACTTAGGGTTTGTCAACCACCATATCTATATATATATATATATTCACTCTTTTGATTTTGAGATTTTCTTTAATCCTAAGTTTTGGGCTATTTTTTTTCTTCTTTTATTGTTTTTATGTTACAGGAGGCTGCCATGGAAGTGATTAATTCCCATACCAGAGAGGAAGCTGAGAAAATTTTCATGGCGGTAATGCCCCTCTCTTTCTTGAACTGTTGATGTTGTTATTCATCGAAACAGTGTTCGATATGCCAACAGCTGTGCCTTCGGTTGTTAGAAAAAAAAAAAAAAAAGAAGAGAAAAAGACAGTGACAGATATACTTGAGCATCTAAATACACATCCTGCGAAAGAACTATTGAAAAAAAATTGTGGGTAGCAAAGCTGGTGGTGGTAGAAATATATATTAGCCACAATTAATAATGATTTCTAGAAAGCCAATTTGATTAACAAATATATATTGGCATTTTTTTAAGGGTGTTGTTAGAGATACCTAATTTTCTACTAAACAAATGATCAAATGTCTCACGTAGGTGTGGGGTTCGCAATTTTAAAACTTCAAATTTTGCGAAGCCCACACCTATGTAAGACATTTAGTCATTTATTTAGTAGAAAATTTGGGACCTATAATATTTTCTTCTTTTTTAAACCCAGTTAAAAGCTGTTAGATCCAGCAATGCATCTGTGTTAGAGTTAGAGGGGTTTGGCTGGATCTTAGTTGTGGAAAATAAAGGCTTACTCTTCTCCATCCAAGCCACCATTAATTAATATATGGGGTACTTATCATTAATGCAGCACTTAATTGGGTAATCATATCTCAAATATATTGAAATCATTTCTAATTACTAAGAAGAGATTTTACTATTTTTTAGCTTTTGGGGGGATTTCTGATCACATCTTTAGAAGGGCTATACTCTTGCAATCTTGAGTTTTGGATTTTTTATTTTATTTAATTTTATTTTCATAAGTTTTATTAGTCGCCGTGTTTTGGAATAAAACTTTTAACTTGCCCAAAAAAAATATAGGGATTTACTATTTTTTTGTTCTATGTTTTTGCGGGTAGTTTTGATAATTGCTTCTCAATTTTCCTCTCTAAATTGCCTTTTAGATTTGTGAGAGAATATATATAATCATTTTTAATATGCATTTAGTTAGGTTTTCTTCCCCTTTAAGTGGTACAAAACATTACATGATTACTTCTTGACAAAACTTTAACATGTTTCAATTTTTGGAATCAATTTATTTTTTATTTTTTATAATTTTTACAAGGTGGGTAAAGCAAGCCTTTTTATTGTGATTTAGATAAACTATTTGTTACTATTGTAATATGGTTTGGCCATTTATTTATTCCGTCGGGCTAACTTTAATTTATTTACAATTCTACTAATGTTGCCATTAATTATCTATACAAATTTTTATTCTGTCATATTTTTTTGAAGATTCATCAATTTCTCACTCTTTTGGAATAATTTTAGCTTGAGCTGTGATAGGTTGTAACTAAATTTTAGTTAATAATGCAAATCATAGTTTTTGTCGAAATTGTCAGATACTTTACAATCAATGTTGTCAATAAAAATCTTTATCTTTGTCGTATTCTCAATTATTAATTTGTCGTACTCTGTCAGACCAATTTTGATTCCATCTAGGACTAACTAATTTTGTCGTTTTCATTATGAGTCTTCATTTTTGTCATAATTTCTCTGAGGTTTTTCAACTACATCGTCATCAAAACCGCTACTAAATCACTTTTACATAAGAGTGTTTGCGACAGATAACAATCATTACTTTTGTTGTTTTTTCCTAAAGGTTTATCAATTTTCCGTACTAGTTACAGGAATATTTGGTTCTATCTATTCAAGATTTAATGAAAATTGTCATTAACGATGCAAATCTTTATTTCCGCTTTAAATTTTCAAATATTTGTTGACTATTGCCAAAACTAAAATTACTATTAACAATTGTTAGTTGATTAAAATGTGTTAACTGAACTACAAATTACTTATTGGTGGGCACAAAAACAAAATAAAAGAATGAAACTATTTTAAAAAAAAAAATTCTGAAAATGAAAATTGGAAATAAGGTGTAATGATTGGTTATGCTTCCTATTGCTTCTTTCAGTGTGAATACATATTTTTGTCACTTGGATCAAAATTTTAGTACAACACAACAAAACCACTCATCTGCTATATGATTGCCTTTTTGTTATCTAATTTTTATTCAATGTAAAACATTAGGCATATATATCTACATGTCACTTTGTAGGGTATGGAACCTGTGATATTGACACCAAAAAGGAGCCCAGCACCGAAGGTCCTTGAGAAGCGTGCGCGCCGTTAAATCAGTAGTACTCCAGTGGAATGTGGCATAGACTTTGCATTGCCATGGATCTAGTAATTTTATGGTATAATAACTAAAGTTCTAGCTGGTGTAAAACTATGCAATCAATACTATATTTTTTTATTCAAATAATAATTAAAGTACTTATTATTATCTATAGTTCTCCGTATGGTTCTATCTTGCAAACTATTTATGTTTTTAATTTGTGTAGTTATATGGTTGTGTTATGCATTGTAATATATAGTTCAATCCTTTGTACAGGGATCACATGGCAGCAATCAATAATAATTAAAGTACTTATTGTATAAGAGTATTTTCTTCTTTCTTTTATTTATTTATTTATTATTTTTTAATTTTCTTTTATTTATTTATTTATTTTTTGTATTGACATGTTATATAAAAGTATCTATGGTTAGCTTTGATGGTGGATCATATACTAAGAAGTATGAACACTTCTAAAAATGTGACGTATCTATATCGTGTTCGTGTCAGACACCAACATTTGTTGGACACTTCTTGACACGTGTCCAACAATTGTCAAAACGTATTTTATTTTTAAAATTTTTTTTTTAGATCCGGATACTTTTCGGACACTTGTGTCCTTTACTTAAACATACGTGTCCACCGATTAGGCACATATGAAACTAATTAAAAGATTGAACTAAATAACTTAGAATATAATATAAATTTATAAATAAGTGTTATATTATATTTTTTTTATTATTTGAATGATATATTGATATATACGACATATAATAAATATATAAAATTATATATTTTGTGCGTGTCCTTCACGTATCGTGTCTTGGATGCTTGTTTATGAGTGTCTTCCTTTAAGCATAATGCTATGCGAACATATTTTTTTGTACAAAAAATTCATATGAATTTTTGAGTTCTTGGTTATCATATGTGGGCTCCTCCCTTGGAATAAAACTAAGAGAAGACTATATGGGGACATGTCCTCTCTGATTCTATGAAATTTTTTGTTTGCCATAACGCATCTAAATATATGTGTATATATATATATATATCTTATTTTATAAATAAAATGACCTCTTAGTATAAAAGATATATATCCCTATTATTCTCTCATCTTGCATTCTCTTTTTATTTTATATTAAAAATTTTCTTTATTTGATTAGAGATTGTTTATATGATATGTGAATTTTTTTTATGTGCATATATATAATTTATATTATATTGTACATACATGTGTGTTTATTTATATGGTGAAATTTTTTTATTTATCTTTTGACTATTGCGGTGATGAAATTCAGGTTATGTCCCTCCTTTCTTTCTCTCATGAGCTCATGAGAGCACACACATACAAAAGGAAGATAGAAGAGAAGGAGTATGGGAGAGATTTGGTGGAGTGAAATGTATTACAAATTTTAGATTAGTAGGTTATCATTTGTTTTCTAATTGAGTGATTTTGATTTGTTGAGAGAGATTGTGCAAATTTCTTATTTTTCCTTTGAAAAATAGTCACGTGAGGCACATGTGAATATTTTTTATTAAAAATATTAATAATTGTTGTCAATTGGAGTTGAAAACAAAATTTAGAATTAAAGAAAATGTATTATAATTGAAATTGGAGAAGCCAAATTATCATAAAAGGCAATTTTTTTTAAACCAAAGGTAAATTTCATTAGGGAAATATCAAATCAATAGAGTTTTGAAAAAATAATTACAAATCAGTGAATTTGTTTTATAAATATTAATAATTAAAATTGTAAATTTTTTTTATCAATATGTAATTATTTTTAAAAAAAAATTCTACTGGGATGTATTTACTCTATTTCATTATTATTCCTTATCATTTTAGTAAAGTTTAACTTTGATCTTCAATTTTAACAATTTAAATTATGCATTTTCAATTGTATTTCGATGGTATTTTTATTTCAATTGCCTTTACATTTTACAAGTAAAAATGATACGTGCGAAATTAGAGAAATCAAAGTGGAATTTTAAAAAATTTATAAGAATCACTAACAAAATTTATTTGTTTATTTTTTGTGTATGCAATATCTGCTAATATATTCATGTAAGCTGCACAAGGCGTTTTTGGGTCAAAAATGTTAATGACATGGCCTTGTTTGGCTAGAGGCGATTTGGCTAAAATAGTCAATAAAGACAAAATATGTTAAAATAATTAATAAGACAAAATGTGTTAATTGAACTACAATATACTTATTGGTGGGGGCAAAAAAAAAATACAAGATCAAAATTTAAAAAAAATAAAAATAAAATTCTACCAATGCAAATTGAAAATAAGGTATAATATTGATTTAGTTCCGTTTTGTAGCTCGAATTTCTTTTGGCCCGAGTGGCTCGACTGCCCAAAATAACGTCGTTTTGAGCAGTTTTTTCCCCTCCATTTTCTCTCTGCAGAAGAAGAAGAAGAAGAAGAAGAAGAATGAGGAGGAAGAGAGCTGTGTGTGAGAGAGAGATCATCATCATCATCATCAACATCAACATATCATCATGAACAACAACAACAAACAACACCACATCATCTTGGCATCAACAACATATCATCATCAACAACAAACAACACCACGTCCTCTGTTTTTTTGAAGATCAAAAATTCAAACCCAAAAATCAAAAATCAAAATCAACACATCATCATCATCATCAACAACACTTCATCATCATCATCATCATCATCATCATCATCATCATCATCGCTGGTGATGGGTGCTCCTCTCTCTTCCTCCTCCTCCTTCTTCTTCTTCTCTCTCTCTCTCTCTCTCTCTCTCTCTCTTTCTCTCTCTTCTCTCTTCTCTCTCTTCCTTCCTCTGTTTTAACGATATAAGAGGGAAAGAAAGAACCAAAAAAAAAAAAAAAAAAAAAATCAAAACGACGTCGTTTTGAGTATTCGAGCCACTCGGGCCAAGTTTTTTTTTTTTTGAGGGGGGGGTTGGGGGTGAATTTTAATATATACCCTTTAAAAAGAGTATCATATGCACTTTAGTTATGTTATATTTTTCTTTAGTTATGACTATTTTTTTTTTAAAGTTATGACATTATTTTAGTTATGACTCATAAGTTCTTTAGTTATGTCTTATGTTGTATTTAATTATGAATTTTTTTTTAGTTATAGCTAAGAAAATTGAAGTTATCACATTTTTCTAATATACACCCCTTTAAAAAGGGTGTACCACACTCACCCCTAATTATATCATTTTTTTTCTTTGAAAAAATGAAGGGTGTGTACCATAGTGGCTCTCTTTGTTTCTTACCTAGTTTTTATGGCTTCGTTTATTTTGACATAAATATTTTACTCATTTTTTGTTGTTTGGTTAAACAAAAAGTAAGTAAAATATTTTTTAAGGAAAATATTTTTGCATCATTTTTCCAAAAATGACTTTTAAAAATTCCGTAAGTCAATTGCAATAAAATATTTTTGTTTTAAGTATCAACCAAATACCAAAAAACAAAAATAAAAACATATTTTCTATATAAAATCAATTTACAAGAAAAATAATTTTTTTTGTGTAAAATATTTTACGTCGAAACAAACGAAATCTCAATGTAAAACACTAGCCATTATATATTTATAAATTTGCACATTGTTGATATATATATACATATATATATATATATGTTGCTTGTAAGGTAGCGTCAGGATCCTCTGGAGTAAGAATCCTACAGTGATCTCCTAGAGTGGAAGATCCAACGGTTGACAATAAAACTCACCAAAACGACGTCGTTTTGGTGAGTAAGTTGAAAAAAAAAAATAAAAAAAACAAAGAGAGAGACAAGAAGAGAGAGAGAGAAGAAGATCCCCAAATTCTGCCATGGCTGGGTTTTCAAATTTATGAGTTTTTCTTCCCTCACCCCTTCATCTTCCCTCTCCTCTTCTTCATTCTCTCTTCGGAGATCGTCACCTATAAGGATTTGAGAAAAGTACATTTTTTTTTTTAATTTATGCACTTGATGATGATTCAAATCCCCTCCTTCTTCTCTAAAAACTACAAAGCAATCCTACAAAGCAATTCATCTTCTCTGATTACACCCACATTAAACCCACTTCTGTGATTTTAATTTTTTTTTTTTTTGATAAAATCGTTTATATATTTATTTGTTTTGATTTATATATATAGAGAGAGAGTTTTGCTTTGATCTGGGAATGATTCTCTGTGAGGAAAAATAACAAACACCAAAGGTACAAAATCAAAATAGTAAAGAACAAAAGACATAGACATGTAAGATTACCTCAGATTTCCCAAGAAGCAAACAAAATTAAAGGAAGGCATTGCCACAAAGATCATATAGATATTTATTTGACTCCATTACTTGCTTCTTAACAAGGAGACATTATCATCAAAGGAAGGCATTGTCTTGAATATTTTGAAATTGTTTTTGGAATCTTCATCTTTATCTAAAAGGCTAAGTTTTGCTTCTTCCTTAGCAAAAACGCAGTCATCATCGTCTGTAATCGACTCCGGAAGGAAAACTCTCATGTATATTGTAGCTATCACCCAGATGAGATATTGACAGTATTAGAGGCAAGAGTTGTAGCCATATATGAATCGGCGGTGTCTGGTGGCGGCGAGGCGACGAAGAGGAGAGGGAAGATGAAGGGGTGAGGGAAGTAAATCTCAGAAATTTGAAAACCTAGCCATGGCAGAGTTTGTGATCCTCTTCTCTCTCTCTTCTTGTCTCTCTCTCTTTGTTTTTGTTTTTTTTTTTTTTTTTGTTTTTTCAACTTACTCACCAAAACGACGTCGTTTTGGTGAGGTTTATTTTCAGCCATTGGATCTTCCACTTTAGGAGATCACTGTAGGATTTCTACTCTAGAGGATCCTAATGCTGTAAGGTAAGGACCTGTTACAATGACATCAAAAATGAGCCTGACACCTAAGGTCCTTGGGAAACGAGCACGCCGTTAAGTCAGTAGTACTCTAGTGGGATGTGGCATGGGCTTTGCATTGCCATAGTTCTAGTAATCTTATGATATAATAACTAAAGTTCTAGTTGATGTGTATGACTATTTATAGTTTTTCGTATGGTTCTATCATTCAAAACTATGTATGTTTTTTAATTTGTATGGTTGTATAGTTGTGCTATGTTCTTTCATATATAGCTCGACCCTCGTATGGGAATCAAATGATAAGCTTTGAGTAATCAGTAATAATTAAGGTACTTTTATGTAAGAGCATCTTCTTCTTTTTCTTCTTATTTATTTATTCTTGAATCGACATATTATATAAGAGTATCCATGGTTAGCTTTCAAAGTAAATCATATATTAAGAAGTACAGACACTTTTAAAAATGTGACGTATCTGTGTTGTATACGTGTCAGACTTGTTGGACACTTCGCGATACGTGTTTGATACTCTTCAAAACATATTCTATTTTTAAAATGTTTTTTAGATCTGGACACTCTTCGGATACTCATGTCTTTTGCTTATACATACGTGTACAAACATGAAACTAATTATAAGATTGAACTAAATAACTTAGAATATAATAATAAAAAATAATGTAAATTTATAAAATAAGTATTATATTATATTTGAATGATATATTCATATATATGACTTATAATAAATATAAGAAATTATATATTTTGTGCCTATACTTTTTTTTTAATTATTATTAGCAAAGTGAAATTTCATTAAAAACATGAAATTAAAGGTACAAGAAGGTGCAATACATCGAGAGAGATTCAGACAGTATAAAATACTACTACTGCTACTTGCACTCATACAGGCAACCCCTCGTCCTCATGATTTTTTTTAAAATTTATTTTATTTATTTTTATAACAAAAAGAACCCAAAACAAGAACAAACAAAAAATAATAGTTAAGAAGGATTTAACTTTAAAAAAAAAAAGCATGAAACCGCAGAGCCAAACCACACACTAGACATTGTAACACCCAAAATCAAACTCCTGAACTCCCAAGGCATAGCCCCACTACTCTCTAAGCACAGCTCTATAATGCCTCGAAATAATAACAACAACACATTTCATGATAATCAATCGAGAACATAGATATGCGAAATATTTGTAACGCCCCCAAAATATTACAATAAAGATAACTCATATGCGGAATAAATATGAGAAACAACATACTTTCATATATCAGCGTTCACTGTTTAACAAGCAATTAAACGCCATATAGGCTATCATCTTTCCAAGACATTGCTTGGTTACACAAATTGAGTCTCACTCATTACATCTTAAGTCCTTGGCTTTACAAATAACAAACATGAACACATAAAGCATAAATAGGAAACTCTTGTTTCCCGAGAGTCCATCCATGCTATTGCCTTGGAGGTAACATCTCACCTGCACCTGAAAATGATATTCCCGTATAGGGTGAGCTAACAGCCCAGTAGAGATATGCTAAACATAATATGGGCAATAACTAAAACGTAAGCATTCGATAAATGTTTGACTCACATATATCCATTCATAATCCATTTCAATTACATGATAAATGTATCCATGTTTCATAATAATTACCATTTCTTAATTCATAATCCTGGCTCAGAACCTGGCCATACCCTTTAAGTGAGATTATATCTCATATCAACAATACTTCCATTTCAATTGAGATAAAGACTCAAATTAACATTTCCGGTTTCATGACATTAAGTCCATGTTACATTTCATTTCCCATTTCTTTTTCAACTTCGAGTTTGAAAACAAGGCTCAACACCTAGCCCAATAACTTAATGAGATTAAGACTCATCTTTAAAACACTTTTGAAATTCATGATGGATACACATTTTAATGCTGTATCGATAACACATAAACTATTTCCACCTTTTACGAAAGATACACATTTCGGTGCTGTATCAACATAACATGGAATCACTTCTATACTTCACAATTGATAACGATATACATTTTAGTGCTATATCAAATCAATTTAAACACTTCCATAATCAACACTTGATACACATTGTAGTGATGCATCAATGTCACACAAAATCCGGTTTAGAGGTTCATCCCCTACCTTCCCCTAAACCGTGGAGTACATCCCCTATCTCCTCCCACACAGCACATGCATATAAGCGTAGATCATATACAATCAATTAATACATAAAGTTAATGCATTATTCCAGTCGCTATATTCGATGACATATTCAATTGATTAGTTTTAGTTTACCTAATCATCATGCATTGTCTACAACAATCAAGACTATCCTCTACCGATAGCCCAAAGCAGTTATTTCTAGACAGAAAATAAATGCCACAACAGATATATATAATCTCAACATTTTCAAAGTGAGTGATTAAAGAATCCAACTCCACCATTCTATCTCATATTGAGTCGATTTTATTATTTCCAACTCAATTTCATATTTCCGTATTAATTGTCATTAATTACAGTAATGACCCAAATATACCCAAACATGGCATTTTTCCCTTTTTCTCAATATTGACCCAAAGGCTCAAATATTATCAAAAACATCAATAATCTCCATTTTTAAAACCAAAACACACAGGTATGAGTCAATTGAACAAAACCCCTGTTTTCAACATTATACATCTCCAACCTTAAGTTCCCAAATCAAATCATCTATACAAATAACTCAACATTTATGTTAAAACACATAAGAATGAGTAGGAATCCCTACCTCAAATTCGGAGCTCAAATGGAGAAGATGAAAAGAGATGAAACTCGATCTCCACCATACACCACAAAGCCCTCGAGAAATTACACAACTTTGGCGAAGGAACTATGGCCAAAATCCCAATGGAACTATGGCCAAAATCCAGCTCGACACAACTAAAATTTATAACTCGAGCTTGGCTCGTAATGGCTCATTAAACCAAGAAAGAACCATAGAAGCTGATAAGCTAACCCTCTGCACTTGCACTTATATAGAAGTTTGTCCACCTTAAAATGTATCTTGTAATCGATGTGGGACTTCCAACAAACACACCAAACGACGTCGTTTGGTACAACACTTTCGTCCACTCTTTGAGTCCCACATCGCTGAGAGAGGAAACATTTTGCGTCCAAATGCTTATAAATACGTTCTCCCAGTATTTTTGCGAACATAGGTCAAGTAACTTCGAATGCATTTTGAATTTTTGTTTTGAGGGGCGCTGCCCCTCAACCCCGCCAGGGCGCTGCCCTTGGACCCGTCAAGGGGCGCTGCCCCCTCGACCCCCGACCGGCCCAATCGAAGTGGCAAAACAAAAAAAAAAGATTGAAACCGGGATTGCTACAACCTCCCCACCTTAGGAAATTTCGTCCCCGAAATTAAGTACGAGTTTTCAAAACAAGTTTTTTTTTTTTTTTTTCAACAATATTACAATTTATTACCCAACAACTCGACCCATTACCGGTCATTCCGTCTCTATTCAAGAGACATTTCACAATATATACTCAATATGCATTATTAGCATGCTTTTCCTTGAAATTCAATAATTTCAACATTTATTCCACATTTCTATATCATATTCAATATTCATGATATATTCCATTTCTACAATACATTTAACATATACAATGTTACAATAAACTTCCATTTCGAGGCAAGTTTCAAAATATCTCCATAAACCAAAACATATACAATGTTTTACAACTTAAAACATATATAATGCTCTTAAAGTTCAATAGTACCGATATAAAGTTAAGCATCTACAAACAAGTCCGGATATTTCTCACGGACATCTACCTCACGTTCCTAAGTGGCTTCTTCCACCCCGTGATATTTCCATAAAACCTTTACCAAGGGAATGGTCTTGCCTCGCAAGACTTGATCCCGCCTATCCAAGACCCGAACCGGTCTCTCCTCATACGAGATATCCTTGTCAACTTCCAAATCGGTCCAATCCAGCACATGGGATGGATCCGGCTCATACTTCCGAAGCATACTAATATGAAATACGTCATGTACCCCGGACAACTGTGGCGGTAAAGCTAAACGATAGGCAACCTCGCCTATCCTCTCAAGGATCTCAAAAGGACCAATAAACCGAGGGGACAACTTCCCACTCTTCCCAAACCTCATCAATCCCCGCCTAGGTGATATCTTCAGAAAGACATGATCACCCACCTCGAACACCAAAGGTCTCCTCCTACGGTCGGTATAAGATTTCTGACGACTCTGGGCTGTAACAAGCCTCCTACGGATAAGCTCAACCTTCTCCGTCGTTTCCCTCACCAACTCCGGACCCAACAAAGGTGCATCACCCACCTCGGCCCAACAGACTGGAGACCTACACGGTCGGCCATACAAGGCCTCAAACGGTGCCATACCGATACTAGACTGGAAACTGTTGTTGTAGGCAAACTCCACCAAGGGCAAGTGCCTCTCCCACGTCCCACTAAAGTCAAGGACACAACCTCGAAGCATATCCTCAAGGATCTGAATAGTACGTTCGGACTGCCCGTCAGTCTGAGGATGATAAGCCGTGCTAAAGGTCAACTTAGTGCCTAAGGCACTCTGCAAACTCTGCCACAATCTAGCAGTAAAACGAGAATCTCTATCTGAGACGATTGTCACTGGGACCCGTGCAACCTCACTATGTCCCGAATATACAAGTCGGCAAGATGATCTACCGAATCTCTCACGCGCATAGGAATGGAGTGCGCCGACTTAGTCAACCGGTCTACAACCACCCAAATAGCATCACTACCCCGCTGAGTCCTCGGAAGGCCTACAACGAAGTCCATAGTGACATGTTCCCACTTCCACTCGGCAATAGACAAGGGCTGTAACAAACTCGCTGGCCTCTGATGTTCGGCCTTCACTTGCTGACAAGTAAGGCACTTAGACACGAAAACTGCCACATCTCTCTTCATTCCCCGCCACCAAAACTGGCGACCCAAATCCCGATACATCTTAGTGCCTCCCGGATGCACCGCAAGGCATGAATGGTGAAACTCTCGGAGTACCTCCTCTCGGCATGACTCCGGCACAAACAATCGGTCTCGGTATCTCACACTCTGGTCGGGATACTCAGACAAACCCTTCTCAACCTTCCCATTGGAGATCTTCTCTCGGAGGGATTCCATCTCAAGGTCACCTCTTTGTGCCTCTAACATTCGAGCCACAAGTGTAGGCTGCACGACAACAGAAAACAAGGCCGCAGCCTCAACGGATTCACCCAGAAGCAAATCAAACTCCCCAAGTGCACCCAACATCTCCCATTCCCGGATTGCTATACTAGCTACGTCACCAACAGATTTCCTGCTGAGGGCATCGGCCACCACATTGGCCTTCCCCGGATGATAATGCAACTCGAAATCATAATCTTCAATGAACTCCATCCACCTCCTCTGCCTTAAATTCAAGTCTTTCTGTGTAAACAGATATTTCAGACTCTTATGATCCGAGAACACCTCGAATCTCTCACCATAAAGGTAATGCCTCCATATTTTCAAGGCAAAGATCACTGCTGCTAGCTCTAGGTCATGCGTAGGGTAATTCTTCTCGTGTATTTTCAACTGACGTGAGCCATAGGCAACCACTTTCCCCTCTTGCATCAACACACAACCCAAACCCTCTCGTGAGGCATCACAATAGACTGCATAACCCAATCCTCTCTCCGGAATAATCAAGACCGGAGCGGTGGTCAATCTAACTTTCAGCTCTTGGAACGACTTTTCACAAGTCTCACTCCATACAAATATGACTCCCTTCCGAGTCAGTCTAGTTAACAGCGAAGCTAACCTGGAGAAATCCTTCACAAACCGTTGGTAGTACCCAGCTAATCCTAGAAAACTGCGGATCTCAAACATACTCTTAGGCTGTGCCCAATCTTGCACTGCCTCAATCTTAGATGTATCAACAGACACTTCTTCCCCAGAAACCACATAGCCTAAGAACTTGACTTCTCCTAGCCAGAACTCACACTTCCCAAACTTGGCATAAAGCTTATGGGCTCTAAGTAACTCAAGCACCACTCTCAAGTGCTCCTCGTGCTCTTCCTCAGAAGATGAATAGATAAGAATGTCATCCACAAAAATGACCACAAAACGATCCAAGAATTCCCGGAAGATCCGGTTCATCAAGTCCATAAAGGCTGCCGGTGCATTGGTGAGCCCGAATGGCATCACCAGAAACTCATAGTGGCCATACCGCGTACGGAATGCCGTCTTCGGAATATCCTCCTCCCTGACTCTCAACTGGTGGTAACCTGATCTCAAGTCTATCTTAGAGAAACATCGGGAACCCTTCAACTGGTCAAACAAATCATCGATACGGGGCATAGGGTACTTATTCTTCACCGTAACCCGATTCAACTTCCGGTAGTCGATACAAAGTCTCAAGGCACCATCTTTCTTTTTAGCAAAGAGGGCCGGTGCTCCCCACGGCGAAACACTTGGGCGAATAAAGCCCTTATCCAGCAACTCTTGGAGCTGAATCTTCAAATCAACTAACTCGACTGGGGCAAAACGATAAGGTGCCATAGAAATCAGCGCCGTGCCGGGCACTAGATCAATAGAGAACTCAATCTCTCGATGAGGTGGCAAACTAACAAGGTCCTCGGGAAAGACATCCGAGTACTCACAAACCACTCTTGGCAACACAGTCTGGGCCTTATCACACTCACTACTCAAAAGGCTAGCAAGAAGACCACTAAGCTCGTTCCGCTCTTGCGGATCATACACCGGTGGCAACACACTACCAACCCGATCCCCCAGAAAATGAAAACACTCCCCGCTCGAGGTACAAACTGTGACCCTTTGGTGGTAGCAGTCAATAACAGCTCGGTATGACGATAACATACCCAAAATAACATCAAATCCCGACATGGGCATAACTACAAAAGGAAACGGAAGCCGACGATCAGCGACGTCTATATCACAACCTCTACATCCGTGTTTCAAAACCAACTCACCCCCAACAGGTGATACTACACATATAGGAGATGCTAACTGTGCTAACTCCAATCCCAAAACAGATGCAAATACAGCAGATATAAAAGAATGGGATGCTCCCGTATCAATCAATACACTAGCAACCGAATTGCAAAACAAGAAGGTACCTCTCACAACAGATGGAGCCGGTACAAGATCCTGCGCGGTAACAGCATACACACGCCCAGATGATCTCTGATCTACCTGCTCACCCCTAGGAGCATAAGGCTGCTGCACAGACTGGGACGTTAAAGCCCCATGATTGGCCCTCGAGGCCTGAACTGACTGAGCTGGCTGATGACTCTAAGTCTGCCTCAAACCAGATGCACCAGATGTGCCACTCAACTGCGGACAAAACCTCTTCAGGTGCCCCGCCTGACCACACTGGTAACAAGACAGTGGCTGGCCTCTGCTCTGACTCTGGCTCTGAGGTCGAGCTGAAGATGAAGCAGCTCTCTGACCTCCCCTCTGTGGGCAAACCGAAGCCTTGTGGCCCAGCTGACCACACTTGTAACATGTGAAGTCCCCCTGATTGCCTCTCCCCGAGCCTGCACTCGGCACTGGAAAGGTCGATCTAGGAACACCACCCTGAGACTGCTGAGGGTTAGCACCCCTCTGTCTCCTGCCATCACCCTGACCATCCTGACTCCTCTTGGAGCCCCTCTGTCCCTCCTCCTCCTGCATCATGATCTCCATGTGGGCTGCAGCATCAACCAAGCACCCATAATCTCGGATCATAGAACCACCAACTCTCATCTTGAGGCCACGCCTAAACCTCTTCTCAAACTCGATACAGCGGCGTTCCTCGGACGCCACAAGTTCAGGTGTGAACCTCGACAAACTAGTAAAAGCAGCCTCATACTCGGCCACTGAAGAACTCAACTGCAAAAGCTGGCAGAACTGGTCTCTCAGTTTCTCCCTGACTGCTGGAGATAAGTACTTCTCCTGGAAAGCACTCACAAAGGCCTCCCAAGTGTCATCCAAACGACCCTTCACGAATTTCCACCACTGACCCGCATCCCCCTTCAGCTGGAAGGATGCCAAGGTCACTTTCAAAGCCCCGTCTTCGATGCCAAGCATCTCAAACGTCTTGGTTATCTGTTCGAGCCATTCATCAGCTTTCAGTGGCTCTTTTAGATCCCCAACAAACTCATCCGGATTAGACCGGAAAAACTCCCTCTTCAAAAAGGAAGGTCCTGCATCAACAACCTGGGCTTGAACTGGATTCTCAGCTCTGAGAATGCCCATGGACTCCCTCAATGCTCCTGCTATATCGCGGGCTAAGGCACCCATGGCCTGCTGACCCGCTGGCTCGGCCACATTGGCCTGACCAACACCCTCCTGCTGTGCCGGAATCTCATCTGGTATAGGCACCTCCTGCCTCCTGGGCCTACCTCGCCTACTGCCACGTCCTCGTCCTGACATCCTAATAAAGGTAACGAAGAACATTAGCATATTCATAAATGTGCCGAAGTTAAAACACTCGCGTCCTAATGCATGGACAACTGTAATTCATTCCATGTAAGCACATAAGCACATACGAATTTCATTTCCGGATAATGATAGTCCCGAGGCGTTGCTAGAGTTCCGATTAGAAATAGCATTGATCAAGTGCTTTTCTGACAAGACTCATAGAAACCCAAGGATCCAACCAACATCCTAGAAACTAAATCCCATACCCATATAGTCATATAAGCATGTTATCACATAATCACATAACATTACATCTAAGTCTCTAACAAGCGAGACAAACCCATTGTGATACTAATCACTTCCCACGTACCCAAAGTATTCGAACCCGGTACGCTCTGATACCAAGTTGTAACGCCCCCAAAATATTACAATAAAGATAACTCATATGCGAAATAAATATGAGAAACAATATACTTTCATATATCAGCGTTCACTGTTTAACAAGCAATTAAATGCCATATAGGCTATCATCTTTCCAAGACATTGCTTGGTTACACAAATTGAGTCTCACTCATTACATCTTAAGCCCTTGGCTTTACAAATAACAAACATGAACACAAAAGCATAAATAGGAAACTCTTGTTTCCCGAGAGTCCATCCATGCTATTGCCTTGGAGGTAACATCTCACCTGCACCTGAAAATGATATTCCCGTATAGGGTGAGCTAACAGCCCAGTAGAGATATGCTAAACATAATATGGGCAATAACTAAAACGTAAGCATTCGATAAATGTTTGACTCACATATATCCATTCATAATCCATTTCAATTACATGATAAATGTATCCATGTTTCATAATAATTACCATTTCTTAATTCATAATCCTGGCTCAGAACCTGGCCATACCCTTTAAGTGAGATTATATCTCATATCAACAGTACTTCCATTTCAATTGAGATAAAGACTCAAATTAACATTTCCGGTTTCATGACATTAAGTCCATGTTACATTTCATTTCCCATTTCTTTTTCAACTTCGAGTTTGAAAACAAGGCTCAACACCTAGCCAATAACTTAATGAGATTAAGACTCATCTTTAAAACACTTTTGAAATTCATGATGGATACACATTTTAATGCTGTATCGATAACACATAAACTATTTCCACCTTTACGAAAGATACACATTTCGGTGCTGTATCAACATAACATAGAATCACTTCTATACTTCACAATTGATAACGATATACATTTTAGTGCTATATCAAATCAATTTAAACACTTCCATAATCAACACTTGATATACATTGTAGTGCTGTATCAATGTCACACAAAATCCGGTTTAGAGGTTCATCCCCTATCTTCCCCTAAACCGTGGATTACATCCCCTATCTCCTCCCACACAGCACATGTATATAAACGTAGATCATATACAATCAATTAATACATAAAGTTAATGCATTATTCCAGTCGCTATATTCGATGACATATTCAATTGATTAGCTTTAGTTTGCCTAATCATCATGCATTGTCTACAACAATCAAGACTATCCTCCACCGATAGCCCAAAGCAGTTATTTCTAGACAGAAAATAAATGCTACAACAGATATATATAATCTCAACATTTTCAAAGTGAGTGATTAAAGAATCCAACTCCACCATTCTACCTCATATTGAGTCGATTTTATTATTTCCAACTCAATTTCATATTTCCGTATTAATTGTCATTAATTACAGTAATGACCCAAATATACCCAAACATGGCATTTTTTCCCTTTTTCTCAATATTGACCCAAAGGCTCAAATATTATCAAAAACATCAATAATCTCCATTTTTTAAACCAAAACACACAGGTATGAGTCAATTGAACAAAACCCCTGTTTTCAACATTATACATCTCCAACCTTAAGTTCCCAAATCAAATCATCTATACAAATAACTCAACATTTATGTTAAAACACATAAGAATGAGTAGGAATCCCTACCTCAAATTCGAAGCTCAAATGGAGAAGATGAAAAGAGATGAAACTCGATCTCCACCACACACCACAAAGCCCTCGAGAAATTACACAACTTTGGCGAAGGAACTATGGCCAAAATCCCAATGGAACTATGGCTAAAATCCAGCTCGGCACAACTAAAATTTATAACTTGAGCTCGGCTCGTAATGGCTCATTAAACCAAGAAAGAACCATAGAAGCTGATAAGCTAACCCTCTGCACTTGCACTTATATAGAAGTTTGTCCACCTTAAAATGTATCTTGTAATCGATGTGGGACTTCCAACAAACACACCAAACGACATCGTTTGGCACAACACTTTCGTCCACTCTTTGAGTCCCACATCGCTGAAAAAGGAAACATTTTGCGTCCAAATGCTTATAAATACGTTCTCCCAGTATTTTTGCGAACATAGGTCAAATAACTTCGAATGCATTTTGAATTTTTATTTTGAGGGGCGCTGCCCCTCAACCCCGCCAGGGCGCTGCCCTTGGAACCCGCGAGCTAACCGGGAAGCTCGACCCCCGCTAGGGCGCTGCCCTTGGACCCGCCAAGGGGCGCTGCCCTCTCGACCCCCGACTGGCCCAGTCGAAGTGGCAAAACATAAAAAAAAAAAGAAGATTGAAACCGGGATTGCTACATTTTGAAAAGAGGGTTTTTGTTTCTTTTGAACCATAACTGTGCATTTGGGCTCCAAAATGAGTATGTTGATGTTTTTGGTAATATTTGGACCCTTGGGGGTCAAGATCGAGAAAAGTAGGAGAAAGCCCTAAATTGTGTATAAATTAATTGGTATAATTAATTTGGGAATGTTATGGATTTGTGAAATTGAGTTGAATATAATGATAGTGGTTCATTATGAGATGGAATAGTGGAGTCAAGTTAACAAATCGTTCACTTTTGAAAATGCGGATAATTATCTGTTGGTGCTTTTATTATCTGTTTAGAAATAATTGCCTTGGGCTACCAGTGGAGGATATTTTTGATTGTTGTAGACAATGCATGATGATTAGGCAAACTAAAACTAATCGATTGGACGTGTCATTGAATATGACGGTTGAAAGAATAAATTAATTTTATGTATTGATTGAAATTGTATATGATAACTGCTTATATACATTGCTTTGTGTGGGAGGAGATGGGGGATGAACCTCTAAATCGGAAATTGTTTGACATTGATACAGCACTACAATGTGTATCAGGTGTGAAGTATAGAAGTGTTTCTATGTTTATTTGATATAGCACTAAAATGTATATCATTTAGAAAGTATGGAAGTGTCTTGTTTGATTTGATATAGCACTAAATTGAATATCATTTGAGAAGCATGGGAGTGTTTTGTCTGACTGTGATACAACACCAAAATGTGTATCTATTATGAAGTATGAAATGTTTAAAATGAGTTATTATCTCACCTGAAATAGAAATACCGTAGCCATGAGATGTGATCTCATTTAAAATGATTGGCCTAGTTCTAAATCGTAATTATAAATCGAGAATCTGATAGGAAATGGAAACTGGAATAGAACATGAATATATTAGTCATGGGATTGAATAGTATTATAAGTTGTTGTGTACGAGTTAAACATTTATCAATTGCTGACATTTTAGTTATCGTTCATACTATGTTTAGCACATCTCTACTGGACGTTGGCTCACCCTATATGGGACATCATTTTTAGGTTCAGGTGTTATGCCGTCTCCGAGACCTTAGCTTGGAAGGTTGAGGGAGTTGAAGATTCTTATTTCTTAATTTTGTTGTATTACATGTGTATCAAGCCAAGGGCTTAATTTGTATTTTGAGTTAGTACTCTTCTTTTGTAACCCAAGTGTTGACTTGGAAGGTTGTAAGCCCATAGGGCATTTACTTTTATTGCTAACATGTAATACATTTTGTAAGAATACTCAGATGATTGTAATATAATATCTCTTTTCTGTACCTTGAATGTATGATATTATGGGTTTATTTTGAGGGCGTTACATTTCAAGAACAATGGACCTAAACGGCTGATAAGGCCTCAAATTAGTTCTCGACATCCCCAATACGAGTAAAATAAGCACGATTAAAGGAGAACAATATGAGTTATATACCTAGCATCAAAGAAATGGATGAGAGAGAGAGAGAGAGAGAGAGAGAGAGAGAGAGAGAGAAGAAAGACCCAAATATGTATAGAGAGAATAGAGAATAGAGAAGAGTGAGAATAAAGTTGGTATTTTTTTTTTAATAAAGTAGAAGCAAATGATGTAAGGGACCTTATCTAACAGAACTTTGTTTTGTAGACCATTCCTACTATCTAAAGTTGGAGAGGAATGTTAGATTAATTTTTCCATCATTTTATATCATTATGAGTAACGTGTGTCTAAATTTTTCCTTTAGCTCTAGGTGTCGAGAGCGGGCTCTGACTTTTTCAAGGTGTCTAGCACCACTATTAAAAAATGAAGTAACCTTGAGGGTTGTACTAAGTGATTAGTGGGCATACTTTTTACATAATTATTCAGGTCATAAGGAATTTCTCATTTGACTAGATCGGAAAAGAATTAATCGAGATGCGTGTAAATTGATCCGCATATCATTAAAACAAAAACAAAAAAAGGAAAAGAATTAATCGAGATGCACATAAATTGATCCGCACATCATTAAAAAAAAAAAAGAGAGAGAGAGAGAAAGAAGGGAGAGTAACATTGTAGGTCGTGTCTTGTCACCGATATTCTTGTGGCCATCTATTTTCGAAAATAAGCCCTATCGTACCATGTGACCACCAAGTGTTGAAAGCAAATTGACATAGGGATAATTTGAAAATTTGGTTAAAAATTAATTTTTTAATTTTTTAATTTTTTTAAACTTTTTTTTTATCTTTTTATGTATAAAAAATATAAGAAATAATATCACCTAAAATAAATTAAAAATTAAAAACTCACTTTTAATAACTTCTCAAATTACCTCCACAATCTATTTTGAAAGTCACCCCAGGCCCAACTATTGAATTACTTTCAAATATGTCCTCAAAGCTGACACAAGGACATATTTATATTTGTACTAGAATTAAAAACAGTAATAATTCAGACCCCCACAAAAACATCACCCCCACAACTCCCGCTCACTTGTGATTAGTCCAAGTAAGAAAAAGAAAAAAAAAAAAATACAAACACATCATTGATCCATATCACTGTGAGAGTAGTAGAAATCTCCCCAAAAAAGATCTCAAACATTTTCCAATTAAAAAATGTTCCAGTCAACACTGCATCTTCTGCATTCCATTTTCAGCACATTTCGGGGAATTTTTCTTTTCTTTTTTTTTTTTTTTTCCCTGAATTGAGTCGACAATCCTACTACGCAAAGCCCGACAATTGGCCTTCGTGTTTCCTTATCTAGGCTTGGGCCTAACAGGGGAAAAAGACTAAACTTACTTGTTACTTGTAATGTCATTGTTATGTCTCGAGGTTTTTTTTTTTTTTTTAATATTCTTTAAAAAAAATAATTTAAAAAATTGATTCACTTTTTAAATTATTTGAAAAATTAACTTACTTTTTGAAATCGCATTTTGAAAATACAATTTTAAATTGAAATCGCATTTTCAACATATGATTTTTAACTTGAAATCGCATATTAAAAATATAATTTTATGATGATATGGATTTCATTAAGATATATTACATTTTTAACAAGCGATTTCAAATTGAAATTGCATATTAAAAATGTAATTTCAAAAAGTAGATTAATTTCCCCAATAGTTTAAAAAGTGAGTCAATTTTCTAAATTATTTTTTTTAGAATATTTTTTTTAAAAAAAAAGTCTTATCTCTATGTTATGTGATGATTTTGTGCACATAAAAAATATATGTTAATTGAGAAAAATTATACCTTAAATTATAGATTTTCATGTTCAGCTAATAAATTAGAGGGCCATCATAGAATTATGTGCTATGATATGCATCTTTTTTTTTTTTTTTTTTTATGTGTTTGTTGTACACCTAATGATGCAGACTCCTATTCTATTATAATATCATTTTGAGTGAATTTATGAGTCTTTAATTTTTTTCCGAATTATTAAAAAAAATCATGGTGTATAACTTTTCTCAACAAATAAATATAAAACAAATATTAATATAATTCTTCCATCTAAAAAAAATTACTAAGGTAATTCACTGAACTAATAAAGAAGCAGAATAAAATATATATATATATATATACACGCAAATGACTAATTTTATTAATACATAAATCATACTCACATAATAAATGACCAATTTTATTAATAAGTAAATTATTAAGTAAATTAACAAATTTTAATGATATGAAAAATATTTTTCAATTAACCATTTTGTTAATAAGTAAATCATAAAGTAAATTAATAATTTTAATGATATGAGAAATATTTTTTCAATAAACAATTTTGATAATTTATTATTGCATAGGATAATAGTTTTTCCCCCCTAAGTATTGTGTTAATTTAAAATTTATAACAATAGTTATAATCTCTAGTATTATAGAAACGATTCATATTTTAAACAAACATTATGAGTGTATTTGTAATTTATTAAAAAATAAAAGATTTATATTTCATAATTGAGCAAGAATGTTTACATAAAAACCTATTTTATAATTGACTAAGAATATTTACGTAATTACGAAAAAACCTGTTGCATAATTGACCAAGAATATTTGCGTATTTACGAAAAAAACATTCACTCAACATATAGGTCACCATTAATAAATTATTCAAAATGAAAGGGTAAAATCGAAAAGAAAAGATGAATCTCAGGCAGCTAAACGGTTCTTATATATATAGATATACTATTATATTTTCAAATTTAGAAACGTGGACAAACATGTGTATATTTGCATTTTTAAATTAAAAAATAATTTAAGTTTTATATCATTATGAAAAGAAAAATAGATCCTATATTTATATTTGTGCATTTTCAAATTAAAAATAAGAATATATATGCATATTTGAAATTAAAAATTGAAACCAATATGCATATGTATGCACTTTCAAATTAAAAATTGAGATAGATATTTGTAATTATACACTTTTAAATTAAAAAAAGAAAAAAAGAAAAAAAGTTGTCTTTGCAATATGTCTAGATTTTGTACTTTCCAATTAAAGAGTTTTCACTTAAAACGATCTTTGACTACCAGAAAAGTCAGCAATTTTTAAAATAATTTTTAATTTCTAAGTTATCTTCTAATCTAATCAAGTGGGGCGCTGTTGCAATCAACCTGCTATGCAATATGTTTTACAATTATTTATTTGTTTTCTGTGTCCTCATCTAACCCTTTCATTTTCTTAAAAAAGTTATGTTTATGCCTTGGACATACATGCCTTTGTTCATATCACCCATTAGGTTAGTCTTAGGTCTTGAAAACTTAATTATTTTGGTTAAAAAATATTAATAGAAAAATCTATAAACTTAAATGACTGAAAGTGAATTTATACCCAATTCTCCCCAAAAATATTGTTTTAATTGTTTATTTTATTTATACTAACAATTAACTCATGCAATCCCCAAGTGAAAGAAAAAATTTCAGAATAAAATTTTATATAATTCAGTTAAATTATTTATGTGTACGTATGTATAATTATTTTAAAAACTAAATTTATGCGATACAAGAAAATAATTTTGAACTAACTGTGTAATGTAGCTTAAATAAATATATAATATAGTTAGTTTATATAATGATAAATTTAAAATAGCAAAGTAACACTCAATCTGACAGTAGAAAAATTGATTAAATTTGAAAAATCATTAATAACTTAAAATAAAAGATTAATTCTAATTATTGAATTAATTCTTTTATTTTATTTTTAATTAAGAGATAAATAGAAACTGAAAATACACTAACAAAAAATCATTTTAAGAAATTGATTAGAAAGTATATTAATATATATATATATATATATATATATATATGTATAAATTAGTAAAAAAAAATCGTAAACTTATCTATAGAATAGCTTTAAATGAAGACTGCAAAGAAACTTTAGGAAAAAAAAAAAAAAAAGAACAGAGTTATTGGCCCCTGTTAAAAAGTTTTTGGTAATCTCACATGTGAAGTTTTTTTTAGCAACAAACAAATAATATAGTACATGATGGACTCTTTTTCTTTTTCTTTTTTTTTTCCCTTTCTAAAAGCAGTGAAATTTTATTAGGGGAAAAAAAAAATTGGTCTCTTAAGTTGATTATTATAATTTTTTTTAAGTGAATTACTTATAAAATATGATTATATTTTGTTCTAATGTATTTTAGAAAAAGTATCTAGTTAATAATAAGTTTTTTTTTTTGTGTTAGTAAAAAATATCCATTTAATAGTGATACTATTCAAATTTTTTTGTGCGTTGATAAAAATTAATATTTTAATTTTTTATCCCACCTTCTTGGTGTTCCCACATCATTAAAATTTGAATTAAAAAAATTAAACTTTGAAAGTCTAATAAAAACATTCATAAATTACATTAAATTCATATTATAATGAGATCAGAGCGCTAAGAGGAGTGACATAGAGTGTTAGGATATAGAATATGCATAGAGGATCTAAAATTGAGATCGGGCTACATGATACACCCCTATTTGTGTATACCATGTGCATATAGTATTACTAGCATAAAATCCGAGAGTGCGAAAAAAAATTTTATAATTAAAAAATAATGAAACCTTTTAAAATATGTGTATATTGCACAACCTTAATTTATATTTCTCGTTGTTTTTAATATTTTACTAAAAATATTTAAATTTATTATAAAACTAAAATTTGTGGTGTGAATATAATATGGCGGTATTAGTAGATTTTGATTGTGATAGAGATTTGACGTGGTAATTTGTAGTAGTGTAAGGTAGATTTAAATATGCGAGAAAATTAGTAGTATTACAAGGTAGATTTAGATAAGGGAGAAAATAACATTTTTAGTATCGTTTTGGGTTTCAATGGCTTTCGCGTTTAGGGGTATAGCGATCCCGGGTTCTTACCTCTGGTGTACAGTGATCCGGACTTGTTTCCGTGGATGTTAGAAGTTGCTTATACCTTGTTTGCATCCTTTCGTACCTTGTATTTGAGTTATAGGATGTGTTGGGCAGGTTTGTTTCAGGTTGGTTGAGCTTAGAAACCAAGAATAGTTGCCCAGATTTTTGCCTTCACGCTCAAGCGGAGCTTTTGACGCTCGAGCGGGCCCTTTGTTGTTGCTTCTCCGCTCGAGCGGGAGTTTTGATGCTCGAGCGTTTTTTTCCATCTTCCAGTATTTCTTCTGCAGTATTGGACGCTCGAGCGGGAGTTTTGACGCTCGAGCGTGAGTTTGTGTGTGACGCTCGAGCGGGAGGTTTTACGCTCGAGCGAGGACTTGGTTCAGCAAAAAGTTCTGGAAGTGTGTATCCGCCGCTCGAGCGGGATTTTTGACGCTCGAGCGGGAGTCTGTGAGTGACGCTCGAACGGGGCGACTCTTATATGAAACCGAGATCCGACTTTTTGGATCACTTTTTCACATCCTTTTCTCTCTCTTACTTTTCCAAAACTCCATTGTTGAGCCTCTCTCTCTAGAACCTTGCCTTCTTTCTAGGTATTGATTTAGTAGGAGTTGTTTCCTCACCTTTGGCCTTTACAAAAAAGTTGTTGATCGTCGAGGGCTATCTTTTGATCCAAGAATCTCGGAATTTGGAGCACTTCCGTTTTCTTCATCTTCTTCGTTGGGTGTCAACTTTTGAGGTAGGGATTCCTACTCACTCTTATGGTCTTTGACTTAGATTTTTGGTTGTTTTGATAAAGTGTTGAAGTTGGGAAATTTTGGGACTTAGGGTTTCAAAATGTTAAAAGGGGGTTTTGTTATTTTGATTCTAAAAATATGTATTTTGGGTTTCAAAATAATGATATTGTGGTTGGTTGTCGATATTTAGACCGTTGGGTCAATATTGGGAAATGGGGTAGAAAACCCTAACTTGTGGTATAAATTAATTGGTATAATTAATTTGGAAAGGTTGTGGATTTATAGAATTGAGTTGGAAATAATGAAATTGACTCATTTTATTGTGGAATGGTGGAGTTGGATTTGTTAATCGCTCACTTTTGAAAACATTGATAATTTATCTGTTGGAGCTTTTATTACCTGTTTAGAAATAATTGCTTGGGCTACCGGTAGAGGGTAGTTTTGATTGTTGTAGACAATGCATGATGATTAGGCAAACTAAAACTAATCGATTGGGTATGCTATTGAATATAGAGACTGAAATAATACATTAACTTTATGTATTGATTGATTGTATATGATCTATGTTTATATACATGTGTTGTGTGGGAGGAGATAGGGGATGTACTCCACGGTTTAGGGGAAGATAGGGGATGGACCTCTAAACCGGATTTTTGTGTGACATTGATACAGCACTACAATGTGTATCAAGTGTTGATTATGGAAGTGTTCTAATTGATTTAATATAGCACTAAAATGTATATCGTTATCAATTGTGAAGTGTAGAAGTAATTCTATGTTATGTTGATACAGCACCAAAATGTGTATCTTTTGTAAAGTGTAGAAATGATTTATGTGTTATCGGTACAGCATTACATTGTGTATCCATCATGAATTTTGAAAGTGTTTTAAGGATGAGTCTAAACCTCATGTTAGTTGTTGACCAGGTTCTGAGCTATTGTTATGAATTGTGAACATGATAAGAAATGGAAAATGAAAGGAAACATGGACATAGTGGTCATGTAATGGAAATGGATTATGAATTGATTTATGGGAATTGAACATTTATTAATTGCTAATGTCTTAGTTATTGCTCATACTGTGTTTAGCATATCTCTACTGGGCGTTGGCTCACCCTATATGGGACATAATTTTCAGGTACAGGTAGCATGCCACCTCCAAGGACATAGCTTGGATGATGATGAGAGTTGAAGACTCTTTTTGGTTTAATTGATTGTATTACATGTTTATCAAGCCAAGGGCTTATTCTGTAGAGAGTTAGTACTCTTCTTTTGTGTAACCAAGTGTTAACTTGGAAAGCTGTAAGCCCGTAAGGCACTTGCTTTTGTTGTTAATATGTAATACTGTTGTAAGAACTACTCTGATAAATAGAAATGGTTGATTTTTCTTATATCAATGCATGTCTAAAATGATGGATTTTATGTATTATTTTCAGGGCGTTACAAGAGGGATTCCACCTTTCTAGATTTCTAGTGATGGGAAGTCTGTGTGAATCTTAGGTTTTTGTTTTCTGCTTCTAAGGACTTCTTTGTCCTCCTTTCTACATCTTTTTTTTTTTTTTTTTTAATAAAAGTTTTCTTTTGTTGTTGATAAAAAAGAAGAAGATAGATTTAGATTATTAGTGATCCAAGATTTTTGATATATCAAAATTAGGCCTTGCCTTGTTGGGTCCTTGTGCAATTAAAAAAAAAAAATTAATTTTTTTAGTGAACCTTGGGTGATAGGATAAATACCCCAATGGTTATGAAAAATTTAATTTTTTTGTATTTATTATATATATATATATATATATATATTTTTATAATCAAATAGTTGTGATTGAGATATAGTCAAATATCTAACCCAATTGAACATGGCCACATATGCCAATTAATTTAGCTAATATTCAACTAGGTGTTTTCACCATCTAGAAAAAAAAAAAAAAAAAAAAAAAAGTTAGATGTTTTTATTTTTAAATTTTTTTTAGTAGAATAAGATAAGTATTTTTTATGTTCAATATATTTTTTATTTATAAAATTTAATAAATAGTTATGATTAAGTTACCGTCATAATGTTTAAGCCAATTGGATTCTGCCCGATGTAATAAATGTTTATTTTTAATTTTTAAAATTTTAAATCTACTAAACATGATTAAATGATGATTCAATATGAACCAAATTTATACTAATAGTTGATCAGTTTTTCCTATAAGGAGTCTCAAGTTTTTTCCAAAAAAAAAAAAAAGATTAAAAAGAAAAATATCTTAATATAAAACTAATCATTTAATAGAAAGAGCCATAATGTCTCCTACTTAAGCAAAACAATATGAATAATTATTCAAACTAAATATTGGAAATTTTAATACCACACAATTTATTAATAAAGTTCTCATATAAACAATACAATAGACAAAAGTTAGAATAAAAATAATACCAAAAAAATAAATAAATAAAAGAATAGAAAAAAAAATCATATATCAATTAAATAATTACAATCAATCATTAAAATGAATTTTTAAAATATCATATAGAACTAATAATTAGACCAATAGAGACTAAAATGTATAGTAGTAAGTAATACCAAATATTATAGGACAAATGATATATGAGAAAATTAGTCTAAGGTCCCTCTCTCACTTTTAATAATGGAAGAGATTCATAATATTATTTTATGATGTCTAAAGTCCTTCAACCCCAAACTCATATATCACAGAGAAATTTATCTCTCTCTCTCTCTCTCTCTCTCTCTCTCTCTCCTACATCAACCCCAAAAGATATTATTGTGCATTGAATTGTGCCTTTCCTCCTCTTACTCTTCAACCCCCAAAGATCTAGACCTAGATCATTTGCTGTAAACAGACGGATCGAAGACGAACAGAGACTCTTCAGAGTCAACTCTACGTTCGCCAGTGGAGCAGCGAATCTAGCGCTACCGCCGCCTCCTCCTCAGCGGCAATGTCGCCGTTGCATCACTACCAATCTCGCTCTTCTTCCACCACCGGCATTTCCACCTTCAAGCGCAATCAGACCTTCGCCGCCAAAACCGCTCAACGACGTCGGTAGCAGCGACGGTGGTGGAGAAGGAATGAGCTTGTCTCTTTAAGTGCATAGTCAACTGGTTGTGCCGATGAAGCAGAGTACATGCGGATGAGCTTCAGAGGCTCGGTTTCAACTTTCATCTTATCAACCCTCACATGATGTGGTACTACAACATCAACGGAAGAATTCTATTGTCTCATTGAGGGAAACTTTCGCGAGGAAGGACCTAGTGTAGCCGGCATTGATATTGTTGTAGATATAGGCATCGAGAGTAAGATTGTGGAGGTTGGAAGGGTCTGATATGTTGAAGTAGAAGCTCTCATTCCACTGGGGTGGAGAGGGAATTTCTCTGGTTTTGAAGAATTTCTCTGGGTTGAAGTGTCCAGAGAAATTTCAAAGACCAAAAACAGAATTAAAAAGGAACTTGATAAATATGCAGAGAGTTGGTTAATTGTAGATTTGACTGAGTTGGGTTTTTGGGATTGATGGATGAATGGATGATGCAGAGAGTTGCAGAGACATTCAATAATTCAAGCCATTGTTTTAGGAGGTTGTTGTTGTTGTTGTTGTTGTTTTTTTTTTTTTTTTGGGTGATGCAGAAAATTTCTCTGGTTTTAAAGAATTTCTCTGGATTGAATCCAGAGAAATTCTCTGGTGATGAGATTTTTCTCTGTGAATATGTATCCAAGTCACTGAAGCCATCAAACTGCAGATAACAAAAATGAAGTAAACTCTTGTGTAGAATTTGAAATAAATTCAGGAAGTTACAAAGGCTGAAATTTGGACTTGAAGCTCAAATGATTTAATGGCTTGCTATGTTTCCAGGTATGTTTTCATTGTTTCAAGGGGTTTACAAGTGAATTTCTCTGGTTGGAGGGGATTTTCTCTGGGGTTGAAATGTCTCTTTGATAGAAACAAAAACTTAATGTTTTGCTTTGTACTTTTGAAGGCATTTCAACAAAATCAAAATTTCTCTAGAGAGAAACAGAGAATTTCTCTGGGTTGGAGAGAATTTCTCTGGACCAGAATTTCTCTGGATCAAATTGAGGGACCTTAGACATTATGAAAATATTAGATGTCCTTTATACTATAAAGTCTTAATACCAGGGACCCTAAAAAAAAATCTCATGATATATTTGAGAAACATGCATCATATATATAGTTATTATAGTGAGTTAAAATAAAGTGGTTAATAATTGTAACATGCATGAATTATTCAATAAAAATTCAAGTATTGTCACAAATTACATGCAAAGATCTATAAATCTAGAGCAATTGCATGGAAAAATTTATAGACCTACGTAGATTTTATGTAAAACTATATAAACCTTATGTAAAATTATACGAATTTGAACAGATTGCTTAAAATGATCTATCATTAAATATATAATAGAATAAAGATGAAAAAAAAAATTGCATGGAAGTTTTATGGCTCTAAATAGATTTCAAGTAAAAAAATTATAGATCTTGAGGGATTGCTTGTAAAGCTCTATGTATATTACAATCTTCCCTAGAGAGGAAAAACAAATAAACTGTTGGAGTTGGGAGATATAAAATACTAATACCTTAAAGATATTTTTATGATCACGATTGCATTAAGGAAAAAACAAAAAAACAAATAGATGTTGTTGGGGTTTGTTTCCAATGTTGGGTTTGGTGGATGTTCAAATTTATATGGAAACTTAATTCAAGGATAATGTATTTTTCATTTTTGAGGTTTAGAATTTAAATTCAAATTTAACTTTGGGATAGAGATAAGGAGCTAAAGATATGACAAAAAATTTAAATTTAAATTTTTAACATCACATTTTGTTAAATAAAAATCAAATTATTTTATTTTTTAAAAAGCAAACATGAACCAGATAAATGTTAACACTTAACTTTTTTTTATTTTTTATTTTTTATTATTTTATATAATAGGTGGGTGGGAATAAGAGTTGTGAGAGTTGTGAGTTCTTTTATTTTTATTTTTATTTTATTTAAATTTACGTGATACAGTGATAGACATGTGAGGATTTATATACATATCTATATCCACAACTTCCATGAAAGATATTACTTGATTTTCTTAAATATTTTTTTATATAAGAAGATGGAGTGAATTCACGCCCAAAAAAAAAAGAAAAGAAAAGAAAAGAGAGTAGAGTGAGAAAACTTGAATAGTGAGAAGGGAGGTGAAGACAGATGCCACACATTTATTTTGTTTTTCCAAAATTATGAGAATTTAAGAATAAACATTTGGAAACTTTTGACATAACACTATATTTGCTCATATATGTACTAGTGATAATCCTTGCTATGCACAGGTAAGTAATAAAAAGTGATGAACGATGCTAAACATGTTAAAAATTAAGTACTAAATACTATGATACTAATTTAGATGGTTGTATTTGACTGATCTTACTATGTATAAAAAAATAAAAAATAATAAAAAAATCTAGTTTAAATTTGAAGATAAATTATAAAAATATAGGAAGAAAAAATTAGTTGAATCTTAAAAAAAAGAGGTAGAAAGAAATTTAATAAACGTCAAATGGAGATTGAAAAATAAAATAAGATAAACTTGAAAAATAAAATAAAATATAATATAACTTTAATAATAAAAGAATTGGAGAGGGTAGTAGCTTAAAAATTGGATAAGAGTGAAATGCCATCTATATATATTTTTAAAATTATAAATAATAAAAAAAACTCAAAAATAAGAGAAGAACGAAGGTAGTAGATTAAAAATTAGAAAAGAGTGAAATGTCAAAAAATTAAGTTTTGTTTTCCGTTATACCTAATCAAAAAATTAAAAAAATTTAATAATAGATGTATAACTCAAGACAATATCTTTTATAATTTTATTCTTTTTAAATATATATTTTATTCTGTACATAGTATGATTACACTACTAGCATCATTATTAAAAATATTTATAGTCATGTAAATTTTACGACTGTAGAATGATAATCCATGACGGCATAGATCACAAAGGAGACTCAATTCTTGGTAAATTGATTCAATTTGGACATTTTGGAGCCAAAAAAAAAAAAAGGAAAAGAAAGAAAATATGTGCATAGATTGACAATTTGACTTCAAATGTCCTGATCTCCAAAAATAAAAAATAAAAAAAATATCCTCAGTGTGCACATCTATATAAATATAGGTGTTTGTACATATAAATTTGAATATGTAATCAATTGTATACATTTAAAAAGTGTGTAATCCTCTACAATCTTTATAACCAAAATACAAAATTACAAATGTTTGGAATAAAAAATAAATTATTAAAGCAAAACAAATTCGATGAGTCTTTATTGGTGATTTGAGAGGCGGGGTGGTGGGAGTGGACCGCTGGGATTATTTGTACTAGTATAATTATATATGGAGAGGGATTAAGGGATAGATTAGAGGTTTCAGAGGATATGTGTGGATGTGTAGGTTTTTTTATTTTTTATTTTATTATTTTAATTTATATATATATATATATATATCTATCTATTAGTTTTATTTTCTGCTATGGAGATGGATAGAGAGAAATTTTTTGAAGAGTTTCAATTTTAATGAAAATTGTGAAGATAGAGATGAGTGCAATCAAAATCACATATATGAAAATTGTGAAAATGGAGATGAGTGCAATCAAAATCACATATAAAATCGTGAGTTTTTATTTTAAAAGAAAACTTAGAGAAGAGGAGTGCCACTAGATTGAAAAATTGGCTTAAAGCAAGTGCCACGTAATTTTCTGTATTTTTAGAATTTACAGAAAATTAGGAATTGGGAGTTGGAAGTCTGTGACATTTGTATATAGATATAGTATATATTTGTATATAGATATAGTATAGATATAGATAGTTATATATAGTATAGATTACTTTGGCCATAAGCAAGAAGTTGAATTCATTGTCCACTGACCTCTCTCTCTCTGTAACGCCCTCAAAATAATAACATAAAATCCCATTAATTTAGACATGCATTGATATAAAAGATAAATATTCTTCTATTCATCAGAGTAGTTCATTACAATGAGTATTACATGTTAACAACAAAAGCAAATGCCCTACGGGCTTACAGCTTTCTAAGTTAACAATTGGTTACAAAAAAGAAAGTACTAACTCAAATACACATTAAGCCATTGGCTTGAATTTACATGTAATACATCCAAAAGATAACAAAACGACAAAAAGTCTGACTGCCTCTAGCCTCCCAAGCTATGTCCTTGGAGGTGTCATGCTACCTGTACCTGAAAATGATGTCCCATAAAGGGTGAGCCACAGCCCAGTAGGAATACACTAAACCAGCTATGAACAATGACTAAAAGATTAGCAGTTGATAGATGGTCAACTCAGATACATCCACATATATCACATTCCGGTTTTATGACATTAAGTCCATGTTACATTTCATTTCCCATTTCTTTTTCAACTTTGAGTTTGAAAGCAAGGCTCAACACCTAGCCCAAATATCTTAATGAGATTAAGACTCATCTTTAAAACACTTTCGAAATTCATGATGGATACACATTTTAATGCTGTATCGATAACACATAAACCATTTCCACACTTTACGAAAGATACACATTTCGGTGCTGTATCAACATAACATAGAATCACTTCTATATTTCACAATTGATAACGATATACATTTTAGTGCTATATCAAATCAATTCGAACACTTCCATAATCAACACTTGATACACATTGTAGTGCTGTATCAATGTCACGCAAAATCCGGTTTAGAGGTTCATCCCCTATCTTCCCCTAAACCGTGGAGTACATCCCCTATCTCCTCCCACACATCACATGTATATAAACATAGACCATATACAATCAATCAATACATAAAGTTAATGTATTATTCCAGTCGCTATATTCGATAGCATACTCAATCGATTAGTTTTAGTTTGCCTAATTATCATGCATTGTCTACAACAATCAAGACTATCCTCCACCGATAACCCAAAGCAGTTATTTCTATACCGAAAATAAATGCACCAAATGGATATATAATCAACATTTCAACTAGGTGAGCAATGAATGAATCTAATTACACCCTTTAGTCCCAACATTCTCAATTCAATTCCTCTTTTCTTCAAATTAATTTATCAATGTAATTAGGGCATTTCCCACAATTAACATCACAACCCTAAGGTTCCATTTTCACTAATAACCCAATATTGATCTCATTTCTCTATGCTAAACATGCATATAGGTTTATATAAACAAAACCCCAACTTTTGTAAAATTACACAAAAGGCCTAAACTTTCTCATAATTACACAACAACCCCCGACATATCAAAATACTAAAATTCAAAGACAAAACTCATAAAGAGGAGTAGGATATCCCTACCTTGAAGTTAGAGCTCGAATGGAGAAGAAAACCAAAACCAAAGTGCTCCGAACTCCAAACCTTTCGGATCAAAACGAAGCCCTCGACGATCAACACAACTTTTACAAAGGACGAAGGGAAAGGAAGCACTCTATCTAGATCATACCCTAGAGAGAAGGGAGTTTCTAGAGAGAGAAGCTCTCAAAATCGATTTTGGGAAAGTTAGAGAGAGAGAAGAAAAGTGAAAAGTGATTCAAAAAGGCCCAACTGCTATCTGATATACGACAGGTCCGCTCGAGCGGAAAACACAACGCTCGAGCGTCAAGAACAAAAAACATGGTCCGCTCGAGCGCAAGAAGGACCGCTCGAGTGCCAAGACACAGAGATAAAGCACATTCGCTCGAGCGCGAAAACCAGTCCGCTCGAACGTAGATTTCCCCCTCCCTGAACTTTCACAGACAAAGCACTACCCGCTCGAGCGCCAAAAGATCCGCTCGAGCGCGACCCGCTCGAGCGTAAGAAAACCCGCTTGAGCGTGAAAAACACACTTGCAGAAGTTTTGCAGAGGCACGAAATATTAGGAATGTGTAAACTCTGCTCGAGCGCAAGAAGACCCGCTCGAGTGGACAACGAAAAAGCAAACTCCGCTCGAGCGCAGAATGGCCCGCTCGAGCGTAACACCAAAACTCTGGGCAACAACACTTAAGACCAAGACTCAACCTACCTGCTCGAAACATGCCCAACACATCCTAGAATTCAAACATAGGGAATTAAAGGACAACAACAAGATATACCACTACCAACTCCATGGAACCAAAGTCCGGAATACAACAAATACAGAAAAGGAAAACCGGGATCGCTATAACCTTCCCGCCTTAAAGAATTTCGTCCCCGAAATTAAACACAGTTTTTTTTTTTCAAAAACATGACTTTCTCAATTCTCAACATTATTGTAATGCAAAAATTTAACAATTCGACCCATTACCGGTCACCTCATCTCTTTTCAAGAGGCAATTTACAACATTTTCCACAACATGCGTTATAGTTATGCATTCCCTGAAATTCCACAAATTTCAATACTACATTCCACAATTCTATATCATATTTAATATTCTTGATATATATCCATTTCCACAATACATCCAACATATGTAATGTTACATTAAACTTCCATTTCAAGGCAAGTTCCAAAATACTCTCATAAACCAAAACATATTCAATGTTTTACAACTTAAGACATATATAATGCTCTTAAAGTTCAACAATATTACAAAATTACCAATGTATGGTTACACATCAACAAACAAGTTCGGATATTTCTCACGGACTTCTAACTCACGTTCCCAAGTGGCTTCTTCCACTCCGTGATGCTTCCACAAGACTTTTACCAAGGGAATGGTCTTGCCTCGCAAGACTTGATCCCGCCTATCCAAGACCCGAACCGGTCTCTCCTCATACGAGGCATTCTCATCAACCTCTAGGTCGGTCCAATCCAATACATGCGATGGATCTGGCTCATACTTCCAAAGCATACTCACATGAAACATGTCATGAACTCCGGACAACTGCGGCGACAAAGCTAAACGATAGGCAACCTCGCCAATCCTCTCAAGGATCTCAAAAGGGCCAATAAACCGAGGGGATAACTTCCCGCTCTTCCCAAACCTCATCAATCCCCGCCTAGGTGATATCTTTAGAAAGACATGATCACCCACCTAAAATACCAAAGGTTGCCTCCTACGGTCGGCATAAGATTTCTAACGACTCTGGGCTGTAACAAGCCTCCTACGGATAAGCTCAACTTTCTCCGTCGTTTCTCTCACCAATTCCGAACCTAACAAAGGTGCATCACCCACCTCGGCCCAACAAACTGAAGACCTACACGGTCGGCCATACAAGGCCTCAAACGGTGCCATACCGATACTAGACTGGAGACTGTTGTTGTAGGCAAACTCCACCAAGGGCAAGTGCCTCTCCCACGTCCCACTAAAGTCAAGGACACAACCTTGAAGCATATCCTCAAGGATCTGAATAGTACGCTCGGACTGCCCGTCAGTCTGAGGATGATAAGCCGTACTAAAGGTCAACTTAGTACCCAAGGCACTCTACAAACTCTGCCACAATCTGGCAGTAAAACGAGGATCTCTATCTGAGACAATTGTCACTGGGACCCCGTGCAATCTCACTATATCCCGAATATACAAGTCGGCAAGATGATCTACCGAATCTCTCACGCACATAGGGATGAAGTGCGCCGACTTAGTCAACCGGTCTACAACCACCCAAATAGCATCACTACCCCGCTGAGTCCTCGGAAGACCTACAACGAAGTCCATAGTGACATGCTCCCACTTCCACTCAGCAATAGGCAAGGGTTGCAACAAGCCCGCTGGCCTCTGGTGTTCGGCCTTCACTTGCTGACAAGTAAGGCACTTAGAAACGAAAACCGCCACATCTCTCTTCATTCCCCGCCACCAGAACTGGCGGCCCAAATCCCGATACATCTTAGTGCCTCCCGGATGCACCGTAAGGCGTGAATGATGAAACTCTCAGAGTACTTCCTCTCGGCAAGACTCCGGCATAAACAAACAGTCTCGGTATCTCACACTCAGGTCGGGATACACCGTCAAACCTTTCTCAACCTTCCCACTGGAGATCTTCTCTCAAAGGGATTCTACCTCAAGGTCACTTCTCTGTGCCTCTAACACTCGAGTCATAAGTGTAGGCTGCGCAACAACAGAAAACAAGGCCGCAGCCTCAACAGATTCGCCCAAAAGAAAATCGAACTCGCCAAGTGCCCCCAACATCTCCCATTCCCGGATGGCTATCCAAGCTACATCACTAATGGATTTCCTACTAAGGGCATCGGCTACAACATTGGCCTTTCCCGGGTGATAGTGCAACTCAAAATCCTAGTCCTCAATGAACTCCATCCACCTTCTCTGCTTCAAATTCAAGTCTCTCTGTGTAAACAGATACTTCAAACTCTTATGGTCCGAGAACACCTCGAACTTCTCACCATACAGGTAATGCCTCCACATCTTCAAGGCAAAGATCACTGCCGCTAACTCTAGGTCATGTGTAGGGTAATTCTTCTCGTGTATTTTCAACTGACGTGAACCATAGGCTACCATTTTCCCCTCTTGCATCAACACACAACCCAAACCCTCTCGTGAGGCATCACAATAAACCGCATATCCCAACCCTCTCTCCGGAATAATCAAGACCGGAGCGGTGGTCAATCTAACCTTCAACTCTTGGAACGACTTTTCACAAGTCTCACTCTATACAAACTTGACCCCTTTCCGCGTCAACCTAGTCAACGGCGAAGCTAGCCTGGAGAAATCTTTCACAAACCGGCGGTAATACCTAGCTAATCCCAGAAAACTACTATAGCGATCCCGGGTTTTACCCCTTGTGTACAGTGATCCGGACTTGTTTCCGCGGATGTTAGTAGTTGCTTATATCTTGTTTGCATCCTTTAGTACTTTGTATTTGAGTTATAGGATGTGTTGGGCAGGCTTGTTACAGGTTGGTTGGACTTAGAAACCAAAAGTAGTTGCCCAGATTTGTGCCTTCACATTCGAGCGGAGATTTTGACGCTCGAGCGGGCCCTTCGTTGTTGCTTCTCCGCTCGAGCGGGTGTTTTGATGCTCGAGCGTGATTTTCCATCTCCCAGTACTTCCTCTACAGTGTTGGACGCTCAAGCGGGGAGTTTTACGCTCGAGCGGGGGACCTGGTTCAGTAAAAGTTCTGGGAGTGTGTATCCGTCGCTCGAGCGGGAGTTTTGACGCTCGAGCGGGAGTCTGTGAGTGACGCTCGAGCGGGGTTTTCCATGCTCGAGCGGGGCGATTTTTATATCAACTTCGGGATTCCATTTTTGGATCACTTTTCAACATCCTTTCTCTCTCTTACTTTTCCGAAAAAGCCATTTGAGAGCCTCTCTCACTAAAACTCAACTTCTCTCTAAGTATTGATCTAGTAGGAGTTGTTTCCTCACCTTTGGCCTTTACAAAAGTTGTGTTGATCGTCGAGGGCTATGTTTTGATTTGAGCATATTGAGTTTTGGAGCACTTTGAGTTTCGTCTCCTTCTTCCTTTGAGCTCCGAATTTGAGGTAGGGATATCCTACTCCTTCTCATGAGCTTTGTCTTTGAATCTTAGCATTTTGATGAGTTGGGGATTGTTGGGTAATTTTGAGAAAGTTTTGGCCTTTGTGTAATTTTGCAAAAGTTGGGGTTTTGTTTATATAAACCTATTTGCATGTTTGGCATAGAAGAATGAGATAAATGTTGGGTTATTGATAAAAATGGAACCTTAGGGTTGGGATGTTAATTATGGGAAATGTCCTAATTACATTGATAAATTAATTGGTATAATTAATTTGAAGAAAAGAGGAATTGAATTGAGAATATTGGAATTGGATGTGTATGGGATTAAAGGGTGTAGTTAGATGCATTCATCGCTCACCTAGTTGAAATGTTGATTATATATCCATTTGGTGCATTTATTTTCTGCTTAGAAATAACTGCTTTGGGCTATCAGTGGAGGATAGCCTTGATTGTTGTAGACAATGCATGACGATTAGGCAAACTAAAACTAATCGATTGAGTATGCTATCGAATTTAGCGACTGGAATAATACATTAACTTTATGTATTGATTGATTGTATATGATCTATGTTTATATACATGTGTTGTGTGGGAGGAGATAGGGGATGTACTCCACGGTTTAGGGGAAGATAGGGGATGGACCTCTAAACCGGATTTCGTGTGACATTGATACAGCACTACAATGTGTATCAAGTGTTGATTATGGAAGTGTTCGAATTGATTTGATATAGCACTAAAATGTATATCGTTATCAATTGTGAAGTATAGAAGTGATTCTATGTTATGTTGATACAGCACCGAAATGTGTATCTTTCGTAAAGTGTGGAAATGGTTTATGTGTTATTGGTACAATATTAGAATGTGTATCCATCATGAATTTCGAAAGTGTTTTAAAGATGAGCCTTAATCTCATTAAGTTATTTGGCTAAGTGTTGAGCCTTGTTTTCAAACTCAAAGTTGAAAGAAAAATGCGAAATGAAATGTAACATGGAAACCGGAATGTGATATATGTGGATGTATCTGTGTTGACATCTATCAACTGCTAATCTTTTAGTCATTGTTCATAGCTGGTTTAGTGTATTTCTACTGGGCTGTGGCTCACCCTTGATGGGACATCATTTTCAGGTACATGTAGCATGCCACCTCCAAGGACATAGCTTGGGAGGCTAGAGGCAGACAGACTTTTGTCATTTTGTTATCTTTTAGATGCATTACATGTAAATTCAAGCTAAGGGCTTAATTTGTATTTGAGTTAGTACTCTCCTTTTTGTAACCAAGTGTTAACTTGGAAAGCTGTAAGCCCGTAGGGCATTTGCTTTTGTTGTTAACATGTAATACTCATTGTAATGAACTACTCTGATGAATAGAAGAATATTTATCTTTTATATCAATGCATGTCTAAATTGATGGGCTTCTATGTTATTATTTTGAGGGCGTTACAACTGCGGATGTCAAAAACACTCTTAGGCTGTACTCTTAGGCTGTGCCCAATCTTGCACTGCCTCAATCTTGGATGTATCAACAGACACCCCTTCCCCGGATACTACATGGCCTAAGAACTTGACTTCTCCTAGCTAGAACTCACACTTCCCAAACTTGGCATACAGCCTATGGGTTCTAAGCAACTCAAGCACCACTCTCAAGTGTTCCTCGTGCTCTTCTTCCGAAGGTGAATAGATAAGAATGTTGTCTACGAAAACGACTACAAAACGATCTAAGAATTCCTGGAAGATCCGGTTCATCAAATCCATAAAGACTGCCGGTGCATTGGTGAGCCCAAATGGCATCACCAGAAACTCATAGTGGCCATACCGCGTACGGAATGCCATTTTCGGAATATCCTCCTCCCTGACCCTCAACTGGTGGTAACCCGATCTCAAGTCTATCTTAGAGAAACAATGGGAACCCTTCAACTGGTCAAACAGATCATCTATACGGGGGCATAGGGTACTTATTCTTGACCGTAGCCCGATTCAACTTTCGGTAGTCGATACAAAGTCTCAAGGCACCATCTTTCTTTTTAGCAAAGAGGGCCGGTGCTCCCCACGACGAAACACTAGGGCGAACGAAGCCCTTATCCAGCAACTCCTGGAGCTGAATCTTTAACTCACTCAACTCGACTGGGGCAAAACGGTAAGGTGCCATAGAAATCGGCGCCGTGCCGGGCACTAAATCAATGGAGAACTCAATCTCACGGTGAGGTGGCAAACCAACGAGATCCTCGGGAAAAACATCCGAATACTCACAAACCACCCTCGGTAATACAATCTGGGTCTCATCACACTCACTACTCAAAAGGCTAGCAAGAAGACCACTAAGCTCACTCCGCCCTCGCGGATCATACACCGGTGGCAACACACTACCAACCCGATCCCCCAAGAAATGAAAACACTCCCCGCTCAAGGTACATACTGTGACCCTCTGGCGGTAGCAATCGATAACAGCCCGGTATGACGATAGCCAGTCCATACCCAAAATAATATCAAAACCCTTTATGGGCATAACTACAAAAGGAAACGGAAGTCGATGATCGGCGACCTCTATATCACAACCTCTACATCCATGCTTCAAAATCAATTCACTCCCAACAGGTGATACAACACATATAGGAGATGCTAATTGTGCCAACTCCAATTCCAAAACAGATGCAAATGCAGCAGATACAAAGGAATGAGACGCACCCGTATCAATTAATACATTAGCAACCGAGTTGCAAAACAGAAAGGTACCTCTCACGACTGATGGAACCGGTACCAGATCCTGCGCGGTAACAGCATACACGCGCCCAGTAGGCCCCTGATCCACCTGCTCACCCCTCGGAGCATACGACTGCTGCACAGACTGGGACGATGAAGCCCCCTGATTGGCCCTCGAGGCCTGCACTGACTGAGCTGGCTGAAGACTCTACCTCTGCCCAGATGCACCAGATGTGCCACTCAACTGCGGGCAAAACCTCTTCAGGTGCCCCGCCTGACCACACTGATAACAAGACAGTGGCTGACCCTTGCCCTGACTCTGGCTCTGCGGTCTAGCCGAAGAAGAAGCAGCTCGCTGACCTCCTCCTCTCTGTGGGCAAACCGAAGCCTTGTGGCCCAGCTGACCACACTTGTAACATGTGAAGTCCCCCTGATTGCCTCTCCCCGAGCCTGCACTCGGCACTGGAAAGGTCGATCTAGCAACACCACTCTGAGACTGCTGAGGGTTAGCATCCCTCTGTCTCCTGCCATTACCCTGACCATCCTAGCTCCTCTTGGAGCCTCTCTGCCCCTCCTCCTCCTGCATCATGATCTCCATATGGGCTGCAGCATCAACCAAGCGCCCATAGTCTCGGATCATAGACCCACCAACTCTCATCTTGAGGCCGCGCCTCAACCTTTCTCAAACTCGATACAGCGGCGTTCCTCGGACGCCACAAGTTCAGGTGCGAACCTGGACAAGCTAGTAAAAGCAGCCTCATACTCGGCCACTGAAGAACTCAACTGCAAAAGCTGGCAGAACTGATCTCTCAGCTTCTCTCTGACTGCTGAAGATAAGAACTTCTCCTGGAAAGCACCCACAAAAGCCTCCCAAGTGCCATCCAAACGACCCTTCACGAATTTCCACCACTGACCCGCATCCCCTTCAGTTGGAAAATGCCAAGGTCACTTTCAATGCTCCGTCCTCGATGCCAAGCATCTCGAACGTCTTACTCATCTGCTCCAACCACTCATCCGCCTTAAGTGGCTCATTCGGATCCCCAACAAACTCATCCGGATTAGACCGGAAGAACTCACTCTTCAAGAAGGAAGGCCCTGCCTCAGCAACCTGGGCCTGCACTGGAGCCTGAACTGGATTCTCAGCTCTGAGAATACCCATAGACTCCCTCAAAGCATCGGCTATCCTTCGGGCTAAAGCGCCCATAGCCTCCTGACCTGCTGGCTCGGCCACATTGGCCTGGCCAACCCCCTCCTGCTGTGCCGGAATATCATCCGGTAAAGGCATCTCCTGCCTCCTAGGCCTACCTCGCCTACCACCTCGTCCTCGTCCTGACATCCTAATAAAGGTAACAGAGAACGTTAGCACATCCACAAATGTGCCGAAGCTATAACACCCGCGTCCTAATGCATGGACAACTGTAATTCACTCCACGTAAGCACGTAAACACATAAGCACTTACGAATTTCATTTCCGGATAATGATAGTCCCGAGGCGTTACCAGAGTTCCGGTTAGAAACAGCATTGATCAAGTGCTTTTCCAACAAGACTCACAGAAACCCAAGGATCCAATCAACATCCTAGAAACTAAATCCCATACCCAAATAGTCACATAAACATGTTATCACATAAACAGATTACATTACACTTAAGTCTCCAACAAGCGAGACAAACCCATTGTGATACTAATCACTTCCCATGTACCCAAAGTATTCGAATCCAGTACGCTCTGATACCAAGTTGTAACGCCCTCAAAATAATAACATAAAATCCCATCAATTTAGACATGCATTGATATAAAAGATAAATATTCTTCTATTCATTAGAGTAGTTCATTAAAATGAGTATTACATGTTAACAACAAAAGCAAATGCCCTACGGGCTTACTGCTTTCCAAGTTAACACTTGGTTACAAAAAGGAAAGTACTAACTCAAATACACATTAAGCCCTTGGCTTGAATTTACATGTAATACATCCAAAAGATAACAATACGACAAAAGTCCGACTGCCTCTAGCCTCCCAAGCTATGTCCTTGGAGGTGGCATGCTACCTGTACCTGAAAATGATGTCCCATAAAGGGTGAGCCACAGCCCAGTAGAAATACACTAAACCAGCTATGAACAATGACTAACAGATTAGCAGATGATAGATGGTCAACTCAGATACATCCACATATATCACATTCCGGTTTCATGACATTAAGTCCATGTTACATTTCATTTCATTTCTTTTTCAACTTTGAGTTTGAAAGCAAGGCTCAACACCTAGCCCAAATAACTTAATGAGATTAAGACTCATCTTTAAAACGCTTTCGAAATTCATGATGGATACACATTTTAATGCTGTATCGATAACACATAAACCATTTCCACACTTTACGAAAGATACACATTTCGGTGCTGTATTAACATAACATAGAATCACTTCTATATTTCACAATTGATAACGATATACATTTTAGTGCTATATCAAATCAATTCGAACACTTCCATAATCAACACTTGATACACATTGTAGTGCTGTATCAATGTCACGCAAAATCCGGTTTAGAGGTCCATCCCCTATCTTCCCCTAAACCGTAGACTACATCCCCTATCTCCTCCCACACATCACATGTATATAAACATAGACCATATACAATCAATCAATACATAAAGTTAATGTATTATTCCAGTCGCTATATTCGACAGCATACTCAATCGATTAGTTTTAGTTTGCCTAATCATCATGCATTGTCTACAATAATCAAGACTATCCTCCACCGATAGCCCAAAGCAGTTATTTCTATACTGAAAATAAATGCACCAAATGGATATATAATCAACATTTCAACTAGGTGAGCGATGAATGAATCTAACTACACCCTTTAATCCCAACATTCTCAATTCAATTCCTCTTTTCTTCAAATTAATTATACCAATTAATTCATCAATGTAATTAGGGCATTTCCCACAATTAACATCACAACCCTAAGGTTCCATTTTCACTAGTAATCCAATATTGATCTCATTTTTCTATGCTAAACATGCATATAGGTTTATATAAACAAAACCCTAACTTTTGTAAAATTACACAAAAGGCCCAAACTTTCTCATAATTGCACAACAACCCCCGACATATCAAAATACTAAAATTCAAAGACAAAGCTCATAAAGAGGAGTAGGATATCCCTACCTCTACGTTAGAGCTCGAATGGAGAAAACCTTTCGGATCAAAACGAAGCCCTCGACGATCAACACAACTTTTACAAAGGCCGAAGGGAAAGGAAGCACTCTACCTAGATCAAACCCTAGAGAGAAGGGAGTTTCTAGAGAGAGAAGCTCTCAAAATCGATTTTGGGAAAGTTAGAGAGAGAGAGAACAAAAGTGAAAAGTGATTCAAAAATGCCCAACTGCTATCTGATATACGACAGGTCCGCTCGAGCAGAAAACACAACGCTCGAGCGTCAAGAACAAAAAACATGGTCTGCTCGAGCGCAAGAAGGACCACTCGAGCGCCAAGACACAGAGATAAAGCACATTCGCTCGAGCGCGAAAACCAGTCCGCTCGAGCATAGATTTCCCCTCCCAAAACTTTCACAGACAAAGCACTACCCGCTCGAGAGCCAAAAGGTCCCCTCGAGCGCGACCCGCTCGAGCGTGAAAAACACACCTGCAGAAGTTTTGCAGAGGCACGAAATACTGGGAGTGTGTAAACTCCGCTCGAGCGCAAGAAGACCCGCTCGAGCAGACAACCAAAAAGCAAACTCCGCTCGAGCGCAGAATGGCCACCTCGAGCATAACACTAAAACTCTGGGCAACAACATTTGAGACCAAGACTCAACCTACCTACTCGAAACACGCCCAACACATCCTAGAATTCAAACATAGGGAATTAAAGGACAACAACAAGATATACCACTACCAACTCCACGGAACCAAAGTCCGAAATACAACAAATATAGAAAAGGAAAACCGGGATCGCTATACTCTCCCCCCCCCCTGTATGTATTAGATTGCTATGAATCATGCATTGATTTCAACATGAAATTGTGTCGTTATATTGCTAAGTTCTTGATGCTTTCTTGGTACTTTTCTCTAAACAAATACATTATAAAAGCATGTATATCACTCATTAATTGTAGTATTTATTAACATTTTAGTTCTTAATTAGACGGTATATGTTAATAAGTATCCCTAAAACATTATTTAATGTTAGAAATTAGGTAATTTTGAAATTGACGAAATGGCTAAAAAAGTTCTGAAATCAATGAAAAAAGTTTTGAACTTGGTGAATTTTGTCTTAAATTTTTTATTTTTTTTGTTATTTTTTACACTTGCTAGCATTGAGAAGACTCATCAAGTCCACCTGTTTGGGTTATTTATTAGCAATTGTTACTATACACACCATATATGCACCTACAATTTGAGCTATAATAGTTCACAATTTACCAATTCTGGTCATAATAACAAAATCAAATCAATTTAGAACAAAACCTCATAAGTAAGACCACTTTGGTTCATAACCAAAACACCACAAAATCTCATGACTAAAATCGACTTAGTCATAACCAAAAATACCACAAAAATTTCATAACCAACTACAACGAAGTTTAATAATTAAGTACAACACAAATTTGACTACTAGAAAATTTTGCAACTACACACTAACATGATCCATAGACATAACTAGAGCTTATGCTATACATTTAAAATTTTCCAATTTAGAATTCCTGGTTCTTTAAGATTTTCTATAACAACACGTGTGTTGAACATAATTTTGAACAAATACAATTTGTTGAAGTCCTCAAAGATGGAAATCAACTGGCAAATATGGCCTAATTTTGGATATATCATCCTGAATTAATTGCAAGAAATTTTTTAGTGTGCATAATAGAGCATACATAAGTGGAAAATGTATATTAATTTTGAGGATATTGATGTTGAAGTGATTAGGAAGTGGCAATTTTAGAGGTCTATCTAAAGGTTTGGAATTAAATCCTTTAATCAAGAACATAACCATGTTTTGTAGAATTGATTCTATGTTTCGAATGAAATCCATCAAGAAACATAACATCCACCAATTTTGGACCTATTAAACAAATGTAGTGATGATAATTCACATAATAAACTATATTTGATTTAACAATATGATTATTGTAAATATATGCTCTCGACATGGTCAATTCAGGCTCTTATTGGCTTCTCGGATTTATTCAAAATATGTGATTTGGGAATATCGTTTGATAATGAGGTTTACGTTCTTGGAGTGGGTCCAAAAAACCTTGCCTAAAACATGATTCACGGTTATAATAATAACAATAATAACATTATTTATAAATTGTAGCTATTCACAAGTGTTGTATATCCTGCTAAGATTAGTGATCACAAGAAAAGAGTATATAGACAAACAAATTATTTCAAATTTCAGGGACACCCACAAATTGGTGAACACTTTCTCATATACTACTCTTTTTTTTTTTTTGGTGGTCAAAATGTAGTACTCAAAATTAATCATCAAATGGAACTCCTCATATTAATTAAAATGGCAAATTTTACTAACAGTCCGTATAGTTTGGGGTTTGTATCACTTTAGTGCCTGACATTTTAATTGTGATACATTTAAACCTGAATTTTAAATCTCGTTTAAATAAAGACAATTGAATACATTGTTACTCCATTTGAAAGGCAATGTTGTCATACAACTTATTTTGTACTGGTTAACTTATATGTTGTTTGAAATATAATGACTTTTTTTTTTTTTTTTAATGAATAATGTTGAAACTTTTTTGGCTATAAATCTGTTTGGTTTGGTTTTCAAAATCCATTTTCAGAAATTTTTTCCAAGAAATTTAAAATTAAATTAGTGAAAAAAATTAAAATACATCATTTTTATATAATTTTATCTTTTGGGCAGGTAGAAATTTTTTTTTTAAATATTTTTTTTTGTTAAATTAGTTTTTACGTCTTCAAAAGTTAAACATGGTGACAATTTTGATGTCATTATTAAACCAATTCATTAAATTAAAATTTAAAAAGATTAGTTTATATTTTATCAAATTGATGATTTTGCCAAACTAGTTTATAATTTTTAAAATTTTAAAAATAATTTTTTGACACTTATTTTTGTCAAACTAGTTTATATTTTATCAAATTGACGACTTTGCTTTTAAAATAGTGCAACAATATTTTCAATTCTGCTTATTTAAAATAAGATTCAAAATTTAGGATCAAATTTTGAAAGATTAAAAACTAAAGTGACACAAGGTTCAAACTATAGGAACCATTAGTGTAATTTGCCCTAATTAAAACACCAACATAATTGTGATGTTCCTACCTTATTAAACCAATCAAAATCAAGAAAAGCACGACATAAAAATACCCAATAATTACTCCAAAAAAGACAACAAGTATATCTATATCCAACATCGAAAAATTATAAAATATTCTCAAAGTACCACGGGTCAGTACTCTTTAATCAATTATTATTTATTATGCCCCTTCATATTCGTTAATCACCCAACACAATAGCCCACCTGCCTATCTTTTTCATCAGTCACAATATTATGAAGTATCTTGTGTCTATATCACATCTCAAATTCTTATGTCGCTAGTACTGAGGCAATCAAGAGAATGTCAAAATAGAACTAAAAAAGGAAAGTGTCACCAACTTCGATTTTCAGTGAATTTCAAGACAACCCTTTTCCTTAAGTGGTTTCAAGCAACAATCCCCTGCCCATTCCACTTCCTGAGATTCTTCCTGTAAAAAAATTTATGAAACAACCCTCCCAAACTATATCAATTGCAGCAAAACAATGTATACAGAAACATATATAGTGGTAAAAAATAAAAAATAAAAAACTTACCGATACATGAGGAAATATCCAGCTCTCACTGCTCCATCATCATCATTTGCAACTTCAATCTGTACAATTTTTAGTGTGTCTGCTTGGAAGACTCGATGAGAAATACAATACAGAGAATGTCAAAATTTGGAATTTTCTTTTTTGTAGTCTTACAAATTTTACTCCCAAGAGATTGCCACAGTTGTTACAGTAAACATCTGAGAGAGTGCGTGCTCCAACCGTTCGATCCTGCTCTGGACTGAGCGCGTATACATTCACACTGCATATATATGATACACATAGTTTTTTGAAGCCAAGTGTAAGCTATATTGGTCATTTGATTAATTTTTGAACTTAACTTTTTCAATTTTTTTTTTCAAGTCCACAGGCACACACGTGTTTAGATATTGGATTTGTAGAGTAAGAAAGGAGAAAATTGGAAATCCAAGATCGAAACACAACATTAAGGTCTCGGCCAGTGAAGGATTTTCATGAAGCTTTGATGAAATTTTCAGAACCAAATTGCAAGAGAGTATAAATGGGAAACAAAATAGCTTGTGCTAATTTATCTATCAAAATCAAAACCGTTGCTGCTTTCAGCAGTGATTGATGAGTGCTTACACATTTGGAAAGACGTATCCATTCAAATCATTGTCCTGAAAAACATATTGAACACAATTGTCAGAATATGAAATTCATGTATAGTTTGGAGGTAATTGAGTAAACTTTAGTACAAATTAAAAATCCAATTGAACACAACCACAAACAACACAAGACATAAAAAAATAGAGTAGGCTGCAGAGAATGAGTGGGATCAATAACCCAATTTGGAAAGTAAAAAGCCTCTTTATGTGCAGAGGGGACACTGTAGGAGGCTGATACCAATTTTTTTGACCTTATGTTTGGTTGGGGGATTTGCGAAGGAATTTGGGAAGGGAAAATGATAAGGGATTACATAGATGGAGAGCACTTCTAAAGCTTGCTAGACTCAACAGGGGTGGATAGAGTTGCAGATTAAGGTGGCTATCTCAGGCCCGATATCAAGAGAGGAAAGTTTTCCGATGAAGAAGAGCAAGTCATCATCAACCGCTGGAAACAAGTAATAAATCTTTCTCACCTCACATATCCATATAGGAAAATGATATACAAAATCACTTTTTAGACCCTTTTTTTGCACAACTCTGACGTGTAAGTGATAGGGGTGCAACTCGGGCGGGTTCGGTCGGGTTGCACTACAAGAAAACACACTTTTGGCTACCACTTTTGGCTACCAAAACAAATTTAGTCGCCAAAAGTGTGGGAATTGGCTACCAAAATTAATTTTAGTCGGCAAAAGTCAACTTTTTAGCTACTAATTTTTTTTAGTAGGGGAATGTTGATTATTGGCTACTAAAAAAAATTTAGTAGCTAAAGATATTACAATTGGCTACTAAAAAAATTTTTAGTAGCTAAACATATCACAATTGGCGACTAAAAAAAATTTAGTAGCCGTAGAGGTACCTTTAGCTACTAAATTGTTTAGTAGCCGAATGAAAATAAAAAAATTAATTTTTAATCTTTGCCGACCAAAGTTTTGGTCGCCAAATGTCAAGTTTCGGCGACCAAATTTATTTTAGTCGCTAAAAATCTACTTTCGGCTACTAAATCTTTGGTAGCCGAATGAAAATAAAAAAAATTAATTTTTAATCTTTCCCGACCAAAGTTTTAGTCGCCAAATGTCAAGTTTTGGCGACCAAATTTATTTTAGTCGCTAAAAACCTACTTTCGGCTACTAAATCTTTGGTAGCCGAATGAAAATAAAAAAAATTAATTTTTAATCTTTCCCGACCAAAGTTTTGGCCGCCAAATGTCAAGTTTCGGTGACCAAATTTATTTTAGTCGCTAAAAATCTACTTTCGGCTACTAAATCTTTGGTAGCCGAATGAAAATAAAAAAAAATTAATTATTTATATTTATATTTATATTTTTATTTTCATTTTATATTTTTATTGTTTTTTATTTTTATTTTTATTTTTATTTTTATGAAGAGGTTGTACACCCACCATCCAAAAATATTAATTTTTTAAAAAAATTAATTATTAAAATAATATGAATTTCTTATTTTGTCCTTTTTTTAAATCCATTAATAATAAAAAATTTACAATTATGACAATTGATATTTCTAAAAATATATACTATCAAAAGGTAATTTTGATAAATTAATATTTTTAAAATGTAATAATTGTATTATAAAAAGAAATGAAATTCTAAAAATAGACTATTATTTTGAGATGAAAAGTACAATTAAACTATTTATATTTTTTACATCATCATATTTCAATAACACTAATAAATTAAGAATAAATCAAAATTCACAAATAAAAGACAAAATATCCCAATTATTTATCATTTCAATAAATTTTTCAATATTATTACCAGTACTAATAGAAGACAAAATATCCCAATTATTTGTAAGACTTATTGATATTATTTCAGATTTTAAAATTTTCCTTAATTTTTTAATAATTAATTTTTTCAACTTTTTAAAATTATTTTTACGTTATACACGGTTAACAATAATCAAACACTATTGTTAATTTAAATTTGGAGGGAGACATTTCTAATTTAAATTTGAGGGATTTATAAAAGTAATTGGCGACTAAAAAAACACGGGTTGAGTTGGCTCAGAATTTTTTTAAAATTTTTTTTTCCTTCTTTTATTTTTAATTTTCTTTCTTTCTTTTCTTTCTTATTTTATATATATATATATATATATATATAATATAAGAATATAAGAATATAAAATTTTTAAATATATTATTATATTTTTCAGTAAAAAAAATATTATGACAAATATTTAAGATAATTTAATATTTGTAATTTATAATTTTATTACTTATATTTTTATTTAAATATAATTTTAATATATTTGTTACTTTTATTTAAATTTTTTTTAAATAATGAATTTTGTTTGTAACTTTTAATATATTTTTTTAATTCATTATTTACCGACCAAATTTTAGTCGGCGATTAGTCTTACAAAATTGAAAATTTGTGCTTCAGACTTTGGAGGGAAACTTCGGAGGGAAACTTTGGAGTGCTTTAACTTGAACTACCTGACATATTATTTCTTTCCTTTCCATTGCACTTGTGTTACATGGACCATTATCCCTCCCACCTCTGGTTTAGTAGTTCATATTCAAACCATGGGTTTTCATTCAATAGTTGATATCCGAAACACCAATGGTGTGGAAGTGTGAACTTAGCAAAAATGACCAATAGTGTGGAAGCTTCTTATATTTGATAGCAGAGTGGTTTTCTGCTTCTCATATCAAGGGGGAGATCCAATGGTGGACAGGGTGTTTGATGAAATGCCTCAAAGAATAACTCATCTTAATTGCAAATCAACTTTACATAGTGTTAGTATGATTTGATATCAAACCTTCCACGCTAGAGTCAGTCCATTAGATCATGTCAAATATTTGGGACACTAAACAAGCTTAGTTATAGATTAATTGAGAGAGAGAGAGAGAGCATGTCTGTTTCTCTCTCTCATTTTCTCTCTGTCTCTCGCATATCTTTCTTCTCTCTATCTCTCTCATCTGTCTTCTCCCTCTGTCTCTCTCGCTCATCTTTCTTCTCTCTATCTCTCTCATCATTTACTTTCGGCTCAAAATTGATCCGAAATGTCCTGGACTGCGATGAACTTGGGACATTAAGCATTGTGGATCAAACACTTATAATTGGAAGTATGTCATCTTTCCATTGTTTTTGAAATTACGATGACTCATTGATGAATTAATTTGATTTATTTTTATTTTTTTTGAAATTACGATGACTCATTGATGAATTTAACAAGCCTGATCTATTTTTCACATCTCTTTCTCTCTCTGTCTCTCTGTCTGTCTCTCTCTCTATATCTCTTTCTCTCTTTATCTCTCTCTCACTTATCACTCTTCTCTATTTCTTTCTCTCTATGCGTCTGTTTGTCTGTCTCTCACTCGTCTCTCTCTCTCTCTTCTTTCTATGTGTCTATCTGTCTGTTTATCTCTCTCCCCCATTATGTTCACATTGCTCACTCTCTCCCTCATCTCTGTGTCTCTCTGTGTCTCTCACTCATCTCTCTTCTCTTTATCTCTCTGCTCACTCTCTTTCGCCATCACCACCACCACCATCATCTCTTATCCATCACCTTCACTACTACTGCCGCTCCTTTTCCTCTAGTACAAAAAATCAGTTCATGATATTTAGTAATAAAAAAAAAGGCCGCAGAAAAATATTTGTCATTGACTACAGAAAATTAACTTTTATTTAAATATCATTTTAATATATTTGTTACTTTTATTTAAATTTTTTTTTAAATAATGAATTTTTTTGTTACTCTCTATTTTTCTGTATGTCTCTCTCTCTCTGTCTCCCTGTCTCTCTCTCTCTACCAAATAAAAAAATTTAATAATTTTTTATTCATTAAAATAAATATGAAACAAATACATTTTCAACCTTATTAAATGAAAAAAAAAATTCATTAAATATAAAATAAAATTATTTTAATAAAAAATAATTTTTTTGACAACGACATCCTCTGTTGCGAAAAAAAAAATTATTTTATTATTTAAATATTCATTTATAATGAAAAAAAAAAAAAAAATTCCCAACCTCAAACCCAAAATCCCCCCTCCCAAATTCCCGCTCGGGTCCCCCCACCCCAAACCCAAAATCCCCAACCTCAAAAATCCCTAATCTCTTTCCGCCCCCTCCCTTTTTCCATTCCCGCTCGGGTTTCCCCCCACCCCAAACCCAAAATCCCCAATCTATTGAACCAAAATCCCTAATCTCTTCTTACGTCTCTCTCTCTCTCCGTCTCAATTTGTTTCAGATGCTGATTCGGATGATTCACGGTCGAGGAGGAAGAGGAAGAGCAGGAGTTCTAGGCGTAGAAGATCTTCGGGTCTCTCTCATCATCATCATCATCGCTAAGCCCTCCGTGGTCTCTCACCGACGACGAGGTCGAGAAGAGAGAGTGGCGACGACCCTCCTCCGCCAAAGACGACGACCAAACCCCCATTTCTTTCTCTTTCGATGGTCTTTTAGTTTTTTCTGTTCTTTATTATGGAAAGTCTCTTAAATTAATGATCTAATGGACACATATTTGGTGCAGATTGATGGTAAATTTGCCAGATTCCACAAACAGAGAGAACCCAAATTAGGCGACACCTTTCACCATCAAGTGGGTCACATCGTTATCATCACCATCTCTCATTTCTCTCTCGTTGGTCAGAAGTAAGAACCCCCTTTCTCTGTATCTTAATCTCTATGTATCCATATACCTACCTGTTACAGAAACAACATTTCCATGAATGGGGTTAAGGCTAGGTACAAAAATCTAAAACGTGTGATTGTATAAAAATTGATGAAATCCCCAAATCATGTTATAGGAGCTGTTATAATGCTTCATGGTCTGAAGCTATTCAATATGGCCTATTTGATTGGTTAAAGTTTCTTTTGAAATATATATATATATATACACATGTGATTCATTCTAGAGACATGTGAGATTTTGTTTAATACGCATGTTTCTGTTTTATCAATTGCTCTCTCGTATTTTCTTTAGATCTTTTCATTACTTTTAGGACTCTTGGAGGGATTACTCGAGTCGGTCAACAAAATGAACCAGGTTAGCTTTTTCCAGTGCCCACGAAAACATAGCTTCTTTAGCAATTTTGTTCTTCCTAGTCCTGTTCCTTGCTTGATATAAATTTGATTCTTTTTTAAATTTCAATGCAAATTTTTTTGAAGGACTTTATGATAATCATATTGATTTTACATGAAGATCAAAATAAAAAAAAAATTCATTACTCAAGGTTGATCTGTGTTGGGGAGTGGTGGATTGGGTATCTTTGGCTTATTTTCGCAAAGCAGTTAGTCTTGTATTGAAGCCCATGTTTTATGTTCAATAGCATGGCATTTACCAATGCATCAAGAATCAACAATAGCAATAAGGAAAACACATTATGTTCCTAATTTACATTTTCAAAATCAATAATTAGCCTAGCTACAGTGGGCTAAAATGAACATGCAAGGGCTATCTAAATTTTGGTACTCTAGGCTCTTTAAACTTTGTAAATCATGGATCAACATAATGTTATTATCATTTTGCTTTAATTTTAATGAACTAATACACATTCAAGTGGATATCTTTTGGTGCATGTAGTTTGTTGACAATATAGTTTTAATTGATGAAACTAGGGTATGAGTAAACTCAGAATAGAAACTAAGTTGGAGTTTAAAATGTGGATAGAAACTTCAGAATCCAAAAGTTTCAGGTTAAGTAAAACGTAGACAAAATTGGAATGAGATTTTAGCAAAACTAGAAGCACTAACGAGGAAATAAGAGTGATAATTTGTAATATCTTGGACCAATTATCAATAAAGAAGCAGAGATTATGGAGGATGTGGCTGATAGGCTTATAGCAGGATAGGAGACATGGAAAAGTGCTTCATTAATGTGCTGTGATTGTTGTTTTTATTAAGTTAAAGGAAAGATGTCTAAAGGATAGTTATTAAGGCCAATTTATGGTATGGTTTAAAATGTTAAGCATCCAAAAATATGTCCAAAAATGAGCGTAGCCTATTGAAGATATTAAGATGGATAAGTGGTGCTACAAGAAAAGACAAAATCTAAAACTAATATGTCCATAGTAAGTTAAAAACAGAATCTAACAAAGATAAATTGATATAAAATTATTTGAGATGGTTTTTCCGTGCATAAAAATACCAATTAACACCTTGGGAAAGTGTAAATAGAAATATGATTAAGGTTGAAGATGCCAAAAGGAAAGAAGGTTGACCAATAAGTATTGGTTAAGGATGTGAGAAAGGACATTATTGCCTTAGATTTAATTGATGGGCTTAAACATTGCAAATTTGAGAAATAGATCTATGTAGCCGATCTCAAATAATCAAGCTTTAGGCTTTTTGAATTGAGTTGCAACTTTTATCTCAAGCAAGAAGTTGATATACTCTTTCCTTTGTAATAATTGTTATTGTTGTTTTGATCTTGTCTGCTTAATTTTCCTCATAATTAATTGGTCATGGGTTTTATTTGCAAATGAGAAATTGTCATTTTACTCTCTCTCTCTCTCTCTCTCTCTCTCTCTCTCCCTCTCTCGTCCTTTTTCTTTTGATTTCATTCTTCCTTTAGCTTTTATATGTCTAGCCTTCATATTCCATGCTTATAAGGTTAATGAAAATACATAATGTTGCAGTTTGAGCTGTGACTTTCAGCATTTATTTTTCATGTTTGGTGTCATCTTATTTCTTGGCCTCTTGATGTTCTGCTATTGTGGCAGATAATGTGATGGAAGATGCCAATGTCAGCAACGGGCAAGAGGAAGGCAATTCTAAAAAAGAGCAAGAGAGGAAGGTAGGAAGATTTCTAATATTATAGAATAGGTTACACATTAAACTCAAGCTAAAGGAATGAATTTATGCAGGTGTCACCTTTATCCACATTGGAATCATCATTTGAGGCTCTTAATGTTAAGAAATTTGATGGTGACTGCTTGTTCTCTCTATTCTATCTACTAATGTCATTTTGATGATGAAGTTATAATGGATTTCTTTTCTAAGTTTTTTTTGTTAGTTGTGGAATCATTTTAGGTGACCCAACCAGTTGGTTGATTGGGAAGGATGGATGAATGAATAACTTGAATCCCTTAGCAAGGAGCCTTATGGAAGATCATATATGATATAAAAAAACCTTATTTTTCTTTCAATCTAAATGATGTTTACAGATTTATTTATGTTAATAGAAACCTGGACCATTAGGTTCCATGGCCTTGTTAGGGATTTGATCAAATGTGGAGACACACGCTCAAATTTGGAAGGTACTTAGTGCTCACAATTCGGTCATTAGCCAACTGCGATTTCTTTTTATATGTTGTGTAGGTGCATAGAGATGAATTTTTTTACCTTGTTCTTAGTGCAGTTAACAGTGTTGTTGGCTCCTCATATTGATGCACTTTATGGATGATTCATTAATTAAACAGGCTTATATAACAATCTTTATATAGGACATGTCATATGTAGTTATATATGACAAATTCTTTTCGGAATTTTTTTAAGGACTTGGTTGTACTCAGTGCGTGTGTTCATTATTGATTTCATATGGAGAAAGAGTGAGTTTTTAACGACTTGGTACTAATATTGCTTCATATTTAGTTATTGATTTGTCATTGAAATCTATGGGTTTTGTTTTTTTATTATAATGGTAAATTAATGATAAATTATATAAATATTAATAATAATAATTTTTTCATTCGTATTATATAAACTAATGGTAGATACAGATATAGGATTATTTTATAGATATAGGATTTTGGAATTAGAGATAATTTACGGTGTCCATCTGTATGCATGTCAAAATTTACCAAGGATGCATGTCAAAATTTACTCTCCAATGTATGTCAAAATTTTCATCTACTCTCCAATGTATGTCAAAATTTACTTACTAATTTTACTTACTAAATTTACTCTCTATCTCTTTCGCTCTCTCTCATCGCTCTCTGTCTCTTTTGCACTTGTTCAGGGTGGACTTTTCAAGGTGATAATCTAGAGATGAAATTCATCAACTTCAACAGCACCCCAGTTATAACCATGTGTTTACTTTGAAGTCCATTGCTATAAAGAAGTCCAATGCATGCTGTGAACATGTTAGAATCTGCATAATTCTAGTGTTGGTGCTATTTATGGCGAACTATATGATATCCAATGGCACTGCATATTAATTGACATATTGTAGATGAGTTCAATTTATTTTAGATGAAAATTGTCTGCTGAATTCCATCGGAATTCACAGAAAAAATGTATACAATTTGGGTTGGATTGTATTTGATGGTGTTTGTATGGAATTATTATTTTGGGTTGGATTTATTTGATTTGTATACAATTTGATGTTAATTGAATTAATTTTTGTATACAATTTGATTTGATTTGTATACAATTATTTGATTTGTATACAATTTGATGTTAATTGAAAAAAAAAAAAAAAAGTGAATTTGTTAGTGACTAAATATTTGGTAGCCATAAAGAATCCAAGAATCCAAAAATAAATGAAGACTTTTGGCTACCAAATGGTTAGTAGCCAAAAGGTTAATAAAATGAAAAATAAAATTTTTGGCGACTAAATTCTTTAGTCCCTAAATGTAGTAATGTTGTGACTAAAAACTTATTCCCGACAAAAAGTTTTAGTCGCTGAAAATCTATTTTATTTTAATTTAACACTTTTGGCGACTAAATATTTGGTCGCCAAAACATACCCTTTCCCGACTACTCAGAGTTTGGTAGCCGAATGTTCACTTTTGGCGACTAAATATTTAGTCGCCAAAACATACCCTTTCCCGACTATTCAGAGTTTGGTAGCCGAATGTTCACTTTTGGCGACTAATATTTTAGTCGCCAAAAGATAACCTTTGCCGACTAACCGAGTTTAGTAGCCAAAACGTTCATTTTCAGCGACCAAAAATAGTTTAGTCGCCAATACTATCGCCGACAGGTTATAGGCGACGACTTTGGCGACAAAAAATATTAGTCGGTAATTGGTTTCGGCGACCAAAAATGGGACTTTTGGCGACCAATATTTTGGTCGCCAAAAGTGACATTTCCTGTAGTGTTGAGAGATTGTCCAAGCCCAGCCCAAGCCCGAATTGTAACCCGAGGATATCTGCCCAAGCCCGACCCGAGTTAAACCCGAATTACCCGATTTGCCCGAATTGTAAATGAATTTTAGTTTTTTTTTTTTTGCAACTACATTATTAAATTGTTAAAATTTGACTCTATTTACATTTTATTTTTTTATTTTTTATAGAAAATTATTAATACCATCAAAACAAATAATTTATATAATGTAAGAGATATGCTACTATAGTAGTCCTTACAACTTATGAGTGAAAATAAAAAAAAAAAAAGTAAGATTTTATGTTATTTGTATATATAATATATATTCAATATGATTTAATAATTAAATTACTTTAATATCATGTAATGGCCAATAATTTATATGTATATTTAATATTTTTATATATCTATATATCTATAATTCGGGCTTCGGATTGCTCGGGTTGTTTGACGTCTTTGCCCAAGCCCGCCCAAATTTAATTCGGGCTTCTGAATTTTTGCCCAAGCCCGCACCAAATTTGAAAATATTTTGTCCAAGCCCTAAAAAAACTCGGGCTGGGCTCGGGTTGCTCGGGTTGAGCCCGCCCAAGTTGCACCCCTAGTAAGTGATATAATTGGTTGATTTTAATATCCTAATTGATTGACACAGGATTTGAAATTTAAATCTAATTTTTAATCTCGAATAATAATGTTCATCCATATATATATATATATATGGAAAATTCCTAATCCTAATCAGAAGGAGATCCGCAGCTGTGGAAGAAACCAGAAACCTCAACTATAGCAAGGGAGGTCACCAGAGACCTCATTTATTTTCGGTGGAGGTCATAGGAAAGTTTAACTAGAAGGGAACGGACAAAGTGGTGTCGACATTTGATTTTCATAAATTAATCAAACCAATTTTTGGACTCTATTTTGGCTGATTTCACGATCTGAATATGATATTGATGGTTATTTCATGACTATTAGTGGAAATGGCCAGAAACCGCAACTATAGCAGGGGAGGTCACCGGAAACCTCATTAATTTTCGTGGAGGTCATAGGAAAGTTTAAAGAGAAGGGAATGGACCGGAAAGTGGTTGATTTCACAGTCTGAATATAATATTGATGGTTATTTCATGATTTTCATTTTGCTTGTGGGATCTTTACGTCTATGGTGAAGAAGTCTGGTAGAACTGACAGGGGAATTATAGCGATCCCGGGTTTTACTCCTTGTTGTACAGTGATCCGAACTTGTTTCCGTAAGATGTTAGTAGTTGTTTATATCTTGTTTGCATCCTTTCGTACTTTGTATTTGAGTTATAGGATGTGTTGGGCAGGTTTGTTACAGGTGGGTTGAGCTTAGAAACCAAAAGTAGTTGCCCAGATTTTTGCCTTCACGCTCGAGCGGAGCTTCTGACGCTTGAGCGGGCCCTTCGTTGTTGCTTCTCCGCTCGAGCGGGTGTTTTGACGCTCGAGCGTGATTTTCCATTTCACAGTATTTCCTATGCAGTGTTGGACGCTCGAGCGGGCGTTTTGACGCTCGAGCGTGAGTTTGTGTGTGACGCTCGAGCAAGGAGTTTTACGCTCGAGCGGGGACCTGGTTTAGCAAAATTTCTGGGAGTGTGTATTCGCCGCTCGAGCGGGAGTTTTGATGCTCGAGCGGGGGTCTGTGAGTGACGTTCGAGCGGGGTTTTCCACGCTCGAGCGGGGCGATTTTTATATCAACTTCGGGATTCCATTTTTGAATCACTTTTCAACATCCTTTCTCTCTCTTACTTTTCTGAAAAAGCCATTTGAGAGCTTCTCTCACTAAAACTCAACTTCTCTCTAAGTATTGATCTAGTAGGAGTGATTTCCTCACCTTTGGCCTTTACAAAAGTTGTGTTGATCGTTGAGGGCTACATTTTGATCCGAGCATAGTGAGTTTTGGAGCACTTTTAGTTTCGTCATCTTCTTCCTTTGAGCTCCAAATTTGAGGTAGGGATATCCTACTCCTTCTCATGAGCTTTGTCTTTGAATTTTAGCATTTTGATGAGTTGTGGATTGTTGGGTAATTTTGGGAAAGTTTGGGCCTTTGTGTAATTTTACAAAAGTTGGGGTTTTGTTTATATAAACTTATATGCATGTTTGGCATAGAGAAATGAGATCAATATTGGATTATTAGTGAAAATGGAACCTTAGGGTTGTGATGTTAATTATGGGAAATGCCCTAATTACATTGATAAATTAATTGGTATAATTAATTTGGAAAAATGAAGAATTGAATTGAGAATGTTGGAATTGGGTGTGTATGGGATTAAAGGGTGTAGTTAGATTCATTCATCGCTCATCTAGTTGAAATGTTGATTCTATATCCATTTGGTGCATTTATTTTTGATATAGAAATAACTGCTTTGGGCTATCGGTGGAGGATAGTCTTGATTGTTGTAGACAATGCATGATGATTAGGCAAACTAAAACTAATCGACTGAGTATGCTATCGAATATAGCGACTGGAATAATACATTAACTTTATGTATTGATTGATTGTATATGATCTATGTTTATATACATGTGTTGTGTGGGAGGAGATATGGGATGTACTCCACGGTTTAGGGGAAGATAGGGGATGGACCTCTAAACCGGATTTTGTGAGACATTGATACAACACTACAATGTGTATCAATGTTGATTATGGCAGTGTTCGAATTGATTTGATATAGCACTAAAATGTGTATCGTTATCAATTGTGAGGTATAGAAGTGATTCTATGTTATGTTGATACAGCACCGAAATGTGTATCTTTCGTAAAGTGTAGAAGTGGTTATGTGCTATCGATACAGCATTAAAATGTGTATCCATCATGAATTGCGAAAAGTTTTTAAAGATGAGTCTAAATCTCATTAAGTTATTTGGCTAAGTGTTGAACCTTGTTTTCAAACTCAAAGTTGAAAAAGAAATGAGAAATGAAATGTAACATGGACTTAATGTCACGGAACCAAATGTGATATATGTGGATGTATCTGTGTTGACCATCTATCAACTGCTAATCTTTTAGTCATTGTTCATAGCTGGTTTAGTGTATTTCTACTGGGCTGTGGCTCACCCTTTATGGGACATCATTTTCAGGTACAGGTAGCATGCCACCTCCAAGGACATAGCTTGGGAGGCTAAGGCAGACAGACTTTTGTCATTTTGTTATCTTTTGGATGTATTACATGTAAATTCAAGCCAAGGGCTTAATGTGTATTTGAGTTAGTACTCTCCTTTTTGTAACCAAGTGTTAACTTGGAAAGCTGTAAGCCCGTAGGGCATTTGCTTTTGTTGTTAACATGTAATACTCATTGTAATGAACTACTCTGATGAATAGAAGAATATTTACCCTTTTATATCAATACATGTCTAAATTGATGGGTTTCAATGTTATTATTTTGAGGGCGTTACAACTTGGTATCAAAGCGTACCGAGTTCGAATACTTTGGGTACGTGGGAAGTGATTAGTATCACAATGGGTTTGTCTCGCTTGTTAGAGACTTAAGTGTAATGTTATGTGTTTATGTGATAACATGTTTATGTGACTATTTGAGTATGGGATTTAGTTTCTAGGATGTTGATCGGATCCTTGGGTTTCTGTGAGTCTTGTTGGAAAAGCACTTGATCAATGTTGTTTCTAACCGGAATTCTAGCAACGCCTCGGGACTATCATTATCCGGAAATGAAATTCGTAAGTGCTTACGTGTTTATGTGCTTACGTGGAGTGAATTACAGTTGTCCATGCATTAGGACGCGAGTGTTATAGCTTCGGCACATTTGTGAATGTGCTAACGTTCTCTGTTACCTTTATTAGGATGTCAGGACGAGGACGAGGTGGTAGGCGAAGTAGGCCTAGGAGGCAGGAGATGCCTTTACCGGATGACATTCCGGCGTAGCAGGAGGGGGTTGGCCAGGCCAATGTGGCCGAGCCAGCAGGTCCGGAGGCTATAGGCGCTTTAGCCCGAGGGATAGCCGATGCTTTGAGAGAGTCTATGGGTATTCTCAGAGCTGAGAATCCAGTTCAGGCTCCAATGCAGGCCCAGGTTGCCGAGGCAGGGCCTTCCTTCTTGAAGAGGGAGTTCTTCCGGTCTAACCCGGACGAGTTTGTTGGAGATCCAAAAGAGCCACTTAAGGCGGACGAGTGGTTGGAGCAGATGAGTAAGACGTTCGAGATGCTTGGCATCGAGGACGGAGCATTGAAAGTGACCTTGGCATCTTTCCAGCTGAAGGGGGATGCGGGTCAGTGGTGGAAATTCATGAAGGGTCGTTTGGATGGCACTTGGGAGGCTTTTGTGGGTGCTTTCCAAGAGAAGTTCTTCTCTTCAGTAGTCAGAGAGAAGCTGAAATATCAGTTCTGCCAGCTTTTGCAGTTGAGTTCTTCAGTGGCCGAGTATGAGGCTGCTTTTACCAGCTTGTCCAGGTTCGCACCTGAACTTGTGGCGTCCGAGGAACGCCGCTGTATCGAGTTTGAGAAGAGGTTAAGGCGCGGCCTCAAGATGAGAGTTGGTGGTTCTATGATTCGAGACTATGGGCGCTTGGTTGATGTAGCAGCCCATATGGAGATCATGATGCAGGAGGAGGAGGGGCAGAGGGGCTCCAAGAGGAGCCAGGATGGTCAGGGTGATGGCAGGAGACAGAGGGGTGCTAACCCTCAGCAGTCTCAGGGTGGTGTTGCTAGATCAACCTTTCCAGTGCCGAGTGCAGGCTCGGGGAGAGGCAATCAGGGGGATTTCACGTGTTACAAGTGTGGTCAGTTGGGCCACAAGGCTTCAGTTTGCCCATAGAGGGGAGGAAGTCAGAGAGCTACTTCTTCTTCAGCTAGACCGCAGAGTCAGAGTTAGGACAGGGGCCAGTCCTTGTCTTGTTATCAGTGTGGTCAGGCGGGGCATCTGAAGAGGTTTTGCCCGCAGTTGACTGGCACATCTGGTGCATCTAGGCAGAGGCAGAGTCTTCAGCCAGCTCAGTCAGTGCAGGCCTCGAGGGCCAATCAGGGGGCTTCATCGTCCCAATCTGTGCAGCAGTCGTATGCTCCGAGGGGTGAGCAGGTGGATCAAGGGCCTACTGGGCGCGTGTATGCTGTTACTGCGCAGGATCTAGTACCGGTTCCATCAGTTGTGAGAGGTACTTTTCTGTTTTGCAACTCGGTTGCTAGTGTATTGATTGATACGGGTGCGTCTCATTCCTTTGTATCTGCTGCATTTGCATCTGTTTTGGAATTGGAGTTGGCACAATTAGCATCTCCTATATGTGTTGTATCACCTGTTGGGGGTGAGTTGATTTTGAAGCACGGTTGTAGAGGTTGTGATATAGAGGTCGCCGATCATCGGCTTCCGTTTCCTTTTGTGGTTATGCCCATGAAGGGTTTTGATGTTATTTTGGGTATGGACTGGCTATCGTCATACCGGGCTGTTATCGATTGCTACCGCCAGAGGGTCACAGTATGTACCCTGAGCGGGGAGTGTTTCCATTTCTTGGGGGATCGGGTTGGTAATGTGTTGCCACCGGTGTATAATCCGCGAGGGCGGAGTGAGCTTAGTGGTCTTCTTGCTAGCCTTTTGAGTAGTGAGTGTAATGAGACCCAGATTGTATTACCGAGAGTGGTTTGTGAGTATTCAGATATTTTTCTCGAGGATCTCGTTGGTTTGCCACCTCACCGTGAGATTGAGTTCTCCATTGATTTAGTGCCCGGCACGGCGCCGATTTCTATGGCACCTTACCGTTTTGCCCCAGCCGAGTTGAGTGAGTTGAAGATTCAGCTCCAGGAGTTGCTGGATAAGGGCTTTGTCCACCCAAGTGTTTCGCCGTGGGGAGCACCGGCTCTCTTTGCTAAAAAGAAAGATGGTGCCTTGAGACTTTGTATCGACTACCGGAAGTTGAATCGGGCTACGGTTAAGAATAAGTACCCTATGCCCCGTATAGATGATCTATTTGACCAGTTGAAGGGTTCCCGTTGTTTCTCTAAGATAGACTTGAGATCGGGTTACCACCAGTTGAGGGTCAGGGAGGAGGATATTCCGAAAACGGCATTCCGTACGCGGTATGGCCATTATGAGTTTCTGGTGATGCCATTTGGGCTCACCAATACACCGGCAATCTTTATGGATTTGATGAACCGGATCTTCCGGGAATTCTTAGATCGCTTTGTGGTCGTTTTTGTGGATGACATTCTCATCTATTCACATTCGGAGGAGGAGCACGAGGAACACTTGAGTGTAGTGCTCGAGTTACTTAGAACCCATAGGCTGTATGCCAAGTTTGGGAAGTGTGAGTTCTGGCTAGGAGAAGTCAAGTTCTTAGGCCATGTGGTTTCTGGGGAAGGGGTGTCTGTTGATACATCCAAGATAGAGGCAGTGCAAGATTGGGCACAGCCTAAGAGTGTGTTTGAGATCCGCAGTTTTCTGGGATTAGCTGGGTATTACCGCCGGTTTGTGAAGGATTTCTCCAGGTTAGCTTCGCCATTGACTAGACTGACTCGGAAGGGAGTCAAATTCGTATGGAGTGAGACTTGTGAAAAGTCGTTTCAGGAGCTAAAAGTTAGATTGACCACCGCTCCGGTCTTGATTATTCCGGAGAGAGGGTTGGGTTATGCAGTCTATTGTGATGCCTCACGAGAGGGTTTGGGTTGTGTGTTGATGCAAGAGGGGAAAGTGGTAGCTTATGGTTCACGTCAGTTGAAAATACACGAGAAGAATTACCCTACACATGACCTAGAATTAGCAGCAGTGATCTTTGCCTTGAAAATCTGGAGGCATTACCTTATGGTGAGAGTCGAGGTGTTCTCGGACCATAAGAGTTTGAAGTATCTGTTTACACAGAGAGACTTAAATTTGAGGCAGAGGAGGTGGATGGAGTTTATTGAGGATTACGACTTCGAGTTGCACTATCATCCGGGGAAGGCCAATGTTGTGGCTGATGCCCTTAGCAGGAAATCCATAGGTGAGATAGCTTGTATAGCCATCCGGAAGTGGGAAATGTTGGGTGCACTTGGGGAGTTTGATTTGCTTCTGGGCGAATCTGTTGAGGCTGCGGCCTTGTTTTCTGTTGTTGTGCAGCCTACACTTGTGACTAGAGTGTTAGAGGCACAGAGAGGTGACCTTGAGGTAGAATCCCTCCGAGAGAAGATCTCCAGTGGGAAGGTTGAGAAGGGTTTGTCTGAGTATCCCGACCAGAGTGTGAGATACCAGATCGATTGTTTGTGCCGGAGTCCTGTCGAGAGGAGGTACTCCAAGAGTTTCACCATTCACGCCTTGCGGTGCATCCGGGAGGCACCAAGATGTATCGTGATTTGGGGCGCCAGTTTTGGTGGAGGGGTATGAAGAGAGATGTGGCAGTTTTTGTGTCAAAGTGCCTTACTTGTCAGCAAGTGAAGGCCGAGCATCAGAGGCCAGCGGGTTTGTTGCAACCCTTGCCTATTGCAGAGTGGAAGTGGGAGCATGTCACTATGGACTTCGTTGTAGGTCTTCCGAGGACTCAGCGGGGTAGTGATGCTATTTGGGTGGTTGTAGACCGGTTGACTAAGTCGGCGCACTTCATCCCTATGCGCGTGAGGCATTCGGTAGATTATCTTGCCGACTTGTATATCAAGGACATAGTGAGGTTGCACGGGGTCCCAGTGACGATCGTCTCAGATAGAGATCCTCGTTTTACTGCCAGGTTGTGGCAGAGTTTGCAGAGTGCCTTGGGTACTAAGTTGACCTTTAGCACGGCTTATCATCCTCAGACTGACGGGCAGTCCGAGCGTACTATTCAGATCCTTGAGGATATGCTTCAGGGTTGTGTCCTTGACTTTAGTGGGACGTGGGAGAGGCACTTGCCCTTGGTGGAGTTTGCCTACAACAACAGTTTCCAGTCTAGTATCGGTATGGCACCGTTTGAGGCCTTGTATGGCCGACCGTGTAGGTCTCCAGTTTGTGGGCCGAGGTGGGTGATGCACCTTTGTTGGGTCCGGAGTTGGTGAGGGAAACGACGGAGAAGGTTGAGCTTATCCGTAGGAGGCTTGTTACAACCCAGAGTCGTCAGAAATCTTATGCCGACCGTGGGATGAGACCTTTGGTGTTCGAGGTGGGTGATCATGTCTTTCTGAAGATATCACCTAGGCGGGGATTGATGAGGTTTGGGAAGAGTGGGAAGTTATCCCCTCAGTTTATTGGCCCTTTTGAGATCCTTGAGAGGATTAGCAAGGTTGCCTATCGTTTGGCTTTGCCGCCGCAGTTGTCCGGAGTTCATGACGTGTTTCATGTGAGTATGCTTCGGAAGTATGAGCCGAATCCATCACATGTATTGGATTGGACCGACTTAGAGGTTGATGAAGATGCCTCGTATAAGGAGAGACCAGTTCGGGTCTTGGATAGCCGGGAGCAAGTCTTGCGAGGCAAGACCATTCCCCTAGTGAAGGTTTTGTGGAAACATCACGGAGTAGAGGAAGCCAATTGGGAACGTAAGTTGGAGGTCCGAGAGAAATATCCGGATCTATTTGTGGATGTTTGAGCATGTATTGTATATTTTGTTGTATTATTGAATCTCAAGAGTATTGAATATATCTTAGGTTGTAAAACATGGTTTATGTTTTGGTTTAATGGAAGTGTTTTGGAACTTGCTTCAAAATGGAAGTTTGATATAACAGTGCATATGTTGAGTATTGTAGAATTGGAAATGTATCATGAACATTAGTTATGGTATGAAATTGTTGAAATTGGAAAGGAAATGCATGTTGAAATGTATGTGTTGTGAAATGCCTCTTAACAAGAGATGGAATGACCGGTAATGGGTCAAGTTGTTTAATGTTGAGATGTAACATTGTTTAAAAGGAGAAAAACCTGTTTTTGAAAACTTGTGCTTAATTTCGGGGACGAAATTCTTTAAGGGGGGAGGTTATAGCGATCCCGGGTTTTACTCCTTGTTGTACAGTGATCCGGACTTGTTTCGGTGGATGTTAGTATTGTTTTATATCTTGTTTGCATCCTTCGTACTTTGTATTTGAGTTATAAGATGTGTTGGGCAGGTTTGTTACAGGTGGGTTGAGCTTAGAAACCAAAGTAGTTGCCCAGATTTTTGCCTTCACGCTCGAGCGGAGCTTTTGACGCTGAGCGGGCCCTTCGTTATTGCTTCTCCGCTCGAGCGGGTGTTTTGAGCTCGAGCGTGATTTTCCATCTCCCAGTATTTCCTCTGCAGTGTTGGACGCTCGAGCGGGCGTTTTGACGCTCGAGCTTTGTTTGTGTGTGACGCTCGAGCAAGGAGTTTTACGCTCGAGCGGGGACCTGGTTCAGCAAAAGTTCTGGGAGTGTGTATTCCGCCGCTCGAGCGGAGTTGTTTTAATGCTCGAGCGGGGGTCTGTGAGTGACGCTCGAGCGGGGCGATTTTTATATCAACTTCGGGATTCCATTTTTGAATCACTTTTCAACATCCTTTCTCTCTCTTACTTTTCCGAAAAAGCCATTTGAGAGCTTCTCTCACTAAAACTCAACTTCTCTCTAAGTATTGATCTAGTAGGAGTGATTTCCTCACCTTTGGCCTTTACAAAAGTTGTGTTGATCGTCGAGGGCTATGTTTTGATCCGAGCATAGTGAGTTTTGGAGCACTTTGAGTTTCGTCATCTTCTTCCTTTGAGCTCCAAATTTGAGGTAGGGATATTCTACTCCTTCTCATGAGCTTTGTCTTTGAATTTTAGCATTTTGATGAGTTGTGGATTGTTGGGTAATTTTGGAAAAGTTTGGGCCTTTGTGTAATTTTACAAAAGTTGGGGTTTTGTTTATATAAACTTATATGCATGTTTGGCATAGAGAAATGAGATCAATATTGGATTATTAGTGAAAATGGAACCTTAGGGTTGTGATGTTAATTATGGGAAATGCCCTAATTACATTGATAAATTAATTGGTATAATTAATTTGGAGAAATGAAGAATTGAATTGAGAATGTTGGAATTGGGTGTGTATGGGATTAAAGGGTGTAGTTAGATTCATTCATCACTCATCTAGTTGAAATGTTGATTCTATATCCATTTGGTGCATTTATTTTTGATATAGAAATAACTGCTTTGGGCTATCGGTGGAGGATAGTCTTGATTGTTGTAGACAATGCATGATGATTAGGCAAACTAAAACTAATCGACTGAGTATGCTATCGAATATAGCGACTGGAATAATACATTAACTTTATGTATTGATTGATTGTATATGATCTATGTTTATATACATGTGTTGTGTGGGAGGAGATAGGGGATGTACTCCACGGTTTAAGGGAAGATAGGGGATGGACCTCTAAACTGGATTTTGTGTGACATTGATACAGCACTACAATGTATATCAAATGTTGATTATGGAAGTGTTCGAATTGATTTGATATAGCACTAAAATGTGTATCGTTATCAATTGTGAGGTATAGAAGTGATTCTATGTTATGTTGATGCAGCACCGAAATGTGTATCTTTCGTAAAGTATGGAAGTGGTCTATGTGCTATCGATACAGCATTAAAATGTGTATCCATCATGAATTGCGAAAAAGTTTTTAAAGATAAGTCTAAATCTCATTAAGTTATTTGGCTAAGTGTTGAACCTTGTTTTTCAAACTCAAAGTTGAAAAAGAAATGAGAAATGAAATGTAACATGGACTTAATGTCACGGAACCTAAATGTGATATATGTGGATGTATCTGTGTTGACCATCTATCAACTGCTAATCTTTTAGTCATTGTTCATAGCTGGTTTAGTGTATTTCTACTGGGCTGTGGCTCACCCTTTATGGGACATCATTTTCAGGTACAGGTAGCATGCCACCTCCAAGGACATAGCTTGGGAGGCTAAAGGCAGACAGACTTTTGTCATTTTGTTATCTTTTGGATGTATTACATGTAAATTCAAGCCAAGGGCTTAATGTGTATTTGAGTTAGTACTCTCCTTTTTGTAACCAAGTGTCAACTTGGAAAGCTGTAAGCCCGTAGGGCATTTGCTTTTGTTTTTAACATGTAATACTCATTGTAATGAACTACTCTGATGAATAGAAGAATATTTACCCTTTTATATCAATACATGTCTAAATTGATGGGTTTCAATGTTATTATTTTGAGGGCGTTACAGGAATGATAGATTATCTAGTGTTTGATTGTTATACAAAAATATGATAACAAAATGATGATAGTGATTGCCGTAAAACTGGGTTTAGCCGTAAAGAATTTAATCACCAACTGGGGTGGTGATACCCTCCATATCCCCAAAAAAAAAAAAACAAAAGGACAGCCTGAGCATGTATCAAGAACTTCATAGTATTATACAACGAACAATACCAAGAAATCATCAAAACTAATAATATTAATTTTGCAGAGAGAGAGAGAGAGAGAGAGAGAGAGAGAGGGAGATTACTATGAAGTGGCCAAGACACTCTTGTCGTAAAGCCATGTGTGCTGGGCAGGCACCGCAGAGGTAGAAACGAGTAACTGGAGTTTCATCAAAGTAAATAAGAAATACCATACCCATTGTTGTGTCAAAGAAACTTCTCTGAAAAGAGCAAATTTTATATCTCTCATGAAAACTAATTAGCTTTTTTTTTTCCTTTTCTAAAAGCACTGAAATTTGTTAGACAAAAAAGATTGGTCTCTTAATTATATGGATTATTAGCATTTTTGTAGGTGAATTATTTATTAAAAAAATCCGTTATGATTATATTTTTATACTCAATCATATTAATAAAAGCTATTTAGTTAATGATATATATATTTAATGTTAGTAAAAATGATCCATGTAATAGTGATATTATTTATTTATTTATTTTATTATTATTTTGGTATGTTGATGAAAATCAATATTGTACTTTATTTATTGAAAATTACATAATCTTTATCCCCAAAAATTACTGGAGTTTCATCAAAGTAAATAAGAAATACCATACCCATTGTTGTATCAAAGAAACTTATCTGAAAAGAGCAAATCTTATATCTCTCAAGAAAACTAATTAGCTTTTTTTTTTTTCCTTTTCTAAAAGCACTGAAATTTGTTAGAGAAAAAAGATTGGTCTCTTAATTATATGGATTATTACCATTTTTGTAAGTGAATTATTTATAAAAAAAATCCGTTATGATTATATTTTTTTATACTCAATCATATTATAAAAGCTATTTAGTTAATGATATATATATATTTAATGTTAGTAAAAAATGATCCATGTAATAGTGATATTATTTATTTATTTATTTTTATTATTATTTTGGTATGTTGATGAAAATCAATATTGTACTTTATTTATTGAAAATTACATAATCTTTATCCCCAAAAATTACTGGAGTTTCATCAAAGTAAATAAGAAATACCATACCCATTGTTGTGTCAAAGAAACTTCTCTGAAAAGAGCAAATCTTATATCTCTCAAGAAAACTAATTAGCTTTTTTTTTTTCCTTTTCTAAAAGCACTGAAATTTGTTAGAGAAAAAAGATTGGTCTCTTAATTATATGGATTATTACCATTTTTGTAAGTGAATTATTTATATACAAAAAATCCTTTATGATTATATTTTTATACTCAATCATATTAATAAAAGCTATTTAGTTAATGATATATATATTTAATGTTAGTAAAAAATGATCCATGTAATAGTGATATTATTTATTTATTTATTTTATTATTATTTTGGTATGTTGATGAAAATCAATATTGTACTTTATTTATTGAAAATTACATAATCTTTATCCCCAAAAATTACTGGAGTTTCATCAAAGTAAATAAGAAATACCATACCCATTGTTGTGTCAAAGAAACTTCTCTGAAAAGAGCAAATCTTATATCTCTCAAGAAAACTAATTAGCTTTTTTTTTTCCTTTTCTAAAAGCACTGAAATTTGTTAGAGAAAAAAGATTGGTCTCTTAATTATATGGATTATTACCATTTTTGTAAGTGAATTATTTATAAAAAAAAATCCGTTATGATTATATTTTTATACTCAATCATATTAATAAAAGCTATTTAGTTAATGATATATATATTTAATGTTAGTAAAAAATGATCCATGTAATAGTGATATTATTTATTTATTTATTTTATTATTATTTTGGTATGTTGATGAAAATCAATATTGTACTTTATTTATTGAAAATTACATATTCTTTATCCCCAAAAATTAAAATCATGAATCCATCCATCCCATCACCACCACCTTCTCTGTCTTTCCTTATTTTTTCCGGTCACAGTCTCTACATCAAAACACCAACCACCCTACTTGTTAGTTTATTTTATTTGATAATTTTGCCTCTAATTCGAGGAGGTCCACCCTACTTTTTAGTTTATTTTATTTGATAATTTTGCTTCTAATTCGAAGAGGTTAATGGGTATGGATATTCATGTTGACTGGCAGTGGTAAGATATTCGTTCCAATACATTACATTTGCCATATGTATAGGTTTCGTTTGGCAGATAGACCAATTTGATTTTTTTGATTAAATTAGTTATAAAAAAAATAAAATAAGTTAAAAAGTTAATAAGATAAAATGTTACATTCAAATCATAATCATTTTATTTTTTTCTCACAAAGTCAAAAGGCTAAAAAACTTAACCAAAACTAACTTTTTAATCTCAAATTAAAATAATTACAAAGCCAAAAAACAATCCCCTCTTCAAACGAAGTCATAATCCAACCTGAACTTTAATTAGCGACGGTGAAAGATTCGGCAAGGAAAAAACAATTATAGGGCAATCCAGTTGATGATGGGAGGAGAGAAAGGATGTGGAAGGTGTAATCTCGTTCTATTTATCGAATGCATACTCCTAGAAAAAGAAAAAAATAATTAGTTTGTTTGATTTGAATTTTTAGATTTCACTTTTCAGAAAATTAATTTTTTTTTGTGTGATTTTTTTTTTTAAAACAGATTTTTATTCTAAGCAATTTTGTTTAAATTTTAGATACACTTAATATAAATACATTTAAAAAGTATAATATTTGTGAAAAACATCTTTAGAAAATTCACTAAATATTAAAAATACAAAAAAATACGAGAATTTAGTATATTTTTCATATTTTGTGTACTTATTGATTTTTTTAAAACGTACCATCTTTTAAACAGATGAACCCAGTTGAATTTAATCATGGTTTAGGAGTGATTTGGGAAGTGACTTTTTTAATAATTTTTTGATATTTTAATTAAAATATGAGGTGAAAAAAATTAAAATATTTAGAAATAATTTTTTGACTTTCAGCAACAAAAAATAAATAAAAATACAAAAAATAGAGAGAATGAGATGAATCCTTTAACTTTTTTATATGATTTTTTAAAACTTTTTTATGTAATTTTTTAAAAATCTTTTTGACTATCTTTTTTTCTTCCCAAACACACCCTTAAAATGCTCAAAGAAGACTTATTGTGTCTAGTGAAATTACAATGTGTATAATTTTATTTTTGAATAAATTATACTCACTTCCTTAAAAAAAAAATCAACTTTTAAAAAATTAAATTCAAAAATTGGAACCAACAAGGTGATTTTATTTTTTTTTTTCTTCTAAAAGCAGTGAAATTTTATTAGAGAAAAAAAGATTGGCTTTTATATGGATTATTATAATTCTTGTAAGTGAATAATCAATTATATTAATAAAAACTATTTAGCTAATATATATATATATATATTGATGTTAGTAAAAAATGATCCATGTAATAGTGATATTATTTAATTTATTATTATTATTATTATTTTGATATGTTGATGAAAATCAGTATTGTACTTTATTTATTAAAAATCACATATTTTTTATCCCCAAAAATTAAAAGCATGAATCCATCATCCATCCTACACCGCGTCCGGATCCTCTAGAGTGATCTTGTGAAGTGATCCTCTAGAGTGATTTTTTATGGCGCGACACGTGTCCAATTAATGGAATCAATGGCTGAGATGATCCCTTTCCAAAACGACGTCGTTTTGGTGATTTGTTTTTTTTTTTTTTTGCAGATCGAGAGGGAGAAAGGAATGGGTTAGAGAGAGAATCTCCTCATTCTCTCTAGAACCGTGTTTTGTTCTAAGATTCTGGATTCAATCTTTCATTGAATGCGTCGGGGTTATGGTCAGTTTACAAGATTTAATGGAGGATCTCAGCAAACATGGTGAACGAGTTTCCAGCAGATGAATTACACAATTTTGAAACTGAAGAACAAGACCCAGACCCATATCTCAATTTGGGCTTCAAACCCTGTTGTTGGTCATTTGGGTCTTCGTCAGACAGTGAAGTGTGATAGCTTTAACAGAGGGAATTCATTTAGGTCTTCATGAGTTCAAATTTTTATTTCAATTTTAAGCTTCGAAATCGATCTTCGTTTTTTTGCTGTGTTGGGTTCATGTGGGTTTCTATGCAAATCCATCGTATTTCATTTTTCAATTTGTTTTTTATTTTTTATTTTTTGGGTGAATAATGAGTTTGAATTTTTATTTCAATTTCAATCTTCAAAATCGATCTTCGTTTTTTTTGTTGCTATGTTAGGTTAATGGGTTTGATCATCTTTGTAAAATCTCTGTAAGTCCTTGAAGAATAGATTCAAACGACATGCATCAAACTCTGCAAAAAAAATTGTAGAGAAAAAGACGGAGGAGATTGATTCCACGATTCTAGAGATGAGGAGATTCTCTCTCTAACCCATTCCTTCCTTCCTCCCTCCCGATCTGCAAAAAAATAAAAAATAAAATACCAAAACGACGTCGTTTTGAAGAGGGATCATCTCAGCCATTGATTCCACTAATAGGACACGTGTCACGCCATAAAAAATCACTCTAGAGGATCACTTCACAGGATCACTCTAGAGGATCCGGACGCTCCTACAGTCCGGATCCTTGGCCGCCCATTCCAGCGGCGCGTCCTGCGGCACCCCCAAAACGACGTCGTTTTGGGGGAAATTTCATTCCAAAAAAAAAGAAAAGAAAAGAAAGAAAGGCAGAGCAGATGCAAACCAGAGGGAGACGAAGGAAGGAAAGAATAGATCTGTGGCAAACAGATCTATGCACAAGCATAAACCTACAAGGAAGAATGGGAAATAGGCATATATTACTGCAGAGGACACACAGAAAAATGAACTAAAACAAATGGATGAACATGCCCAAACCTCAGAAGTATGTCCTTCTAGAATGATCACATCAGAACTAGGAATTTCACAAGCTCGAGAAGTTGAAGCGGTAGAGATATCCATTGGCTCGGACCCTATCAACAAAAATATGAAGAACTAGAAGAATTTACATTTAAGTGGAAGATGTAAATAGACACAGAGAGAGGAGAGAGAGAGAGAGAGAGAGTATAATCTTTGAAACATGTTCATACAAATCTTAAACCCTATCAACAAAAATATGAAGAACTAGAAGAATTTACATTTAAGTGGAAGATGTAAATAGACTCAGGAGAGAGAGAGAGAGAGAGAGAGAGAGAGAGAGTATAATTTTTGAAACATGTTCATACAAATCTTAAATTAATGATCGAGGATGGAATTCTCAAAAACAAGCTCTTAAAGTACAGAATGATATATATATATATACTAGATTCTAACAGTAAACAACCAATTAGTGATAAGCTAAACCGAGTGCACGCTCCCTCTTCACCAGCATTTGAATTGAAGGCTCTCTTCTCTCTCTCTCTCTCTCTCTCTCTCTCTGAAGAGATCATGAAATCGAATGCAGAGATGTCAGATAATCGATTCTTGGGAAGCATCTCAGCCTCGTCGATCCGAAAACTCCTTCCCAGATCGGCCTCTACGAAGCGCAAGACGAACCCAACTCGAACAAAATCGAGGCTTGACAGTGAAAACACCCCTCCGATCGATCCAAACATTAAAGTAGACAAATACCCAATCTCACATTCGATCCCCAAACAATCACTATCAAACCCATCAATTTCATAGAAATAAATCACCAGATCGGACACTCAGAGAGATGCAATAGCACCCTTAGATCCACCAGTCTCCCTCCGTTGCTCCACAGATTTATATATATATCATCTCTATGTTTTTTCTAGATGTTCTTTCCATATAGATGGTCTGTGTTTTGATTCTCCCTCCGTTGCTCCACAGATCTGTTTGCCTCTGGTTTGCCACAGATCTATTCTTTCCTTCCTTCGTCTCCCTCTGGTTTGAATTTGCTCTGTCTTTTTTTCTTTTCTTTTTTTTTTTTTTTGAATGAAATTTCCCCCAAAACGACGTCATTTTGGGGGTGCGCAAGACGCGCCGCAGAATGGGCAGCCGAGGATCCGGACTCAGAAAATTCACATAAATTGCATTCCATCAGGCTCGGCACCACAATCCTCACTTTAATTGAGCCTAACTCCATCGCTACATGTAGCCAACGGTTGTGAACTCAGTTCTTGGTATGAAATGATAAAATACTAATAAAAATTCTCTCAAAATTTCAATGAAATTGGAGCTACAGTAGTATATTTTGAGTATAACCTCAAAAAAAATATGACAAGTTTAAAAATGTTGGTTTGAAAAGAGTAGTAATAATATACAAATATAACATTTATATAAAATAATGTGGTTCAATATAAATTTTTTATTTTAAACCAACAGACTCAGTAAAATAAATTTTATTTATTTATTTATTTATATGTTACTATTACATTATTCTTGAGACAAACTCTAATTTATAATAGTCTTGCATTTTTTGTTTGAAAAATATGATTATTGTCCGCTTAAAATATATGAAAACTGAAAAAAAAAATGTCCATTTGAAAAAAAAAAATATGATTTTTAAAAGAATAAATAAATAATATTTAAATATAAAAAAATTTAAAGAATTTGTTGAAGAATGTACTTGAAAATGTGATTAGTTAAAATTAAAAATTAGCTTTTTAGGTAAAATTTGTCTAAAAATTTACCTACTTTGATGCCAATGCTCTTATAGGGTAATCCAAGTTTAATTAGGGATGGTGTGAAAGATCGGCAGGGGAAAAAAGGTTATAGCCTAGGGCAATCCAAGTCGATGATAGGAGAGAGAGGACACGGAAGGCAGGGCCGGCCCTGAGATTTAGGGGGCCCAAGGCGACCTTCGGAAATTAGGCCTTTCTTACATTAAAAAAAAAAAAGTTGATGGATAAAACGATAAGTTACAACAACTTTTTTATTTGTTTGTAGTCACAAAAAATTTTACTTACAACAACTTCTTCATCAACCAAACATGAACTTTCTATTTGTTTCTTGCTACCAAAAAATTTATCAAGTGCTTCCGATTGAGATTGAATAAAATTTTCTAATTTTTGCCTCTTTTTTCCTTTTTTCACATCCAAAAATATACTTCCTAGGAGGCATGACTATTCTATATAATCACAAATCCAATTTTCTAATTTTCTAATTTTCAGAAATTTTCTAATGTTTATACTTACAGAAATTTTCTAATATACTTCCAGAAATTTTCTAATTTTCTTTCAGTGACCCACGTTCTTAGTCTCAGTGGGTATTATGTTTCTTGTTTTTGGGCCCATGTCAGTTGGGCCTTTAATCTATCATGATATATTTTGTTTTTTTTAGGCCCCATATACAATTGGGCTTGTAGTATTTGGTTTTTTTTTTTTTTATATCTAAAACATAAAATCATATTTTGGGGCCCTATTTTTAGCCCAAATCTGGGGGCCCAAGGCGCAGGCCTCTTTGGCCTACCCTCAGGGCCGGGCCTGACGGAAGGTGAGCTAGTTCTATTTATTGAATGCATACACCTAAAAACAGAAAAAATAAAAATAATAATAATAAATTATTATTACTGGTTTTTATTTTCAAAATTCACTTTTCAAAATATTCTATTTTTTCATTATTCGTATTTTTTTATTTTCATTAATTTTTTTTAATATTTTAAGCAAATTTTTAATTTTTAGACACACCTAATATAAATACATTTAAAAAGTATAATATTTGTGAAAAAAATACTTAAAAAATTTACTAAATACCAAAAATATAAAAAAAAATTAATACATTTCTCGTATTTTTGTATATTTATTAATTTTTTAAAATATTTTTTCACAAATATTTTATTACTTAGATATATCTAAATGATGTACATCTAAAAAAGTAAAAAAATTGTTTAAAATTTTAAAAAAATTCACCAAAAATAAAAGAAAATATGAAACATAAAAAACTCAATTTTCAAAATATTAAATTTAAAAAATTAAAACCAAACAAATTGAATAATATTTTAAAACAAAAATGTTGACATCACATAATAACCTAACATATATGTCATTAATTATTACTTTGGAAATAAAGAATTCTTAAAACCGTAACGAGATTTTTCACGGCGCGTGGATCACATGTCTCCAATATTTTTAAAAACCATGGATAAATTTTAAGAATTTTATTGAAATGTGTTAAAATGTACCATCTTTTGAGCAGATGAACTCATTTGAATTTAATCATGGTTTAGGTAATGATTTTTTGAAATTTTAACTAAAATATGAAGTAAAAAAAATTAAACTGTTTGCAAATAAATTTTTGACTTTGTATAACAAATAAATAAATAGAAGGAATCTTTTAACTTTTTTATATGATTTTTAAAACTTTTTTAGTGATTTTTTAAAATCTTTTTTACTATCTTTTTCTTTTCTTTCCCAAACACACCCTTAAAATGCTCAAATGAAGACTTATTATGTGTTTAGTTTTGGGAAGTTGGTTAAAAACTTATTTTTTTTATTTAAAAAAATTTTTTTTTTTGAAAAAATATGTAAAAAAGTAAAGAGATGATATAACCCAAAATAGGTTAAAAGCTGGCTTTTGGCTTTTAGTCAAGTTCCCAAATTTATATGATTTTGGGATAACTACTCACCTCCCTTAAAATTTGATGAAAATATAATTCGTCTCACAGTTTTGACACAATTATATTAGTCTTTCTTGACATTTTAATTTATATAACAATTAGCCTTTTTTTCAATTAATAATTCATTAGTCGTATGAATAAAAAATAATAATAATGTTATCATCTTTTTTTTACTAAAATATATATACATTTTTTATCTTATTTGTTTTAGTGTCCATTTTAGTCTAGTAATAGGGAGATTAATGTAATTATGTCAAAAATATTGGATTAACTATATTTTTTCTAAATTTCAAAGAAGGTAAGTATAATTTATCCTATATTTTTTTGGTGAGACTTCATGGAGGATTCTATTTACACCCAATAAATCATTTAGGCCATGTTTGTTTGGTTCCATAGGATGGAGGGGATTAAGAGTATGGTAAGAGTGAGAAGATTATTAATGTGGTAGTATTATGTTAGAGATGTATGATAAATAGTGTTTGTTTATACACCACCGAATTAGTAATACTATAAATAGTATTAATATATAAAATTAATATATTTTAATTTTTAGTATTTTTTAATATTATAATTTTTTTTTTGTTCTAAAAAACATAAATTTTGCATTAAAATTATTTAAAAATTCACTAATCCCCCCACTCAATTTATAATTCCAAGGCCACCATAGGATTGATAGTCCTACCAATAGGGGAGATTACTAGTCCAAATGGATAGTTAATTCCCATCTCATGACTCTAACCAAACACTCTATGGCCATGATGGTTTCTCAGTTTGAGTGACCCAATTGAACTATCATGGTTGTGGGTCCCACCCACAGCATGTTTGGTAGTGAAATGGGAGGACATATTGATAGTCCAAGAGTCTTAGTAATTCCCTTCAGTAGAGGGATTAGCTTGACTAGGTTTTGGGTGGGATTAGTAAAATAATGAAAAAGTTGAGTCTATTTTATATATAAAAAAAAAATTAATTTTTTTTATTACCAAGTGCATCTGTTTGTTTTAATATTTGTTTTATTTTTTTTATATAAAAATAATTTAACAATCTAATCACTAACTATCTCTTATACTATTATTAAAACAAGCACACTTTTATTTAATCCCCTCACTAACAATCCCTACATTAACAATCTATTCACTAACCATCCTCTTACCAATAATCTCATCCAGCTTAACTAGCGATAACCTGTGCGATGCACGAAAAAATAGACTATATATATTTTGTATGATAAATAAATCATCTTAATATTAATTTATGTCTTAATAGCGACAAACCATGATGTTAAGCCATTTGGGTAGATCTTAACAATAATTAACCCACAAAATTTCACAATAAAATTTGATATGCATAAAAAATTATTAATTATAAAAATTGTTGAGAATAATAGTATCACAATCACTTGATAACATAAATAACTTGTATCAAACTAAATAGAGCATTAAAAGAGAGAAATTTTATAAACTTAGAAAAGTTATCATAAATTTGCTTAGACTTTTAAATCGGTGGTGTATATTATTATTGTGGGATTAAATTATGAATAAATATCAACTTTTAATTATAATTTATAAGTAGTTTTTAAAAAAATTTAATCTAAGTTTGTTGCCATACTCATAAAAAGAACTTCTCAAACAAATCATTAATTGATTATACTAACAACTCTCTATCTTTTATAGCGATCCCGGGTTTTACCCCTTGTGTACAGTGATCCGGACTTGTTTCCGTGGATGTTAGTAGTTGTTCATATCTTGGCCTCGTTTGGGAAGTGGCTATTTTAGTAGGCTATTTGGCTTTTGGCTATTTTAGTAGGCTATTTTAGTTTTGTGTTTGGGAAGATGAGATGAATTTTTAGTTGAGTTGTTGTATTGGAAAGTGTGTTGAAATGATATTTAAATTTAAAATGACAAATTTGTCCCTAAAAATATTTTTTTTTAAATTGATTTCAAGGGGTAAAACCGTAATTTACTCATTGCCGGCTGTGCAGCAGGCTATTTTTTTTTTTTTTTTTTTTTGAAAAAGCTGTCAACAGTGTTGATTTTAGGCTTTTATCTCAAATGAGGCTATATTAGCCTGAACCACATCTTCCAAACACCCCCATTGTTTTCATCCTTTCGTACTTTGTATTTGAGTTATAGGATGTGTTGGCAGGTTTGTTACAGGTTGGTTGTGTTTGGGAGCAAATGGTTGCTGCCCAGAATTTTGGTCCTTCGCTCTAGCGAAAAGTTTGTCGCTCGAGCGAGCTCTTTGTTTTGGATCCTTCGCTCGAGCCAAGGTTTGGTCGCTCGAGCGAGAGTTGAGTTTTGTATCTGGTGGCTCAAGCGAGAAGTCTTGCGCTTGAGCGTGCGTCTACGTCTCATTTTTGACCTGAGAGCTGTGTTTCTTGGCTCGAGCGAGCTTTCCTTCGCTCGAGCGAGCGAGCGAGGTGTATGTTTTAAGTTTCCTCGCTCGAGCGAGAATTCTGTCGCTCGAGCGTGCTTCTGGGTTGCAGACCTGAAGCTTCGAGTTGTTGGCTCGAGCGAGGCTTTTTTCGCTCGAGCGAGTATTCTTTGTGTCTGGTCGCTCGAGCGACCAATCCTTCGCTCAAGCGAGCCTGTTATATATCAGATCGCAGCAGCGAATTAAAAATCACTTTTTCATCTCTCTTTTTCTATCAAGCCCTAGATCCGACTCTCTCTCTCTCTCTCTCTATACTTGTCTTCTCTCTAAGGTTTGATCTATCTAGAGTGAGTTTTTACCCTTAGTCCTTTGTTAAAAAGATAGAGTGGGTTGAGGGCTTCGTTTTAATCTGAAAAACTTGGGATTTGGAGCACGTTGGTTTTTGATCTTCATCTCCGTTTGAGCTCAAATTTGAGGTAGGGATATCCTACTCCTTCCTATGAGCTTTGTCTTTGAATTTTAGCATTTTGATATGTTGGGGGTTGTTGGTTAATTTTGAGAAAGTTTGGGCCTTTGTGTAATTTTACAAAAGATGGGGTTTTATATATAAACCTGTTTGAATGTTTGACATAGAGAAATGAAATTAATGTTGAACTATTGAGAGAAATGGAACCTTAGGGTTGTTATGTTAATTATGGGAAAATACCCTAATTAGTTGGATAAATTAATTGGTATAATTCATTTTGAGAAATGAGGAATTGAATTGAGAATACTGAAATTGGGAAGATACGGGATTAAAGGGTGTAGTTGGATTCATTTAATCGCTCACCTAGGTAAAATGTTGATGTTATATCCATTTGGTGCATTTATTTCCTGTTTATAAATAACTGCTTTGGGCTATCGATGGAGGATAGTCTTGATTGTTGTAGACAATGCATGGCGATTAGGTAAACAAAAACTAATCGATTGAGTATGCTAACAAATGTAGCGGTTGGAATAATACATTAACTTTATGTATTGATTGATTATGTATATGATCTACGTTTATGTACATTGTGTGTGTGGGAGGAGATAGGGGATGTACTCCACGGTTTAGGGGAAGATAGGGGATGGACCTCTAAACCAGATTTTGTTTGACATTGATACAGCACTACAATGTGTATCAAGTGTGGATTATGGAAGTGTTTGAATTGATTTGATATAGCACTAAAATGTATATCGTTGTCAATTGTGAAGTATGGAAGTGGTTTATGTGTTATTGATATAGCACCAAAATGTGTATCCATTATAAATTTCAAAAGTGTTTTAAGGATGAGTCATAATCTCATTAAGTTAGTTGGCTAGGTTCTGAGCCTTGTTTTCAAACTCAAAGTTGAAAAAGAAGTGGGAAATGAAAAGTAACATGGACTTGAATGTCATGAAACTGTAATGTGTTAAAAGTGGGAATACAAGTGTGAACCATCTATTGAATGCTGTTATTTTAGTCATTGTTTATAGTTGGTTTAGTATATTTCTACTGGGCTGTGGCTCACCCTATATGGGACATCATTTTCAGGTACAGGTAACATGCCACCTCCAAGGACATAGCTTGGATGGTTATGGGAGTTGAAGACTCTTTTGATTATTTTGTTTGTATTACATGTATATCAAGCCAATGGCTCATTTTGTATAGAGTTAGTACTCTTCTTTTTTGTGACCAAGTGTTGACTTGGAAAGCTGTAAGCCCTTAGGGCATTTGCTTTTGTTGTTAACATGTAATACTGCTGTAGAACTACTCTGATGAATAGAAAGATGTTGATTTCTCTTATATCATTGCATGTCAAAAATGATGGGTTTTATGTATTATTTTGAGGGCGTTACAACTTGGTATCAGAGCGTACCGGGTTCGAATACTTTGGTACGTGGAAGTGATTAGTATCACAATGGGTTTGTCTCGCTTGTTAGAGACGTATGTGTGACATTATGTGTTTATTTTGATAACATGTTTATGTGACTATGTGGGTATGGGTTTAGTTTAGAGTTAGTACTCTTCTTTTTGTGACCAAGTGTTGACTTGGAAAGAGTGTAAGCCCTTAGGGCATTTGCTTTTGTTGTTAACATGTAATACTGTTGTAAGAATACTACTCTAATGAATAGAAAGATGTTGATTTCTCTTATATCATTGCATGTAAAAAATGATAGGTTTTATGTATTATTTTGAGGGCGTTACAACTTGGTATCAGAGCGTACCGGGTTCGAATACTTTGGGTGCGTGGGAAGTGATTAGTATCACAATGGGTTTGTCTCGCTTGTTAGAGACGTATGTGTGACATTAATGTTTTATTTGATAACATGTTTATGTGACTATGTGGGTATGGGATTTAGTTTCTAGGATGTTGATTGAATCCTTGGGTTTCTGGGAGTCCATTGGAAAAGCACTTGATCAATTTGTTTCTAACTAGAACTCTAGCAACGCCTCGGGACTATCATTATCCAGAAATGAAATTCGTAAGTGCTTATGTGATTATGTGCTTACATGGAGTGAATTATTGTTGTCCATTGCATTAGGACGTGAGTGTTATAGCTTCGGCACATTTGTGAATGTGCTAATGTTCTTCGTTACCTTTATTAGGATGTCAGGACGAGGACGTGGTGGTAGGCGAGGTAGGCCTAGGAGGCAGGAGGTGCCTATACCGGATGATATTCCGCGCAGCAGGAGGGTGTTGGCCAGGCCAATGTGGCCGAGCCAGCAGGTCAGCAGGTCAGCAGGCCATGGGCGCCTTAGCCCGCGAGATGGCAGGAGCATTGAGAGCATCCATGGACATTCTCAGAGCTGAGAATCAAGTCCAGGCCCAGGTTGTTGATGCAGGGCCTTCTTTTCTGAAGAGGGAGTTCTTCCGGTCAAATCCGGATGAGTTTTTGGGGGATCCGAAAGAGCCACTTAAGGCTGATGAGTGGCTGGAGCAGATGACTAAGACGATTTGAGATGCTTGGCATCGAAGACGGGACTTTGAAAGTGACCTTGGCATCTTTCCAGCTTAGGGGGATGCGGGTCAGTGGTGGAAATTCATGAAGGGTCGTATTGGTGGCACTTGGGACAGGATGGTCAGGGTGATGGCAGGAGACAGAGGGGTGCTAACCCTCAGCAGTCTCAGGGTGGTGTGCTAGATCAACCTTCTAGTGCGAGTGCAGGCTCGGGGAGAGGCAATTAGGGAGATTTCACCTGTTACAAGTGTGGTCAGCTGGGCCATAAGGCTTCGGTTTGCCCACAGAGGGGAGGAGGTCAGAGAGCTGCTTCATCTTCAGCTAGACCGCAGAGCCAGAGTCAGGGCAGGGGCCAGTCCTTGTCTTGTTATGTGTGGTCAGCCTGGGCACCACCTGAAAGAGGTTTTGCCCACAGTTGAGCGCCACTCGGCGCGTCTGGTCTAGCAGACGCAGGGATTTCAGCCAGCTCAGTTGTGCAGGCCAATCCGGGAGCTTCGTCGTCCCAGTCTGTGCAGCAGTCGCATGCTCCGAGAGGGTATGAGCAAGTGGATCAGGGGCGCTACTGGGCGATGTGTATGACCTGTTACCGCGCAGGATCTTGTGCCTACTGCTCCATCAGTTGTGAGAGGTACCTCCTTCTGTTTGCAACTCGGTTGCTAGTGTATTGATTGATACGGGTGCATCTCATTCTCTTTGTATCTGCTGCATTTGCATCTGTTTTGGGATTGGAGTTGGCCACGGTTAGCATCTCCTATTTGTGTAGTGTCACCTATTGGGGGTGAGTTGATTTTGAAACAAGGATGTAGGGGTTGTGATATAGAGGTCGCCGATCGCCGGCTTCCGTTTCCTTTTGTAGTGATGCCCATGTCGGGATTTAATGTTATTTTGGGTATGGACTGGCTATCGTCATACCGGGCTGTCATTGATTGCTACCGCCAGAGGGTCACAGTTTGTACCTTGAGTGGGGATTGTTTCCATTTTCTAGGGGATCGGGTTGGTAGTGTGTTGCCACCGGTGTATGATCCGCGAGGGCGGAGTGAGCTTAGTAGTCTACTTGCTAGCTTTTTGAGTAGTAAGTGTGGTGAGACCCAGACTGTGTTGCCGAGAGTGGTTTGTGAGTACTTGGACGTCTTTCCCGAGGATCTTGTTAGTTTGCCACCTCATCGAGAGATTGAGTTCTCTATTGATCTAGTGCCCGGCACGGCGCCGATCTCTATGGCACCTTACCGTTTTGCCCCAGCCGAGTTGGTTGAGTTGAAGGTTCAGCTCCAGGAATTGCTGGATAAGGGCTTTATTCGCCCTAGTGTTTCGCCGTGGGGAGCACCGGCCCTCTTTGCTAAAAAGAAAGATGGCGCCTTGAGACTTTGTATCGACTACCGGAAGTTGAATCGGGCTACGGTTAAGAATAAATACCCTATGCCCCGTATAGATGATCTGTTTGACCAGTTGAAGGGTTCCCGTTGTTTCTCTAAGATAGACTTGAGATCGGGTTACCACCAGTTGAGGGTCAGGGAGGAGGATATTCCGAAGACGAATTCCGTACGCGGTATGGCCACTATGAGTTTCTGGTGATGCCATTTGGGCTCACCAATGCACTGGCAGTCTTTATGGATTGATGAACCGGATATTCCGGGAATTCTTAGATCGCTTTGTGGGTCGTTTTTGTGGACGACATTCTCATCTATTCACCTTCAGAGGAGGAGCACGAGGAACACTTGAGAGTGGTGCTCGAGTTACTTAGAACCCATAGGCTGTATGCCAAGTTTGGGAAGTGTGAGTTCTGGCTAGGAGAAGTCAAGTTCTTAGGCCATGTGGTTTCCAGAGAAGGGGTGTCTGTTGATACATCCAAGATTGAGGTAGTGCAAGATTGGGCACAGCCTAAGAGTGTGTTTGAGATCCGCAGTATTCTGGGATTAGCTGGGTATTACCGCAGGTTTGTGAAGGATTTCTCCAGGTTAGCTTCGCCGTTGACTAGACTGACTCGGAAGGGAGTCAAATTTGTATGGAGTGAGACTTGTGAAAAGTCGTTCCAAGAGCTGAAAGTTAGATTGACCACCGCTCCGGTCTTGATTATTCCAGAAAGAGGGTTAGGTTATGCAGTCTATTGTGATGCCTCACGAGAGGGTTTGGGTTGTGTGTTGATGCAAGAGGGGAAAGTGGTTGCCTATGGCTTACGTCAGTTGAAAATACACGAGAAGAATTACCCTACACATGACCTAGAGCTAGCAGCAGTGATCTTTGCCTTAAAAATCTGGAGGTACTACCTCTATGGTGAGAGATTCGAGGTGTTCTCGGATCATAAGAGTCTGAAATATCTGTTTACACAGAAAGACTTGAGCTTGAGGCAAAGGAGGTGGATGGAGTTTATTGGGGATTACGACTTTGAGTTGCACTATCATCCGGGGAAGGCCAATGTGGTGGCCGATGCCCTTAGCAGGAAGTCCATTAGTGATGTAGCTTGTATAGCCATCCGGGAGTGGGAGATGTTAGGTGCGCTTGGCGAGTTTGATTTGCTTCTGGGCGAATCCATTGAGGCTGCGGCCTTGTCTTCTGTTGTTGCTCAGCCTACACTTGTGACTCGAGTGTTAGAGGCACAGAGAGGTGACCTTAAGGTAGAATCCCTCCGAGAGAAGATCTCCAGTGGGAAGGTTGAGAAGGGTTTGACGGTGTATCCCGACCAGAGTGTGAGATACCGAGACCGTTTGTTTGTGCCGGAGTCTTGCTGAGAGGAGGTACTCCGAGAGTTTCATATTCACGCCTTGCGGTGCATCCAGAGGCACTAAGATGTATCGGGATTTGGGTCGAGTTTTGGTGGCGGGGTATGAAGAGAGATGTAGCAGTTTTTGTGTCTAAGTGCCTTACTTGTCAGCAGGTGAAGGCCGAACATCAGAGGCCAGCGAGTTTGTTACAACCCTTGCCTATTGCCGAGTGGAAGTGGGAGCATGTCACTATGGACTTCGTTTGTAGGTCTTCCGAGGACTCAGCAGGGTGGTAGTGATGCTATTTGGGTGGTTGTAGACGGTTGACTAAGTCGGCGCACTTCATCCCTATGCGTAGGATGTAAGAAAACCGAAAAAACAGACTAAACCGATCGAAACAGTCATATTTGTCGGTTTTTTAATATGAATCGGTCTGTTCGGTTTTGAAAATTAATTTTTTTGGTTTTCGGTTCGGGGTACGGTTTTGATATACTATACACGATTTGCACCGAAACGACCGAATATATTTACATATAATATATATAATGTATAATGAATATTTTGACTCTATTTGATAGACTTGTGGTTTAGACTTATGGATGATTGTTTTTAAGTTTTGGTTTTGTTTGATGTCAGACTTTGGTTCTGAGATTATATTTGTTTTTAATTCTAATTCAGTAAAAGTTTCAAGTCTTAGTATTTATTAATTTTTTTATTTGTTTTTTGTGAATGGTTAGATTCGATGGTTAAAAATTGTGTACAAATGGCTAATTTAATATTTTATATTAAATTATTTATTATATTACAAATTTAAGAAATGACTAATTTTGAAAGTACTTAATCACTTAAACCGATTAACGAACCGTGATCGTGCGGTTTGGTGTTTGGTGCGGTTTGATAAAAAAATTGGTCTGTATTGGTTTTCAATATAATAAAACCGACATTATCGGTTCGGTGTAAAATTTCACCTAAACACCGACCGTCCCGAACCGATTACATCCCTACCTATGCGCGTAAGAGATTCGGTAGATCATCTTGCCGACTTGTATATTCGGGACATAGTGAGGTTGCACGGGGTCCCAATGATGATCGTCTCAGATAGAGATCCTTGTTTTACTTCCAAATTGTGGCAGAGTTTGTAGAGTGCCTTGGGTACTAAGTTGACCTTTAGTACGGCTTATCATTCTCAGACTGACGGGCAGTCCGAGCGTACTATTCAGATCCTTGAGGATATGCTTCGGGGTTGTGTCCTTGACTTTAGTGGGACGTGGGAGAGGCACTTGCCCTTAGTGGAGTTTGCCTACAACAACAGTTTCCAGTCTAGTATCGGTATGGCACCGTTTGAGGCCTTATGGTCGACCGTGTAGGTCTCCAGTTTGTTGGGCCGAGGTGGGTGATGCACCTTTGTTGGGTCCGGAGTTGGTGAGGGAAACGACGGAGAAAGTTGAGCTTATTCGTAGGAGGCTTGTTACAACCAGAGTCGTCAGAAATCTTATGCCGACCGTAGGAGGCGACCTTTGGTATTTGAGGTGGGTGACCATGTCTTTCTAAAGATATCACCCAGGCGGGGATTGATGAGATTTGGGAAGAGTAGGAAGTTGTCCCCTCGGTTTATTAGCCCTTTTGAGATCCTTGAGAGGATTGGCGAGGTTGCTTATCGTTTAGCATTACCGCCGCAGTTATCCGGAGTTCATGACGTGTTTCATGTGAGTATGCTTCGGAAGTATGAGCCAGATCCATCGCATGTATTGGATTGGACCGACTTAGAGGTTGATGAGGATGCCTCGTATGAGGAGAAACCAGTTCGGGTCCTGGATAGGCGGGATCAAGTCTTGCGAGGCAAGACCATTCCCTTGGTAAAAGTCTTGTGGAAACATCACGGGGTGGAGGAAGCGACTTGGGAACGTGAGTTGGAGGTCCGAGAGAAATATCCGAATCTATTTGTGGATGTTTGAGAATAGGTTGTGTATTTTGTTGTATTAGTGGACCTTAAGAGTATTGAATATATCTAAGGTTGTAAAACTTGGTATATGTTTTGGTTTAATGGAAGTATTTTGAAACTTGCCTCGAAATGGAAGTTTAATGTAACATTGCATATGTTGATTATGTTGTAGAAATGGAATTATATCATGAAAAATGAATATGATATGGAAATGGGAATCATGAGTATTGTAAACTGTTGAAATGGAAAGGAAATGCATGTTGAAATGTATATGTTGTGAAATGCCTCTTGACAAGAGATGGAATGACCGGGATGGGTCGAGTTATTGAATGTTGAATGTAACATTGTTTAAAATAGAGAAAAATTTGTTCTTTTAAGAACTTGCACTTAATTTTGGGGACGAAATTCTTTAAGGAGGGAGGTTATAGCGATCCCGGGTTTTACCCCTTGTGTACAGTGATCCGGACTTGTTTCCATAGATGTTAGTAGTTGTTTATATCTTGTTTTCATCCTTTCGTACTTTGTATTTGAGTTATAGGATGTGTGGGGCAGGTTTGTTACAAGTTGGTTGTGTTTGGGAGCAAATGGTTGCTGCCCAGAATTTTGGTCCTTCGCTCGAGCGAGAAGTTTGTCACTCGAGCGAGCTCTTTGTTTTGGATCCTTCGCTCGAGCCAGGGTTTGGTCGCTCGAGCGAGAGTTGAGTTTTGTATCTGGTGGCTCGAGCGAGAAGTCTTGCGCTTGAGCGTGCGTCTGCGTTTCATTTTTGACCTGAGAGCTGTGTTTCTTGGCTCGAGCGAGCTTTCCTTCGCTCGAGCGAGCGAGGTGTATGTTTTAAGTTTCCTCGCTCGAGAGAGAATTCTGTCGCTCGAGCGTGCTTCTGGGTTGCAGACGTGAAGCTTCGAGTTGTTGGCTCGAGCGAGGCTTTCTTCGCTCGAGCGAGTATTCTTTGTGTCTGGTCGCTCGAGCGACCAATCCTTCGCTCGAGCGAGCCTATTATATATCAGATCGCAGCAGCGAATTAAACATCACTTTTTCATCTCTCTTTTTCTATCAAGCCCTAGATCCGACTCTCTCTCTCTCTATACTTGTCTTCTCTCTAAGGTTTGATCTATCTAGAGTGAGTTTCTACCCTTAGTCCTTTGTTAAAAAGATAGAGTAGGTTGAGGGCTTCGTTTTAATCTAAAAAACTTGGGATTTGGAGCACGTTGGTTTTTGATCTTCATCTCCGTTTGAGCTCAAACTTTGAGGTAGGGATATCCTACTCCTTCCTATGAGCTTTGTCTTTGAATTTTAGCATTTTGATATGTTGGGGGTTGTTCGTTAATTTTGAGAAAGTTTGGGCCTTTGTGTAATTTTACAAAAGATAGGGGTTTTATATATATAAACCTATTTGCATGTTTGACATAGAGAAATGAAATTAATGTTGAATTATTGAGAGAAATGGAACCTTAGGGTTGTTATGTTAATTATGGGAAAATACCCTAATTAGTTGGATAAATTAATTGGTATAATTAATTTTGAGAAATGAGGAATTGTATTGAGAATACTGAAATTGGGAAGATACGGGATTAAAGGGTGTAGTCAGATTCATTTAATCGCTCACCTAGGTAAAATGTTGATGTTATATCCATTTGGTGCATTTATTTCCTGTTTAGAAATAACTGCTTTGGGCTATCGGTAGAGGATAGTCTTGATTGTTGTAGACAATGCATGACGATTAGGTAAACAAAAACTAATCGATTGAGTATGCTAACAAATGTAGGGGTTGGAATAATACATTAACTTTATGTATTGATTGATTATGTATATGATCTACGTTTATATACATTGTGTGTGTGGGAGGAGATAGGGGATGTACTCCACGATTTAGGGGAAGATAGGGGATGGACCTCTAAACCGGATTTTGTTTGACATTGATACAGCACTACAATGTGTATCAAATGTGGATTATGGAAGTGTTTGAATTGATTTGATATAGCACTAAAATGTATATCGTTGTCAATTGTGAAGTATGGAAGTGGTTTATGTGTTATTGATACAGCACCAAAATGTGTATCCATTATAAATTTCAAAAGTGTTTTAAGAATGAGTCATAATCTCATTAAGTTAGTTGGCTGGGTTCTGAGCCTTGTTTTCAAACTCAAAGTTGAAAAAGAAGTGGGAAATGAAAAGTAACATGGACTTGAATGTCATGAAACTGTAATGTGTTAAAAGTGGGAATATAAGTGTGAACCATCTATTGAATGCTATTATTTTAGTCGTTGTTTATAGTTGGTTTAGTATATTTCTACTGGGCTGTGGCTCACCCTGTATGGGACATCATTTTTAGGTACAGGTAGCATGCCACCTCCAAGGACATAGCTTGGATGGTTATGGGAGTTGAAGACTCTTTTGATTATTTTGTTTGTATTACATGTATATCAAGCCAAGGGCTCATTTTGTATAGAGTTAGTACTCTTCTTTTTGTGACCAAGTGTTGACTTGGAAAGCTGTAAGTCCTTAGGGCATTTGCTTTTGTTGTTAACATGTAATACTGCTGTAAGAACTACTCTGATGAATAGAAAGATGTTGATTTCTCTTATATCATTGCATGTCAAAAATGATGGGTTTTATGTATTATTTTGAGGGCGTTACATCTTTGATTTTCTCTATTAATGACACACGCATATCATATCAAAGTGTAAATCATTCTTCATAGTTTGAATAATACTTGCATAGTTCCTACATCATTTTAAAAAAATTAATCAAAATAAGAATTTCATAGGATTATAAAAATTATATAAGAAAATAGTTTTAATCCATTTTATTTATAAAAAAAATGATGAAAAATTATTTGAATTGTACTTGGAGAAATATAACAAATGATAGCTTTAATCATTATATACCAAAAAAAAAAATTATATAAGTTAGCCAACGAAAAAATGGTCGAATATAGATAAAGTCATGGACATTGAATTAAATCATATGGGCTCTAAATTGATAGTATAATTTAGCAAATCAACTAATATTAACATAGAGCTATTGACAAATAAGTAGTCATTCCCTATCATATTTGTATTATATTCATTAATTTCATATATCATATGAAAGTTTTACTCGTCTCAATCCTTCAATAAAATAACAACCAAGAAAACAAATTTGATAAGAAATTGATTCTAAACTTTATTATTGAAAAAACAAAAATTTCAAAGAGAGAATTTAGAGATGTGAGTGAAGAAATACTACAGCCTTATAAAAAATAAATAAATAAATAAAAATAAAAAAACATAACAATGATCAAATGCAAACTATTTTTAATAACTAATAGAAAGAACATCAAATTATTAACTTGGATAAATATAGTGACGAAAATTAACTTTGTGAGATTTTTGTGCTGCCTTCTCCTATGTAACCTTCATTGTTTCATTATTAATACTCTTTTCATTCAGAGCCAATAATTTTTATTTTTTTTATTTTTATCTTTATCACTTGGTAGATAATAATAAATAATAAAAAATTATCAAGAGAAGGTTAAGAATTTAATAGGAGATAAGAAGTTATAGATAAAGGCATTTCATAAGATAAACAATTTAAAATAAAAATAAAGATAATATGTGATAGAAGGAGGAAAAAAAAATATGAGTAAATCAAAATAAAGATTTAGATATATATATGTTTTTGATAGATAAATAGATTAACAAATCATATCTTTTTCTAAATTTTATTATTTTATTTTTTATAAATCAATTATTTAATCTTTATCTTTATATGTAGGACATGAAATCAATCTTTATAAATTATTTATCAATTTTTATATATTTATTTATCTATAAGTCATGAAATTAATTTTTTTAAACAATTTTTTTAATTTTTATCTTTATCTATAGGTCATGAAATAAATTTTCATAAATTATTTATGAATTTTTATATGTTTATCTATAAAGAAATTAATTAAAGTACAAAATGAAGGGGGGGAAGGGAGTAATTTCGTTTTTTTTTTTTTTTCAAATCAATTATTTAAAATTTTTTAATTTTTATCCCACCTTCTTGGTGTTCCCACATCATTAAAATTTGAATTAAAAAAATTAAAGTTTGAAAGTCTAATAAAAACATTCATAAATTACATTAAATTCATATTATAATGAGATTAGAGCGCTAAGAGGAGTGACATAGAGTGTTAGGATATATAATATATAGCGATTCCGGGTTTACCCTTGTTGTACAGTGATCCGGACACATGTCCGTTGATGTTGGTAGTTGATTATTATCTTGTTTACATCCTTTCCTACTTTGTATTTGAGTTATAGGATGTGTTGGGCAGGTTTGTTACAGATTGGTTGTGTTTGGGAGCCAAGTGTTGCTGCCCAGATTTTTGGACCTTCGCTCGAGCGAGGAGTCGATCGCTCGAGCGAGAGTTGAGTTTCGTGTCTGGTGGCTTGAGCCAGGTATTCTTCGCTCGAGCGTACGTCTGCGTCTCAGTTGGACCTGAGAGCTGTAGTTTTTGGCTCGAGCGAGCTTTAATTCGCTCGAGCGAGATCAATGTTTTAGATCCTTCGCTCGAGCCAGGGTTTCTTCGCTCGAGCGAACGACTGCGTTTGGTGCTGGACCTGAACACTGTGATTTTTGGCTCGAGCGAGCTTTCTGTCGGTCGAGCGGTCTGGTTGTCTTTCACTCGAGCGTGCTTTTAAGTTTTTGGCTCAAGCGAGACTTTATTGGATCGAGCGAGGGTTTTCTGTGTCTGGTCGCTCGAGCGACCAAGTCTTCGCTCGAGCGAGCCTGTTTATATCAGTTAGCAGCAGCCGAGTTAAACATCACTTTTTCAGAACTTTCTCATCTTCAAACCCTAGATCTGAGACCTTCTCTCTCTAGACTTGCCTTCTCTCTAAGAAATCATCTCCTTCTAGTGTGAATCTACCCTTGGTGCTTTGTTAAAAAGGTAGAGAGTGTTGAGAGCTTCGATTTAATCTAAAAATCTTTGGGTTTGGAGCACGTTGGGTTTTGGTCTTCATCTCCTTTTTGGCTCAAACTTCGAGGTAGGGATACCCTACTCCTCTTTATGAGCTTTGTCTTTAAATTTTAGCATTTTGATATATTAGGAATTGTTGTGTAATTTTGGAAAACTTTGGGCCTTTGTGTAAATTTACAAAGGGTGGGGCTTCAATTATAATAAACCTAGATGCATGTTTGGCATAGAGAAATGGAACCTAAGGGTTGTAATGTTAATTATGGAAAATGTCCTAATTACATTGGTGAATTAATTTGTATAATTAATTGTGAGAAATGAGGAATTGATGTGGAAATGTTGATTATATATATCCATGTGTTGCATTTATATTCTGTATAGAAATAACTGCTTTGGGCTATCGGTGGAGGATAGTCTTGATTGTTGTAGACAATGCATGATGATTAGGCAAACTAAAACTAATCATTGAAATATGTCATTGAGTATGACGGTTAAAAGAATACATTAACTTTATGTATTGATTTGGGATGTGTATAATTATTGTTTATATGCATTGTGTGTGTTGGAGAAGATAGGGGATGTACTCCACGGTTTAGGGAATGATAGGGGATGGACCTCTAAACTGGATATTGTTTGGGAGGAAATAGGGGATGGACTCCATAGATAGAGCTCATATGCTTATCTAGTGATGTGGTGACACAGCTCATATGCTTGTCTTTGGAAGTGTGATAGTGCTCTTATGCATATCTGTTTATGTGTTAAGATAGCTGGTATGCTTATCTAATATGAAATGGGAAAAAGTGCAATATGAGTTTCCTTCTCATCTAAGTTGTTTGGCCAGGTTCTGAGCCATGGTTATAAATTGAGAATTGAAAGGAAAAGGAAAACGAAACTGTAAAGTGTCATAAGTGGAAGTACCAGTGTTGGCCGCCTATCAACTGCTAATCTTTAGTCATTGTTCATATTTGGTTTAGTGTATTTTTACTGGGCTATGGCTCACCCTATATGGGAATATTATTTTTCAGGTACAGGTAGCATGCCACCTCCAAGGACATAGCTTGGGAGGCTAGAGACGAGCAGACTTTTTGTTGTTTCTCTTTCTGATGTATTACATGTAAATTCAAGCCAAGGGCTTAATGTGTAAATGAGTTAGTACTCTCCTTTTTGTAACCAAGTGTTAACTTGGAAAGCTGTAAGCCCTTAGGGCATTTGCTTTTGTTGTTAACATGTAATACTTTTTGTAATGGAACTCTGATGGATAGAAGAATGTGGATCTTTTATATATCAATGCATGTCTATATTGTGGGTTAATGTTATTATTTTGAGGGCGTTACATAATACGCATAGAGGATCTAAAATTGAGATCGGGCTACATGATACACCCCTATTTGTGTATACCATGTGCATATAGTATTACTAGCATAAAATCCGAGAGTGCGAAAATTTTATTTATAATTAAAAAATAATGAAACCTTTTAAAATATGTGTATATTGCACAACCTTAATTTATATTTCTCGTTGTTTTTAATATTTTACTAAAAATATTTAAATTTATTATAAAACTAAAATTTGTGGTGTGAATATAATATGGCGGTATTAGTAGATTTTGATTGTGATAGAGATTTGACGTGGTAATTTGTAGTAGTGTAAGGTAGATTTAAATATGTGAGAAAATTAGTAGTATTACATGGTAGATTTAGATAAGGGAGAAAATAACATTTTTAGTATCGTTTTGGGTTTCAATGGCTCTCGCGTTTAGGGGATTCCACCTTTCTTGATTTCTAGTGATGGAAGTCTGTGTGAATCTTAGGTTTTTGTTTTCTGCTTCTAAGGACTTCTTTCCTCCTTTCTACATCTTTTTTTTTTTTTTTTTTAAAATAAGTTTTCTTTTGTTGTTGATAAAAAAAGAAGAAGATAGATTTAGATTATTAGTGATCCAAGATTTTTGATATATCAAAATTAGGCCTTGCCTTGTTGGGTCCTTATGCAATTAAAAAAAAAAATTTAATTTTTTTAGTGAACCTTGGGTGATAGGATAAATACCCCAATGGTTTATGAAAAATTTAATTTTTGTATTTATTATTTATATATATATATAATTTTTTTATAAATAGTTATGATTGAGATATAGTCAATATTTGACCCAATGAACATGGCCACATATGCCATTAATTTAGCTAATATTCAATTAGGTGTTTTCACCATCTAGAAAAAAAAAAAGAAAAAAGAAAAGAAGTTAGATGTTTTTATTTTTTTAATTTTTTTTAGTAGAATAGAGATAAGTATTTTGATGTTCAATTTATTTTTTATTTATAAAATTTAATAAATAGTTATGATTAAGTTACCGTCATAATGTTTAACCCCAATTGGATTCTGCCCGATGTAATAAATGTTTATTTTAATTTTTAAAATTTTAAATCTACTAACATGATTAATGATGATTCAATATGAACCAAATTTATACTAATAGTTGATCAGTTTTTCTATAAGGAGTCTCAAGTTTTTTCCAAAAAAAAAAAAAAAAGATCAAAAAGAAAAATATCTTAATATAAACTAATCATTTAATAGAAAGAGCCATATGTCTCCTACTTAAGCAAAACAATATGAATAATTATTCAAACTAAATATTGGAAATTTTAATACCACACAATTTATTATAAAGTTCTCATATAAACAATACAATAGACAAAAGTTAGAAAAAAAATAATACCAAAAAAAATAAATAAGAAAAGAATAGAAAAAAATCATATATCAATTAAATAATTACAATCAATCATTAAAATGAATTTTTAAATATCATATAGAACTAATAATTAGACCAATAGAGACTAAAATGTATAGTAGTAAGTAATACCAAATATTATAGGACAAATGATATATGGAAAAATTAGTTAAGGTCCCTCTCCCACATTTAATAATGGAAGAGATTCACAATATTATTTTTATGATGTTAAAGTCCTTCAACCCCAAACTCATATATCACAGAGAAATTTAGAGAGAAACGAAAGGCTTCAAAAACTGAGTTTGGTCTCTCTCTCTCTCTCTCTCTCCTACATCAACCCCAAAAGATATTATTGTGCATTGAATTGTGCCTTTCCTCTCTTACTCTTCACCCCCAAAGATCTAGACCTAGATATTTTGCTGTAAAAAGACGGATCGAAGACGAACAGAGACTTTTAAGAGTCACTCTCGTTTTGCCATTACTTCGTGCAGAGGAGCAGCGAATCTAGCGCCATGCCTCTCCTCCTCTCCGCAATGTCGCCGTTGCATCCACCACTCTCGCGCTCTTCTTCCACCACTGGCATTCCACCTTCAAGCACAATCAGACCTTCGCCCGCCAAAACCGCTCAACGACGTCAGCAGCAGCGACGGGTGGTGGAGAAGGAATGAGCTTGTCTCTTTAACTGCATAGTCAACTGGTTGTGCCGATGAAGCAGAGTACATGCAGATGAGCTTCGGAGGCTCGGTTTCAGCTTTCATCTTATCAACCCTCACATGATGTGGTTTACAACATCAACAGAAGAATTCTGTTGTCTCATTGAGGAAAACTTTCGCGAGGAAGGACCTAGTGTAGCCGGCATTGATATTGTTGTAGATATAGGCATCGAGAGTAAGATTGTGGAGGTTGGAAGGGTCTAAATATTGAAGTAAGAAGCTCTCATTCCACTGGGGTAGAGAGGGAATTTCTCTGGTTTTGAAAGAATTTCTCTGGGTTGAAGTGTCAGAGAAATTTCAAAGACCAAAAATAGAATTAAAAAGGAACTTGATAAATATGCAGAGAGTTGGTTAATTGTAGATTTTGACTGAATTGGGTTTTTGGGATTGATGGATGAATGGATGATGCAGAGAGTTGCAGAGACATTCAATAATTCAAGCCATTGTTTTAGGTTGTTGTTTTGTTGTTGTTGTTGTTGTTTTCTTTTTTTTTTTTTTTTTTTTTTTTTTTGGGTGATGCAGAAAATTTCTCTGGTTTTAAAGAATTTCTCTAGATTGAATCCAGAGAAATTCTCTGGTGATGAGATTTTTCTCTGTGAATATGTATCTAAGTCATGAAGCCATCAAACTGCAGATAACAAAAATGAAGTAAACTCTTGTGTAGAATTTGAAATAAATTCAGGAAGTTACACAAAGGCTGAATTTGGACTTGAAGCTCAAATGATTAAATGGCTTGCTATGTTTCCAGGTATGTTTTCATTGTTTCAAGGGGTTTACAAGTGAATTTCTCTGTTGGAGGGATTTTCTCTGGGGTTGAAATGTCTCTTTGATAGAAACAAAAACTTAATGTTTAGCTTTGTAGTTTTGAAGGCATTTCAACAAAAACAAAATTTCTCTAGAGAGAAACAAGAGATTTCTGTAACGCCCTCAAAATAATACATAAAATCCATCATTTTAGACATGCATTGATATAAGAGAAATCAACCATTTCTATTTATCAGAGTAGTTCTTACAACAGTATTACATGTTAACAACAAAAGCAAGTGCCCTACGGGCTTACAGCTTTCCAAGTTAACACTTGGTTACACAAAAGAAGAGTACTAATCTCTACAAAGAATAAGCCTTGGCTTGATAAACATGTAATACAATCAATTAAACAAAAGAGTCTTCAACTCTCATCATCATCCAAGCTATGTCCTTGGAGGTGGCATGCTACCTGTACCTGAAAATTATGTCCCATATAGGGTGAGCCAACGCCCAGTAGAGATATGCTAAAACACAGTATGAGCAATAACTAAGACATTAGCAATTGATAAACGTTCAATTCCCATAAATCAATTCATAATCCATTTCCATTACATGACCACTATGTCCATGTTTCCTTTCATTTTCCATTCTTATCATGTTTACAATTCATAACAATGGCTCAGAACCTGGCCAACAACTAACATGAGGTTTAGACTCATCCTTAAAAACTTTCGAAATTCATGATGGATACACAATGTAATGCTGTATCGATAACACATAAATCATTTCTACACTTTACAAAGATACATATTTTGGTGCTGTATCAACATAACATAGAATTACTTCTACACTTCACAATTGATAACGATATACATTTTAGTGCTTATCAAATCAATTAGAACACTTCCCATAATCAACCACTTGATACACTATTGTAGTGCTGTATCATTGTCACACAAAATCCAATTTAGAGGTCCATCCCCTATCTTCCCCTAAACCGTGGAGTACATCCCCTATCTCCTCCTACACAACACATGTCTATAAACATAGATCATATACAATCAATCAATACATAAAGTTAATGTATTATTCCAGTCGCTATATTCGATAGCATACCCAATCGATTAGTTTTAGTTTGCCTAATCATCATGCATTGTCTACAACAATCAAAACTACCCTCCACCGTAGCCCAACAATTATTTCTAACACAGGTATAAAAGCTCCAACAGATAAATTATCAATGTTTTCAAAGTGAGCGATTAACAAATCCCACTCCACCATTCCACAATATAATGAGTCGATTCATTATTTCCAACTCAATTCCATAAATCCACAACTTTTCCAAATTAATGATACCAATTAATTTATACCACAAGTAGGGTTTTTCTACCCCCTTTCCCAATATTGACCCAACGTCTAAATATCGACAACCAACCACAATATCATTATTTTGAAACCCAAATACATATTTTTAGAATCAAAATAACAAAACCCCCTTTTAACATTTTGAAACCCTAAGTCCCAAAATTTCCCACTTCAACACTTTATCAAAACAACCAAAAATCTAAGTCAAAGACCATAAGAGTGAGTCGGAATCCCTACCTCAAAAGTTGACAACCAACGAGAAGATGAAAGAAAACGGAAGTGCTCCAAATTCCGAGATTCTTGGATCAAAAGATAGCCCTCGACGATTAACAACTTTTTGTAAAGGCCAAAGGTGAGGAAACAACTCCTACTAGATCAATACCTAGAGAGAAGGCAAGTTCTAGAGAGAGAGGCTCAACAATGGAGTTTTGGAAAAGTAAGATAGAGAAAAGGATGTGAAAAGTGATCCAAAAAGTCGGATCTTGGTTTTATATAAGAGTCGCCCCGCTCGAGCGTGGAAACCCCCCTCTCGGCGTCACTCACAGACTCCCGCTCGAGCGTCAAAAATCCCGCTCGAGCGGCGGATACACACTTCCAGAACTTTTTGCTGAACCAAAATCCTCGCTCGAGCGTAAAAAACCTCCCGCTTAAGCGTCACACACAAACTCACGCTCGAGCGTCAAAACTCCCACTCGAGCGGAGAAGCAACAACAAAGGGCCAGCTCGAGCGTCAAAAGCTCCGCTCGAGCGTGAAGGCAAAAATCTGGGCAACTACTCTTGGTTTTCTAAGCTCAACCAACCCGAAACAAACCTGCCCAACACATCCTATAACTCAAATACAAGGTACGAAAGGATGCAAACAAGGTATAAGCAACTTCTAACATCCACGGAAACAAGTCCGGATCACTGTACACCAGAGGTAAGAACCCGGGATCGCTATAATTTCTCTGGGTTGGAGAGAATTTCTCTGGACCAGAATTTCTCTGGATCAAATTGAGGGACCTTAGATATTATGAAAATATTAGATGTCCTTTATACTATAAAGTCTTAATACCAGGGACCCTTAAAAAAAAAATCCCGTGATATATTTGAGAAACATGCATCATATATATAGTTATTATAGTGAGTTAAAATAAAGTGGTTAATAATTGTAACATGCATGAATTATTCAATAAAAATTCAAGTATTGTCACAAATTACATGCAAAGATCTATAAATCTAGAACAATTGCATGGAAAAATTTATAGACCTACGTAGATTTTATGTAAAACTATATAAACCTTATGTAAAATTATATGAATTTGAACAGATTGCTTAAAATGATCTATCATTAAATATATAATAGAATAAAGATGAAAAAAAAATTGCATGGAAGTTTTATGGCTCTAAATATTTCAAGTAAAAAAATGATAGATCTTGAGGGATTGCTTGTAAAACTCTATGTATATTACAATCTTCCCTAGAGAGGTAAAACAAATAAACTGTTGGAGTTAGGAGATATAAAATACTAATACCTTAAAGATATTTTTATGATCACGACTGCATTAAGGAAAAACAAAAAACAAATAGATGTTGTTGGGGTTTGTTTCCAATGTTGGGTTTGGTAGATGTTCAAATTTATATGGAAACTTAATTCAAGGATAATGTACTTTTCATTTTTGAGGTTTAGAATTTAAATTCAAATTTAACTTTGGGATAGAGATAAGGAGCTAAAGATATGACAGAAAATTTAAATTTAAATTTTTAACATCACATTTTGTTAAATAAAAATCAAATTATTTTATTTTTTAAAAAGCAAACATGAACAAGATAAATGTTAACACTTAACTTTTTTTATTTTTTATTTTTTATTATTTTATATAATAGGTGGGTGGGAATAAGAGTTGTGAGAGTTGTGAGTTCCTTTTTTTATTTTATTTTTATTTTTATTTTTATTTTATTTAAATTTACGTGATACAGTGATAGACATGTGAGGATTTATATACATATCTATATCCACAACTTCCATGAAAGATATTACTTGATTTTCTTAAATATTTTTTATATAAGAAGATGGAGTGAATTCACGCCAAAAAAAAGAAAAAGAAAGGGAGTGAGAAAAACTTGAATAGTGAGAAGGGAGGTGAAGACAGATGCCACACATTTATTTTATTTTTTCCAAAATTATGAGAATTTAAGAATGAACATTTGGAAACTTTTGACATAACACTATATTTGCTCATATATGTACTAGTGATAATCCCTATATGCACAGGTAAGTAATAAAAAGTGATGAACGATGCTAAACATGTTAAAAATTAAGTACTAAATACTATGATACTAATTTAGATGGTTGTATTTGACTGATCTTACTATGTATAAAAAAAAAAAATAATAAAAAAAATCTAGTTTAAATTTGAAGATAAATTATAAAAATATAGGAAGAAAAAATTAGTTGAATCCTAAAAAAAAGAGGTAGAAAGAAATTTAATAAACGTCAAATGGAGATTGAAAAATAAAATAAGATAAACTTGAAAAATAAATAAAATATAATATAACTTTAATAATAAAAGAATTGGAGAGGGTAGTAGCTTAAAAATTGGATAAGAGTGAAATGCCATCTATATATTTTTTTTAAATTATAAATAATAAAAAAAAACTCAAAAATAAGAGAAGAACTAAGGTAGTAGATTAAAAATTAGAAAAGAGTGAAATGTCACTTTATATTTTTAAAAATTTAAATTTACTTACTACAATGACATTATCACATCATTCTTGTGATATTTTTAATATGAATTTTATGTATGTATAACATTTTTCAATCATCAAATGTAAATTCAATCAAAATAGGTAAACACACTTAAGAATATATAATTCTACTATTTTGTCATAGGTATCCAAATAAATTTGTTTTTCATTGACTACCAAAACTATTTTCTGTTAAGTTTTGTTTTCCGTTATACCTAATCAAAAAATTAAAAAAATTTAATAATTGATGTATAACTCAAGACAATATCTTTTATAATTTTATTCTTTTTAAATATATATTTTATTCTGTACATAGTATGATTACACTACTAGCATCAATTATTAAAAATATTGATAGTCATGTAAATTTTACGACTGTAGAATGATAATCCATGACGGCATAGATCACAAAGGAGACTCAATTCTTGGTAAATTGATTCAATTTGGACATTTTGGAGCCAAAAAAAAAAAAAAGGAAAAGAAAGAAAAGATGTGCATAGATTGACAATTTGACTTCAAATGTCCTACTCTCCAAAAATAAAAAATAAAAAATATCCTCAGTGTGCACATCTATATAAATATAAGTGTTTGTACATATAAATTTGAATATGTAATCAATTGTATACATTTAAAAAGTGTGTAATCCTCTGCAATCTTTATAACCAAAATACAAAATTACAAATGTTTGGAATACAAAATAAATTATTAAAGCAAAACAAATTCGATGAATCTTTAATGGTGATTTGAGAGGCGGGGTGGTGGGAGTGGACCGCTGGGATTATTTGTACTAGTATAATTATATATGGAGAGGGATTAAGGGATAGATTAGAGGTTTCAGAGGATATGTGTGGATGTGTAGGTTTTTTATTTTTTATTTTTTATTTTATTATTTTAATTTTATATATATATATATCTATTAGTTTTATTTTCTGCTATGGAGATGGATAGAGAGAAATTTTTTGAAGAGTTTCAATTTTAATGAAAATTGTGAAGATAGAGATGAGTGCAATCAAAATCACATATATGAAAATTGTGAAGATGGAGATGAGTGCAATCAAAATCACATATAAAATCGTGAGTTTTTACTTTAAAAGAAAACTTAGAGAAGAGGAGTGCCACTAGATTGAAAAATTGGCTTAAAGCAAGTGCCACGTAATTTTCTGTATTTTTAGAATTTACAGAAAATTAGGAGAAAATTAGGAGTTGGAAGTCTGTGACATTTGTATATAGATATAGTATATATTTGTATATAGATATAGTATAGATATAGATAGTTATATAGTATAGATTACTTTGGCCATAAGCAAGAAGTTGAATTCATTGTCCACTGACCTCTCTCTCTCTCTCTCCCCTGTAACGCCCTCAAAATAATACATAGACCCCATCATTTTAGACATGCAACGGTATAAAGAAATCAACACATTTCCATTCATCAGAGTAGTTCTTACAACAGTATTACATGTTAACAACAAAAGCGATTGCCCTACAGGCTTACAGCTTTCCAAGTTAACACTTGGTACACAAAAGAAGAGTACTAACTCTATACAAAATAAGCCCTTGGCTTGATATACATGTAATACAAACAAAATAATCAAAAGAAAGTCTTCAACTCTCATATCCATCCAAGCTAAGTCCTTGGAGGTGGCATGCTACCAGTACCTGAAAATAATGTCCCATATAGGGTGAGCCAACGCCAGTAGAGATATGCTAAACACAGTATGAGCAGTAACTAAGACATTAGCAATTAATAAATGTTTAATTTCCATAAATCAATTCATAACCCATTTCCATTACATGACCACTATGTTCATCTTTCATTTCATTTTCCATTTCTCATCATTTTTCCCAATTTACATCAACGGCTCAGAACCTGGCCAACCACTTATATGAGGCAATGACTCATATTAAACGCTTCCCGTTTTACAATAGATAAACATACTAGTTGTATCAACCTCTCAACAGATAAGCATACAAGCTGTATCCACATTTTAACAGATAAGCATACTAGCTATATCAACACTTCCAAAGATAAGCATATGAGCTGTATCAATACTTTAACTGACAAGCATATTAGTTGTATCAGTGGAGTCCATCCCCTATCTCCTCCCAAACAACATCCGGTTTAGAGCTCCATCCCCTATCTTTCCCTAAACCGTGGAGTACATCCCCTATCTCCTCCCACACACACAACGTATATACACAAAGGTCATATACTCAATCAAACAATACATAACGTTAATGTATTCTATCAGCCGTCATACTCTATGACATATCCAATTGATTAGTTTTAGTTTGCCTAATCATCATGCATTGTCTACAACAATCAAAACTACCCTCCACCGGTAGCCCAACCAATTATTTCTAAACAGATAATAAAAGCTCCAACAGATAAAATATCAATGTTTTCAAAAGTGAGCGATTAATAAATCCAACTCCACCATTTTACAATATAATGAGTCAATTTCATTATTTCCAACTCAATTTCATATAACCACAATTATTCCAAATTAATTATACCAATTAATTTATACAACAAATTAGGATTTTCTACCCAATTTCCAAATATTGACCCAATGGTCTATATATCAACAACCAACAACAATATCATTATCTTGAAATCCAAAATACACATTTTTAGAATCAAAATAACAAACCCCTTTTCAACATTTTCAAACCCTAACTCCCAAACTCAACCATTTAACAAAATACCCAAAAATCTATCTCAAAACCCATAGTAGTGAGTAGGAATCCCTACCTCAAAAGACGAAACCCAACGAAGAAGATGACGAAAATGAAAATGCACCAAATCCCGAGATTCTTGGATCAAAAGATAGCCCACGACGATCAACAACCTTTTTGTAAAGGCCAAAGGTTTGGAAAACACTCTAGCTAGATCAACACTTAGAGAGAAGTGAAAACTTTAGAGAGAGAAGCTCTCAAATGGCGTTTTTGAAAAGTAAGAGAGAGAGTGAGGATGTAAAAAGTGATTTAGAAATGCCCAACTGCCTTCTGTTATACGACATTCCCGCTCGAGCGGAGAACACAACGCTCGAGCGTAAAGAACAAATAACTAGGTCCGCTCGAGCGCAAGAAGTACCGCTCGAGCGCCAAGACACAATAATAAAGTACATCCGCTCGAGCGCGAAAACCAGTCCGCTTGAGCGTGGATTTCCCCCTCCCAGAACATACACTAGAAATGTACTACCCGCTCGAGCGCCAATAAGACCGCTCGAGCACAACCCGCTCGAGCGCAGGAAATCCGCTCGAGCGTAGAAAACATACCTGTAGAAGTTTTGCAGAGAGACACAAAATACTGGAAGAGTGTAAACCCCGCTCGAGCGCAAGAAGACCCGCTCGAGCGGACCATCCAAAAACTGTGCAACAACAATGGGAGCCAAAACTCTACCAACCTGAATCAACTAAGCCCAACACATCCTAAAACCCAAACAAATCGATTTAAAGGATGACAACAAGACAATTATAACTAACAACTTCACGGAACCGAATCCGGAATACAACTGAACAGTTAAGGGACAACCGGGATCGCTATAACCTCCCCCTCTTAAAGAATTTCGTCCCCGAAATTAGGCACAAGTTTGTCAAAAACAGGTTTTCTCCATTCTCAATAATATTACAACATTATATTAAACATTCCGACCCATTACCGGTCAACCTCATCTCTTTTCAAGAGGCAATTCACATCATATAACAACTTGCATTATCAACATGCATTCCTTTGAGATTTACCAATTTCAACTCATTTTCCACAATTCCATAACACATGCAACATTAATATCATGCTTGCACTTCCACAATACTTAACACCTACAATGTTATCATAACTTCCATTTACCAAAACATTCACAATGTTTTACAACTTAAGACATACATAATGCTATCAAAGTTCAATAACGTTACAAAATTTCTATACATGATTACACATCAACAAACAAGTCCGGATATTTCTCACGGACCTCTAACTCACGTTCCCAAGTGGCTTCCTCCACTCCGTGATGTTTCCACAAAACCTTTACCAAGGGAATGGTCTTGCCTCGCAAGACTTGATCCCGTCTATCCAAGACCCGAACCGGTCTCTCCTCATACGAGGCATCCTCATCTACCTCCAAATCGGTCCAATCAAACACATGGGATGGATCGGGCTCATACTTCCGAAGCATACTAACATGAAACACGTCATGCACCCCGGACAACTGCGGTGGCAAAGCCAAACGATAAGCAACTTCCCCAACCCTCTCAAGGATCTCAAAGGGGCCAATAAACCGAGGGGATAACTTCCCACTCTTCCCGAACCTCATCAAACCTCACCTAGGTGATATTTTCAAGAAAACATGATCACCTACCTCAAACGCCAAAGGCCTCCTCCTACGGTCGGCATAACTCTTTTGGCGACTCTGGGCTGTAACAAGCCTCCTACGGATAAGCTCAACTTTCTCCGTCGTATCTCTAACCAACTTCGGGCCCAACAAAGGTGCATCACCCACCTTGGCCCAACAAACTGGAGACCTACACGGTCGGCCATACAAGGCCTCAAACGATGCTATACCGATACTAGACTGAAAGCTGTTGTTGTAGGCAAACTCCACCAATGGCAAGTGCCTCTCCCACGTCCCACTAAAGTCAAGGACACAACCTCGAAGCATATCCTCAAGGATCTGAATAGTACGCTCGGATTGCCCGTCAGTCTGAGGATGATAAGCCGTACTAAAGGTCAACTTCGTGCCCAAGGCACTCTGCAAACTCTGCCACAACCTAGCAGAAAAACGAGGATCTCTATCTGAGACGATCGTCACTGGGACCCCGTGCAACCTCACTATGTCCCGAATATACAAGTCGGCAAGATGATCTACCGAATCTCTCACGCGCATAGGGATAAAGTGCGCCGACTTAGTCAACCGGTCTACAACCACCCAAATAGCATCACTACCCCGCTGAGTCCTCGGATGTCACGACTCCATTCCGCCCCTAGTAGAATGGTGCCGTGATGGCCAGTAATCCGAGATTACCGAAGGCCAACTTTCAAAATTTCACACACAATCAGAGTATTACATATGGGGCTAACATGTGCGGGAGCAATAAATTTAATTCCAATTAGTCCACAAGAGCTGTGCATAATCAAATGGAATGGCATACATCTTTACATAACTTTACAACTTGGATACAACAAAATGAAGTACAAAAATACATCTTGACCAAAAGGCTTCTCAAGCCATCATATACAAAACACAATGAAATGCAAGCTAAGAAGCATGATCTTCAAGATGCTACAAAATGCGAATCCAAAACAAGTTGCAAAGCACATCTAGGCGTCGCCGCCGTCCTGCTCATCACCTACATATATATATATATAGAGGGTGAGCTTGGATACTCAGTGAATGGTACAAGTAATAAAGGGTTTGCATGCATGATATCCAATATCTTTAACAAAACAATACATAATCTTAGCTTGTAGTAAAACGTGGGATAAATCAAGTTCATCTAACAAATCTATCAAGCTTCATCAATCAATCGTTCAAGGCTTCCAAGTTTCAGGGGATGACATTAACAAAGGTTGTGCTACAAATGTTATAGTCCCCTAGCACGTACGGACTTTCAAAGGTTGTGCTACAAATGCTTATAGTCCCCTAGCACGTACGGACTTTCAAGAGTTGTGCTACAAATGCTTATAGTCCCCTAGCACGTACGGGCTTCCAAAGGTTGTGCTACAAATGCTTATAGTCCCCTAGCACGTACGGACTTCCAAAGGTTGTGCTACAAATGCTTATAGTCCCCTAGCACGTACGGACTTTCAAGAGTTGTCAAAACCAAACTAATACTTGATACACAAAATAGGGATAGTCATTCATGCTTAACAAATACTTTTCCAAAACAAGCAAGACAAAGCTTTATCAAAACTTTATAACATAACTTTATTAAAAATACCACTCACCTAGCTCTTCAAACGTCGGGTTCAAGGCAAGTGCAAGTCCTACAAACACATGACAAGGTCTATTGAATGCACTCTCAAACAGGCTTCACATGCATACAGATGATTTCGGCATTCCTCAAAGACTAGGTCAAATCAAAACAAAACACTGTTTCTTATCTCGGGAAAAAATGCTGGGCACCAACCAGGTCTTGGCCGAGGTCCCACACCTTCTTGCCGAGGTGTGGTCCCGACGGCCACATTCAAGGAAATGAAGTCGGGAAAATCTAGGTTTCCCTCTGCTGAAGAACATGAAGAACATGAGCATGAAAAACATGAAAAATATGAATGCTCAATCACAACTTGTTATTACGAAAATCTGGGATTTTCATGCTATGAGTTTGAAAACATGGACCTGGGTACCCATATTGAAGATCTTGGGAAAACAAACACAAAAACATGGATCTTAATGCAAGCTTTCGGATCAAATCATCGTTTTTCCTCAAGAACACATGAATATCATATTCTCTTTCTAAAATCGAACTTCAAAGCAATGCATGGCTTTCAAAACATGCTCGATCATGCAATGCAGCTAGATGGACAATAAGAACAACAAGAGTAGATCAAGATTCTAACCTCAAAACACGAATCAAACGGTTTGAACTCTAAGGATCAAGCTTGGGATCTACTTCTCTCTCTAAAGACTTCTTCTTCTTCTTCTAGAGCCTCTCTCTCCTCAAGAACAAAGACATATAGCAAAATGATACATTTCTAGGTCTGCTGGCTAACTTAACACTCAGCTGGGACACGTGGCACTACCGGGTTGGTTCTCCTCAAAAAGGTGACTGAGTGAAAAGACAAGACTATGACAAAGTGTGTTTAACAAGCAAGATGGCATAGGCACTCCGGCAGGCAATGACATCGGCTAACAACAAAGCTTCGGCAAGTAGGGTTTCAATGATCTCGGCTAGGAAGGACAACACCTGGCCTAGCTGTGCCACATCTCGGCCTAGATGTGCCACACCTCGGTCTAGGTCGTACCAGTCCAGGAACAAGATCATTTGGGTTCAAGGATAACATCTCGGCCCAGATAATACACATCTCGGCCTTGGTGACGAACACCTCGGCCTAGATAATGACATCTCGGCCAATATGTCAGGATGCGAGTGGAGGTCAACCAAAGAAACCTCAAGATGGTTCTAGGTGTAAGAGTATCAAAGGAGCGACCTAGGCTTAAGATGACCTCGGCTAAAACACACACCAAACAAGGAACAGACCATGCAAGTAACACATGTGCCAGACAAATCAAGGTTTGCAAAAGCAACATATCAAGACAAGATCATGTAATGTATGCAAGTATGACTAGGGTGAAATGAGGGTTGTTACATCCTACCCTCCTTAAAGAAGTTTGGTCCCCAAACTTGAATTACCTTGCTCTACAAATAACCCCGGATAACGGATTTTCATTTCTTCTTCCATTTCCCATGTAGCATCCTTGCCGTAATGCTCCTTCCATTCAATTTTCACCATTGGTATAGATTTGTTCCTCAACTGTTTCACCTGTCTGTCAATAATTTTCATCGGCTTCTCCTCGTAGCCTAAATCTTCATTAACCACAATCCCGGAATAATCAATTGCATGCAGTGGATCCCGAATATACTTCCTTAACATCGAAATATGGAACACATTGTGAACTTGACTCAGTTCTGGTGGTAAAGCAAGTCTATAGGCAGCTGGGTTAACTTTCTCAAGTATTTCAAATGGCCCGATGTAACGAGGTGCTAACTTACCTTTCTTCCCAAATCTAGAGACTCCTTTGTTGGCGAAACCTTCAGGAATACATGATCCCCAACTTCAAATTCCAACCCTCTTTTCTCTGATCGGCATAACTCTTCTGTCGACTCTGAGCAGTTTTGATCCTTTGTCGAATGAGCTTAATCTTCTTGGTTGTAACTTGAACTAGCTCGGGACCAATCAAAGCTTTATCTCCCACTTCAGTCCAACATATCGGCGATCTGCACTTCCTTCCATACAAAGCTTCATACGGCGCCATGCCAATGCTAGCTTGATAACTGTTGTTGTAAGCGAATTCCACTAACGGTAGATGTGCTTCCCAACTTCCCTTGAAATCTAACACACATAGTCTGAGCATATCTTCGAGCGTCTGAATCGTTCTTTCTGTTTGTCCATCGGTCTGGGGGTGAAAAGCTGTGCTAAACTTCAATTCGGTTCCCAAGGCTCTTTGTAAACTCTGCCAAAATCTAGAAACAAACTTCGGATCTCGGTCTGACACAATGGACATCGGCACTCCATGAAGTCTTACAATCTCATTCATATATAGCACAGCAAGTCGGTCAACATTGAATGTAGTCTGAATAGGCAAGAAGTGTGCTGACATAGTTAATCTGTCGACAATAACCCAAATCGAATCCATACCCTTCTGTGTCCTTGGCAAACTAACCACAAAATCCATGGAGATGTGTTCCCATTTCCATTCAGGAATTGACAAAGGTTGAAGAAGTCCTGCTGGTCTCTGATGTTCTGCTTTCACTTGTTGACAATACAAGCACTGGGATACGAACTCGGCTATTTCTCTCTTCATGTTCGGCCACCAAAAGGTCTGCTTCACATCTTGATACATCTTAGTGTTCCCTGGATGAACAAAAATTTTGGAACCATGAGATTCTTGCAGAATCTTCCCTTTCAGCTCTGGGACATCGGCCACGCACAATCTTCCTTCGAACTTAAGTACTTCATTCTCAAAGGTGTATCCTGACCTCGGCCTGGTGATAACCTCATCAGCTACCCTCTTCAGGAATTTGTCCTCCATCTGCCTTGCTTTTACTTCTTCAATGATAGTCGTCTCCGCTGAGATTATGGCTAAGCATGCCAAACTTCCAGCCGACTTCCTGCTCAATGTGTCGGCTACCGAGTTTGCTTTACCTGGGTGATACTGAATCTGCATGTCGTAGTCCTTCAATAATTCAAGCCATCTTCTCTGCCTCAAATTTAATTCCTTCTGAGTGAATAAGTACTTCAAACTCTTGTGATCTATGAAAACTTGGCAAGAAGCTCCATACAAGTAATGACGCCAAATCTTCAAAGCAAACACTACGGCTGCTAGCTCTAGATCATGGGTAGGATAGTTCTTTTCATGAGATTTCAATTGACGAGATGCATATGCTATGACTTTACCCCCTTGCATTAATACACAACCCAAGCCCTTATGTGAAGCATCACTGTAAATCTGAAATTCCTCATTACCTGATGGGAGTACAAGAACTGGTGCTGCAACTAACCTCGTCTTCAACTCCTGAAAGGCTGATTCCCGAGCTTCAGTCCATTCGTATGCCGTTTCCTTCTTAGTCAATTGTGTTAATGGAATTGCAATCCTTGAGAAATCCTTTACGAACTTTCGGTAATAACCTGCCAGACCCAGAAAACTACGGACCTCGGACACGTTGGTCGGCGTCGGCCAATTTACGACGGCTTCAATCTTACTTGGATCAACAGAGATACCTTCCTCAGTAATCACGTGGCCCAAAAATGAGATGCTGGCAAGCCAGAATTCACACTTGCTAAGCTTGGCATATAATTTCTTGTCCCTCAGGGTTTGTAAGGCTAGTCTCAAATGCTTCTCATGTTCATCACCACTCTTGGAATAAATCAGTACGTCGTCGATGAAAACAACCACGAACTCGTCTAGGTACGGTTTAAAGACTCTGTTCATCAAATCCATGAATGCTGCAGGAGCATTGGTCACTCCGAAAGGCATCACAAAAATTCGTAGTGGCCATATCTTGTCCGAAAAGCAGTCTTCTCAACATCCTCGGCCTTGACTTTCAGCTGATGGTAGCCCGACCTGAGATCAATCTTAGAAAAGACCCGTGCCCCTTGCAGTTGATCAAGTAAGTCATCAATCCTTGGCAATGGATACTTATTCTTAATGGTCACCTTATTTAGTTCTCGGTAGTCAATACAAAGACGAAGTGTTCCATCCTTTTTCTTGACAAATAGAACTGGTGCTCCCCAAGGTGAAGTGCTCGGCCTAACAAAACCCTTATCCAACAATTCTTGTAGTTGCATTTTCAATTCCTTAAGTTCGGCTGGGGCCATTCTATAGGGTGTTTTGGAGATTGGCTGGGTTCCCAACATGACGTCAACAGTAAACTCTATTTCTCTATCGACACAGCAGCCAGGCAAGTCATTTGGAAAGACATCGGGGAATTCCTTAACCACGGGGATATCGGCTAACTCAACATTTCCATTCAAATCACTTATTATACTACACAGATAACCTTAACACCCCTTTTGGATCAACTTATAGGCTTTCATGGATGAGATTAGGTAAGGGGGGGGTACTACTTCTTTACCCTGGAAGATAACCTCGGCTTGGTTTGGGGGTTTCAATGTGATGTTCTTCGAAACACAATTGATAGATGCATGATTCGTTACTAACCAGTCCATTCCCAATATGACATCAAAGTGAGTCATGCTTAACGACATTAAATCAACTAATAATTCTACACCCTCAATCACAACAACACACGCCCTATAAATGGATGCAACAATCATAGTCCTCCCAGATGGAGTAGACACATATAACACATAATCAAAGGGTTCTTGTTCTCTATTTAACTTCTCGGCAAACTTAGCAGATACAAATGAATGTGTAGAACCCGAATCAATCAATATGTATGCATCTTGAGAGCAGATTGGGAGTATACCTGACACGACTGTTTCATCACTCTGAGTGTCTCCGGGTACTAATGCGAAAACTCTGCCCTGTCTCGTCTGCGCCCTCTCGATGTTATTCCTCTGTGCAGAGCCCGAGGTATTCCCATTCTTCTTACGATCATTAGTCCTTGCCTTCGGACAGTCCTTCACACGATGACCCACTTCACCACATTCAAAGCAAGCTCCTGACGCCCAACGGCAAACTCCGGAATGCGGCTTCCCACAACTTGCACACGTCGGCTTAGTATTACCTTCTTGGTTCGAGTTGTTGGAGCTGTCCACATTCGCTTTCTTCTTGGCGTTAAACATAACTCGGCGATTATCATAGTTCTATCTCTTCCTCTGATTTTCCCCTGAGTTCTGATATCGGTTCAAGTTAGCTTCTCCGGCGTAAGTCGGCATGTTGAGCATATTAACTCGATCCTGAATTGGTCCACGCAGTCTACTTTCGAACTTCCTAGCTTTTCTATATTCGTCATCGACCATGTGAGGCGCATATCTAGCCAACTCGGTAAATGCACGGTCATATTCTGCCACTATCCTGCTGCCTTGTGTTAGAGTCTGAAACTCTGTAGTCTTGCGATCTCGAACGCTAAGGGGGAAGTGCTTGTTGTAGAACAACTCCAAAAATCTAGCCCAAGTCAACCCTGGGTTACCTTCTCTGGTCATCATCCACCATCTTCGAGCGTCGTCATCTAGTGTGAATGTTGCCAATGACACCTTCTGGGCGTCGGTGTTGGGAAAGATCTCGAACAGCTTCTCCATTTCTAAAACCCATGCCTCGGCCTTCATTGGTTCTATACCCCCTTGGAACCTCGGCGGTTTCATCTTCTTGAACTCTCTGATCAAGGCTATGGTGCCGTCTCCAATATAAAGCTTGCTGTGGAGGCACCTGCGGTACTGGAGGAGGTAGAGGTGGAACTGCATGTCGGCCGTTCGTCTGCTCGGCCTGGGTAGAGGTAGTACTAGCATCCTGTGGCCTAGGCTGTCTCAACTCGCGGACCAAACCTTCGACCAACCTTTCTAGTCTGTCCAATCTGTCTTCGGGATGATCTCGGCCAACTGGTGGTCTACCCCTTCTCATGATGCTAAGAGTACGCAAAATGCAACTTTAAAACAAAATGATCAAATGATATGCATGCAAATAACAAATAGTCACGCCGAGATGATGCACACATTGTCAAGTACCAAGCATTATGATGCAATCCTAACATCAATTCTAAGGGAAATCCTATGCTCTTTAGGACTCGGAAGTGTGTGAATAACGTACTATAAGAAACTTGTGCTCTGATACCAATCTGTCACGACCCCATTCCGCCCCTAGTAGAATGGTGCCGTGATGGCCAGTAATCCAAGATTACCGAAGGCCAACTTTCAAAATTTCACACACAATCAGAGTATTACATATGGGGCTAACATGTGCGGAGCAATAAATTTAATTCCAATTAGTCCATAAGAGCTGTGCATAATCAAATGGAATGGCATACATCTTTACATAACTTTACAACTTGGATACAACAAAATGAAGTACAAAAATACATCTTGACCAAAAGGCTTCTCAAGCCATCATAGACAAAACACAATGAAATGCAAGCTAAGAAGCATGATCTTCAAGATGCTACAAAATGCGAATCCAAAACAAGTTGCAAAGCACATCTAGGCGTCGCCGCCGTCCTGCTCATCACCTACATATATATATATATAGAGGGTGAGCTTGGATACTCAGTGAATGGTACGAGTAATAAAGAGTTTGCATGCATGATATCCGATATCTTTTAACAAAACAATACATAATCTTAGCTTGTAGTAAAACGTGGGATAAATCAAGTTCATCTAACAAATCTATCAAGCTTCATCAATCAATCGTTCAAGGCTTCCAAGTTTCAGGGGATGACATTAACAAAGGTTGTGCTACAAATGTTTATAGTCCCCTAGCACGTACGGACTTTCAAAGGTTGTGCTACAAATGCTTATAGTCCCCTAGCACGTACGGACTTTCAAGAGTTGTGCTACAAATGCTTATAGTCCCCTAGCACGTACGGGCTTCCAAAGGTTGTGCTACAAATGCTTATAGTCCCCTAGCACGTACGGACTTTCAAGAGTTGTCAAAACCAAACTAATACTTGATACACAAAATAGGGATAGTCATTCATGCTTAACAAATACTTTTCCAAAACAAGTAAGACAAAGCTTTAGCAAAACTTTATAACATAACTTTATTAAAAATACCACTCACCTAGCTCTTCAAACGTCGGGTTCAAGGCAAGTCCAAGTCCTACAAACACATGACAAGGTCTATTGAATGCACTCTCAAACAGGCTTCACATGCATACAGATGATTTCGGCATTCCTCAAAGACTAGGTCAAATCAAAACAAAACACTGTTTCTTATCTCGGGAAAACATGCTGGGCACCAACCAGGTCTTGGCCAGGGTCCCACACCTTCTTGCCGAGGTGTGGTCCCGACGGCCACATTCAAGGAAATGAAGTCGGGAAAATCTGGGTTTCCCTCTGTTAAAGAACATGAAGAACATGAGCATGAAGAACATGAAAAATATGAATGCTCACAACTTATTATTACGAAAATCTGGGATTTTCATGCTATGAGTTCGAAAACATGGACCTAGGTAACCATACTTGAAGATCTTGGGAAAACAAACACAAAAACATGGATCGTAATGCAAGCTTTCGGATCAAATCATGGCTTTTCCTCAAGAACACATGAATATCATATTCTCTTTCTAAAACCGAACTTCAAAGCAATGCATGGCTTTCAAAACATGCTCGATCATGCAATGCAGCTAGATGGACAATAAGAACAACAAGAGTAGATCAAGATTCTAACCTCAAAACACGAATCAAACGGTTTGAACTCTAAGGATCAAGCTTGGGATCTACTTCTCTCTCTAAAGACTTCTTATTCTTCTTCTTCTAGAGCCTCTCTCTTCTCAAGAACAAAGACATATAGCAAAATGATACATTTCTAGGTCTGCTGGCTAACTTAACACTCAGCTGGGACACGTGGCACTACCGGGTTGGTTCTCCTAAAAAAGGTGACTGTGTGAAAAGACAAGACTATGACAAAGTGTGTTTAACAAGCAAGATGGCATAGGCACTCCGGCAGGCAATGACATCGGCTAACAACAAAGCTTCGGCAAGAAGGGTTTCAATGGTCTCGGCTAGAAAGGACAACACTTGGCCTAGCTGTGCCACATCTCGGCCTAGATGTGCCACACCTCGGTCTAGGTCGTACCAGTCCAAGAACATGATCATTTGGGTTCAAGGATAACATCTCGGCCCAGATAATACACATCTCGGCCTAGATATTGACATCTCGGCCAATATGTCAGGATGCGAGTAGAGGTCAACCAAAGAAACCTCAAGATGGTTCTAGGTGTAAGAGTTTCAAAGGAGCGACCTAGGCTTAAGATGACCTCGGCTAAAACACACACCAAACAAGGAACAGACCATGCAAGTAACACATGTGCCAGACAAATCAAGGTTTGCAAAAGCAACATATCAAGACAAGATCATGTAATGTATGCAAGTATGACTAGGGTGAAATGAGGGTTGTTACATCGGAAGACCTACAACGAAGTACATAGTGACATGCTCCCACTTCCACTCGGTAATAGGCAAGGGTTGCAACAAACCCGCTGGCCTCTGATGTTCGGCCTTCACTTGCTGACAAGTAAGGCACTTAGACACGAAGACTGCCACATCTTTCTTCATTCCTCGCCACTAGAACTGGCAACCCAAATCCCGATACATCTTAGTGCCTCCCGGATGCACCGCAAGGCATGAATGGTGAAACTCTCGGAGTACCTCCTCTCTGCAAGACTCCGGCACAAATAAACGGTCTCAGTATCTCACACTCAGGTCGGGATACACCGTTAAACCCTTCTCAACCTTCCCACTGGAGATCTTCTCTCGGAGGGAATCTACTTCAAGGTCACCTCTCTGTGCCTCTAACACTCTAGTCACAAGGGTAGGCTGCGCAACAACTGAAAACAAGGCCGCAGCCTCAACAGACTCGCCTAGAAGCAAATCAAACTCGCCAAGTGCCCCCAACATCTCCCATTCCCGGATGGCTACACAAGCTACATCACCTATGGATTTCCTGCTAAGGGCATCGACCACAACATTGGCCTTCCCCAGATGATAGTGCAACTCGAAGTTGTAATCCTCAATAAACTCTATCCACCTCCTCTGCCTCAAGTTCAAGTCTTTCTGTGTAAACAGATACTTCAAACTCTTGTGGTCCGAGAACAGCTCGAACTTCTCACCATATAGATAATGCCTCCAGATTTTCAAGGCAAAGATCACTGCTGCTAGCTCTAGGTCATGTGTAGGGTAGTTCTTCTCGTGTATTTTCAACTGACGTGAGCCATAAGCTACCACTTTCCCCTCTTGCATTAACACACAACCCAAACCCTCTCGTGAGGCATCACAATAAACCGCATAACCCAGCCCTCTCTCCGGAATAATCAAGACTGGAGCGGTGGTCAATCTAACTTTCAACTCTTGGAACGACTTTTCACAAGTCTCACTCCAAACGAATTTGACTCCTTTCCGAGTCAGTCTAGTCAACGGTGAAGCTAACCTGGAGAAATCCTTCACAAACCGGCGGTAATACCCAGCTAATCCCAGAAAACTGCGGATCTCAAACACACTCTTAGGCTATGCCCAGTCTTGCACTGCCTCAATCTTGGATGTATCAACAGACACCCCTTCCCCGGATACCACATGGCCTAAGAATTTGACTTCCCTTAGCCAGAACTCACACTTCCCAAACTTGGCATACAGCCTATGGGCTCTAAGCAACTCAAGCACCATTCTCAAGTGTTCCTCGTGCTCCTCCTCAGAAGGCGAATAGATAAGAATGTTGTCCACGAAAACGACTACAAAACGATCTAAGAATTCCCGGAAGATCCGGTTCATCAAGTCCATAAAGACTGCCGGTGCATTGGTGAGCCCAAACGGCATCACTAGAAACTCATAATAGCCATACCGCGTACGGAATGTCGTCTTCGAAATATCCTCCTCCCTGACCCTCAACTGATGGTAACCCGATCTCAAGTCTATTTTAGAGAAACAACGGGAACCCTTCAACTGGTCAAACAAATCATCTATACGGGGCATAGGGTACTTATTCTTAACCGTAGCCCGATTCAACTTCCTGTAGTCGATACAAAGTCTCAAGGCACCATCTTTCTTTTTAGCAAAGAGGGCCGGTGCTCCCCACGGCGAAACACTAGGGCAAACAAAGCCCTTATCCAGCAACTCTTGGAGCTGAATCTTCAACTCACTCAACTCGGCTGGGGCAAAACGGTATGGTGCCATGGAAATCGGCGTCGTGCCGTGCACTAAATCAATGTAGAACTCTATCTCACGGTGAGGTGGCAAACCAACGAGATCCTCGGGAAAAACATCCGAATACTCACAAACCACCCTTGGCAACACAATTTGGGCCTCATCACACTCACCACTCATAAAGCTAGCAAGTAGACCACTACGCTCACTCCGCCCTCGCGGATCATACCTCGGTGGCAAAACACTACCAACCCGGTCCCCCAAGAAATGGAAACACTCCCCGCTCACGGTACAACAAGTGACCCTCTGGCGGTAGCAATCAATAACTGCCTGGTATGACGATAGCCAGTCCATACCCAAAATAACATCAAAACCCTTCATGGGCATAACAACAAAGGGAAAAGGAAGCCTATGGTCGGCGACCTCTATATCACAACCTCTACATCCGTGTTTCAAAATCAATTCACCCCGAATAGGCGATACAACACATATAGGAGATGCTAATAGTGACAACTCCAACTCCAATACAGATGCAAATGCAGTAGACACAAAAGAATGAGATGCACCCGTATCAATCAATACACTAGCAACCGAGTTGCAAAACAGAAAGGTACCTCTCACAACAGACGGAATCAGTACCAGGTCTTGCGCGATAACAGCATACACGCGCCTTGTAGGCCCCTGATCCACCTGCTCGCCTCTAGGAACAAAAGACTGCTGCACAGACTGGGATGACGAAGCTCCCGGATTGGCCCTCGAGGCCTGCACAGACTGAGCTGGCTGATAACTCTACGTCTGCCTAGAACCAGACGCCCCCGAAGTGGCACTCAACTGCGGGCAAAACCTCTTCAGGTGCCCAGGCTGCCCACACTGATAGCAAGACAAGGGCTGGCCCCTGCCCTGACTCTAGCCCTGAGGTCTAGCTGAGGAAGAAGCAGCTCGCTGACCCCCTCCCTTCTGCGGGCAAACCGAAGACTTGTGACCCAGCTAGCCACATGTAAAACAAGTCAAGCCTCCCTGATTACCTCTCCTGGAGCATGCACTCGGCACTGGAAAGGTCGATCTAGCCAAACCACCCTGAGACTGCTGAGGGTTAAAACCCCTCTGTCTCCTGCCATCGCTCTGGCCATCTTGGCCCCTCTTGGAGCCTCTATGCTTCTCATCATCCTCCTCCTGCATCATAAGCTCCATATGAGCTGCAGCATCTACCAGGCGTCTATACTCTCGGATAAAAGATCCTCCAACCCTCAGCTTGAGTCCACGCCTCAACTTTCGCTCAAACTCAAAGCAACGGCGTTCCTCGGACGCCACAAGTTCAGGTGCAAACCTGGACAAGCTAGTAAAAGAGGCCTCAAACTCGGCCACGGACAAACCCTGCTGTTTAAGCTGGCAAAACTGCTCCCTCAGCTTCTCCCTAGCAACGGAAGATAAGAACTTCTCCTGGAAGGCATTCACAAAGACCTCCCATGCACCCCCAACACGGCCCTTCTCGCACTTCCACCATCGACCCGCATCTCCCTTCAGTTGGAAGGATGCCAAGGTCACCTTTAGAGCCCCATCCTCGATGCCAAGCATCTCGAATGTCTTCTCCATCTGTTCCAACCACTCGTCAGCCTTAAGTGGCTCTTTCGGATCTCCAACAAATTTGTCCGGGTTAGACCAGAAAAATTCCCTCTTCAAGAAAGAAGGCCCTGCCTCTGCAACTTGATGCTCAGCTCTGAGAATACCCAAAGCTCCCGCTATCTCTCGGGCCAAGGCACCCATAGCCTGCTAACCCACTAGCTCGGCCACATTGGCCTGACCAACTCCCTTCTGCATTGCCGGAACGTCATCCGGTAAAGGCACCTCCTGCCTCCTAGGCCTACCACGCCTACCACCTCGTCCTGACATCCTATTAAAGGTAACAAAGATGTTAGCACATTCATAAATGTGCTGAAACTAAACACCCGCGTCCTAATGCATGGACAACTGTAATTCACTCCACGCAAGCACATAAACACATAAGCACTTACGAATTTCATTCCCAGATAATGACAATCCCAAGGCGTTACTAGAGTTCCGGTTAGAAACAGCATTGATCAAGTGCTTTTCCAACAAGACTCACAGAAACCCAAGGATCCAATCAATATCCTAGAAATCAAATCCCATACCCAAATAGTCACATAAGCATGTTATCAATTAAACACATAACACTACATCTAAGTCTCTAACCAAGCGAGACAAACCCATTGTGATACTAATCACTTCCCACGTACCCAAAGTATTCGAACCCGGTACGCTCTGATACCAAGTTGTAACGCCCTCAAAATAATACATAGACCCCATCATTTTAGACATGCAACGGTATAAAGAAATCAACACCTTTCCATTCATCAGAGTAGTTCTTACAACAGCATTACATGTTAACAACAAAAGCGATTGCCCTACAGGCTTACAACTTTCCAAGTTAACACTTGGTACACAAAAGAAGAGTACTAACTCTATACAAAATAAGCCCTTGGCTTGATATACATGTAATACAAACAAAATAATCAAAAGAAAGTCTTCAACTCTCATATCCATCCAAGCTAAGTCCTTGGAGGTGGCATGCTACCTGTACCTGAAAATAATGTCCCATATAGGGTGAGCCAACGCCCAGTAGAGATATGCTAAACACAGTATGAGCAGTAACTAAGACATTAGCAATTGATAAATGTTTAACTTCCATAAATCAATTCATAACCCATTTCCATTTCATGACCACTATGTTCATCTTTCATTTCATTTTCCATTTCCCATCATTTTTCCCAATTTACATCAACGGCTCAGAACCTGGCCAACCACTTATATGAGGCAATGACTCATATTAAACGCTTCCCGTTTTACAATAGATAAACATACTAGTTGTATCAACCTCTCAACAGATAAGCATACAAGCTGTATCCACATTTTAACAGATAAGCATATTAGCTATATCAACACTTCCAAAGATAAGCATATAAGTTGTATCAATACTTTAACTGACAAGCATATTAGTTGTATCAGTGGAGTCCATCCCCTATCTCCTCCCAAACAACATTCGGTTTAGAGGTCCATCCCCTATCTTCCCCTAAACCGTGGAGTACATCCCCTATCTCCTCCCATACACACAACGTATATACACAAAGGTCATATACTCAATCAAACAATACATAACGTTAATGTATTCTATCAGCCGTCATACTCTATGACATATCCAATTGATTAGTTTTAGTTTGCCTAATCATCATGCATTGTCTACAATAATCAAAACTACCCTCCACCGGTAGCCCAAGCAATTATTTCTAAACAGATAATAAAAGCTCCAATAGATAAAATATCAATGTTTTCAAAAGTGAGCGATTAATAAATCCAACTCCACCATTTTACAATATAATGAGTCAATTTCATTATTTCCAACTCAATTCCATATAACCACAATTATTCCAAATTAATTATACCAATTAATTTATACAACAAATTAGGGTTTTCTACCCCATTTCCAAATATTGACCCAATGGTCTATATATCAACAACCAACAACAATATCATTATCTTGAAATCCAAAATACACATTTTTAGAATCAAAATAACAAACCCCTTTTCAACATTTTCAAACCCTAACTCCCAAACTCAACCATTTAACAAAATGCCCAAAAATCTATGTCAAAACCCATAGTAGTGAGTAGGAATCCCTACCTCGAAAGACGAAACCCAACGAAGAAGATGACGAAAATGAAAATGCACCAAATCCCGAGATTCTTGGATCAAAAGATAGCCCACGACGATCAACAACCTTTTTGTAAAGGCCAAAGGTTTGGAAAACACTCTAGCTAGATCAACACTTAGAGAGAAGTGAAAACTTTAGAGAGAGAAGCTCTCAAATGGCGTTTTTGAAAAGTAAGAGAGAGAGTGAGGATGTAAAAAGTGATTTAGAAATGCCCAACTGCCTTCTGTTATACGACATTCCCGCTCGAGCGGAGAACACAACGCTCGAGCGTAAAGAACAAATAACTAGGTCCGCTCGAGCGCAAGAAGTACCGCTCGAGCACCAAGACACAATAATAAAGTACATCCGCTCGAGCGCGAAAACCAGTCCGCTCGAGCGTGGATTTCCCCCTCCCAGAACATACACTAGAAATGTACTACCTGCTCAAGCGCCAATAAGACCGCTCGAGCGCAGGAAATCCGCTTGAGCGTAGAAAACACACCTGTAGAAGTTTTGCAGGGACACAAAATACTGGAAGAGTGTAAACCCCACTCGAGCGCAAGAAGACCCGCTCGAGCGGACCATCCAAAAACTGTGCAACAACAATGGGAGCCAAAACTCTACCAACCTGAATCAACTAAGCCCAACACATCCTAAAACCCAAACAAATCGATTTAAGGATGACAACAAGACAATTACAACTAACAACTTCACGGAACCGAATCCGGAATACAACTGAACAGTAAAGGGACAACTGGGATCGCTATATCCCCCTCCCCCTGTATGTATTAGATTGCTATGAATCATGCATTGATTTCAACATGAAATTGTGTCGTTATATTGCTAAGTTCTTGATGCTTTCTTGGTACTTTTCTCTGAACAAATACATTACAAAAGCATGTATATCACTCATTAATTGTAGTATTTATTAACATTTTAGTTCTTAATTAGACGGTATATGTTAATAAGTATCCCTAAACCATTATTTAATGTTAGAAATTAGGTAATTTTGAAATTGACGAAATGGCTAAAAAAGTTCTGAAATCAATGAAAAAAGTTTTGAACTTGGTGAATTTTGTCTTAAATTTTTTATTTTTTTTGTTATTTTTAACACTTGCTAGCATTGAGGAGACTCATCAAGTCCACCTGTTTGGGTTATTTATTAGTAATTGTTACTATACACACCATATATGCACCTACAATTTGAGCTATAACAGTTCACAATTTACCAATTCTGGTCATAATAACAAAATCAAATCAATTTAGAACAAAACCTTGTAAGTAAGACCACTTTGGTTCATAACCAAAACACCACAAAATCTCATGACTAAAATCGACTTAGTCATAACCAAAAATACCACAAAAATTTCATAACCAACTACAACGAAGTTTAATAATTAAGTACAACACAAATTTGACTACTAGAAAATTTTGCAACTACACACTAACATGATCCATAGACATAACTAGAGCTTGTGGTATACATTTAAAATTTTCCAATTTAGAATTCGTGGTTCTTTAAGATTTTCTATAACAGCACGTGTGTTGAACATAATTTTGAACAAATACAATTTGTTGAAGTCCTCAAAGATGGAAATCCACTGGCAAATATGGCCTAATTTTGGATATATCATCCTGAATTAATTGCAAGAAATTTTTTAGTGTGCATAATAGAGCATACATAAGTGGAAAATGTATATTAATTTTGAGGATATTGATGTTGAAGTGATTAGGAAGTGGCAATTTTAGAGATCTGTCTAAAGGTTTGGAATTAAATCCTTTAATCAAGAACATAACCATGTTTTGTAGAATTGATTCCATGTTTCGAATGAAATCCATCAAGAAACATGACATCCACCAATTTTGGACCTATTAAACAAATGTAGTGATGATAATTCACATAATAAACTATATTTGATTTAACAATATGATTATTGTAAATATATGCTCTCGACATGGTCAATTCAGACTCTTATTGGCTTCTCTGATTTATTCAAAATATGTGATTTGGGAATATCGTTTGATTATGAGGTTTACGTTCTTGGAGTGGGTCCAAAAAACCTTGCCTAAAACATGATTCACGGTTATAATAATAATAATAATAATAATAATAATAATAATAATAATAATAATAATAACATTATTGATAAATTGTAGCTATTCACAAGTGTTGTATATCCTGCTAAGATTAGTGATTGCAAAAAAGAGTATATAGACAAACAAATTATTTCAAATTTCAGGGACACCCACAAATTGGTGAACACTTTCTCATATACTACTCTTTTTTTTTTTTTTGGTGGTCAAAATGTAGTACTCAAAATTAATCATCAAATGGAACTCCTCATATTAATTAAAATGGCAAATTTTACTAACAATCCCTATAGTTTGGGGCTTGTGTCACTTTAGTGCCTGACATTTTAATTGTGATACATTTAAACCGGAATTTTAAATCTCGTTTAAATAAAGACAATTGAATACATTGTTACTCCATTTGAAAGGTAATGTTGTCATACAACTTATTTTGTACTGGTTAACTTATATGTTGTTTGAAATATAATGACTTTTTTTTTTTTAATGAATAATGTTGAAACTTTTTTGGCTATAAATCTGTTTGGTTTGGTTTTCAAAATCCATTTTTAGAAAATTTTTCCAAGAAATTTAAAATTAAATTAGTGAAAAAAATTAAAACACATCATTTTTATATAATTTTTTCTTTTGGGCAGGTAGAAATATTTTTTTTAAATTAGTTTTTATGTTTTCAAAAGTTAAACATGGTGACAATTTTGATGTCATTATTAAACCAATTCATTAAATTAAAATTTAAAAAGATAAGTTTATATTTTATCAAATTGACGATTTTGCCAAACTAGTTTATAATTTTTAAAATTTTAAAAATAATTTTTTGACACTTATTTTTGTCAAACTAGTTTATATTTTATCAAATTGACGACTTTGCTTTTAAAATAGTGCAACAATATTTTCAATTGTGCTTATTTAAAATAAGATTCAAAATTTAGGATCAAATTTTGAAAGATTAAAAACTAAAGTGACACAAGGTTCAAACTATAGGAACCATTAGTGTAATTTGCCCTAATTAAAACACCAACATAATTGTGATGATCCTACCTTATTAAACCAATAAAAATCAATAAAACGCCCCATAAAAATACCCAATAATTACTCCAAAAAAGACAACAAGTATATCTATATCCAACATCGAAAAATTATAAAATATTCTCAAAGTACCACGGGTCAGTACTCTTTAATCAATTATTATTTATTATGCCCCTTCATATTCGTTAATCACCCAACATAATAGCCCACCTGCCTATCTTTTTCATCAGTCACAATATTATGAAGTATCTCGTGTCTATATCATATCTCAAATTCTTATGTCGCTAGTACTGAGGCAATCAAGAGAATGTCAAAATAGAACTAAAAAAGGAAAGTGTCACAAACTTCGATTTTTAGTGAATTTCAAGACAACCCTTTTCCTTAAGTGGTTTCAAGCAACAATCCCCTGCCCATTCCACTTCCTGAGATTCTTCCTGTAAAAAAATTTATGAAACAACCCTCCCAAACTATATCAACTACAGCAAAACAATGTATACATAAACATATATAGTGGTAAAAAATAAAAAATAAAAAACTTACCGATACAGGAGGAAATATCCAACTCTCACTGCTCCATCATCATCATTTGCAACTTCAATCTGTACAATTTTTAGTGTGTCTGCTTAGAAGACTCGATGAGAAATACAATACAGAGAATGTCAAAATTTGAAATTTTCTTTTTTGTAGTCTTACAAATTTTACTCCCAAAAGATTGCCACAGTTGTTACAGTAAACATCTGAGAGAGTGCGTGCTCCAACCGTTCGATCCTGCTCTGGACTGAGCGCGTATACATTCACACTGCATATATATGATACACATAGTTTTTTGAAGCCAAGTGTAAGCTATATTGGTCATTTGATTAATTTTTGAACTTAACTTTTTCAAATTTTTTTTTTTCAAGTCCACAGGCACACACGTGTTTAGATATTGGATTTGTAGAGTAAGAAAAGAGAAAACTGGAAATCCAAGATCGAAACACAACATTAAGGTCTCGGCCAGTGAAGGATTTTCATGAAGCTTTGATGAAATTTTCATAACCAAATTGCGAGAGTATAAATGGGAAACAAAATAGCTTGTGCTAATTTATCTATCAAAATCAAAACCGTTGCTGCTTTTAGCAGCGATTGATGAGTGCTTACACATTTGGAAAGACGTATCCATCCAACTCATTGTCCTGAAAAACATATTGAACACAATTGTCAGAATATGAAATTCATGTATAGTTTGGAGGTAATTGAGTAAACTTTAGTACAAATTAAAAATCCAATTGAACACAACCACAAACAACACAAGACATAAAAAAACAGAGTAGGCTGCAGAGAATGAGTGGGATCAATAACCCAATTTGGAAAGTAAAAAGCCTCTTTATGTGCAGAGGGGACACTGTAGGAGGCTGATACCAATTTTTTTGACCTTATGTTTGGTTGGGGGATTTGCGAAGGAATTTGGGAAGGGAAAATGATAAGGGATTACATAGATGGAGAGCACTTCTAAAGCTTGCTAGACTCAACAGGGGTGGATAGAGTTGCAGATTAAGGTGGCTATCTCAGGGCCGATATCAAGAGAGGAAAGTTTTCCGATGAAGAAGAGCAAGTCATCATCAACCACTGGAAACAGGTAATAAATCTTTCTCACCTCACATATCCATATAGGAAAATGATATACAAAATCACTTTTTAGACCCCTTTTTTTACACAACTCTGACGTGTAAGTGATAGGGGTGCAACTCGGGCGGGTTCGGTCGGGTTGAGAGATTGTCCAAGCCCAGCCCAAGTTGTGCTGAGACCTGCCCAAGCTCGAATTGTAACCCGAGGATATCTGCCCAAGCCCGACCTGAGTTAAACCCGAATTACCCGATTTGCCTGAATTGCCCGAATTGTAAATGAATTTTAGTTGTTTTTTTTTTTTTTTTTTTTTTTTTTTTTTTTTTTTTTTTTTTTGCAGCTACATTATTAAATTATTAAAATTTGACTCTATTTACATTTTATTTTTTATTTTTTTTTTATAGAAAATCATTAATACCATCAAAACAAATAATTTATATAATGTAAGAGATATGCTACTATAGTAGTCCTTACAACTTATGAGTGAAAATAAAAAGAAAAAAAAGTAAGATTTTATGTTATTTGTATATATAATATATATTCAATATGATTTAATAATTAAATTACTTTAATATCATGTAATGGCCAATAATTTATATGTATATTTAATATTTTTATATATCTATATATGTATAATTCGGGCTTCGGATTGCTCGGGTTGTTTGACGTCTTTGCCCAAGCCCGCCCAAATTTAATTCAGGCTTTTGAATTTTTGCCCAAGCCCGCACCAAATTTGAAAATATTTTGTCCAAGCCCTAAAAAAACTCGGGCTGGGCTCGGGTTGAGCCCGCCCAAGTTGCACCTCTAGTAAGTGATATAATTGGTTGATTTTAATATCCTAATTGATTGACACAGGATTTGAAATTTAAATCTAATTTTTAATCTCGAATAATAATGTTCATCCATATATATATATATGGAAAATTCCTAATCCTAATCAGAAGAAGATCCGCAGCTGTGGAAGAAACCAGAAACCTCAACTATAGCAAGGGAGGTCACCAGAGACCTCATTCATTTTCGGTGGAGGTCATAGGAAAGTTTAACTAGAAGGGAACGGAAAAAGTGGTGTCGACATTTGATTTTCATAAATTAATCAAACCAATTTTTGGACTCTATTTTGGCTGATTTCACGATCTGAATATGATATTGATGGTTATTTCATGACTATTAGTGGAAGTGGCCAGAAACCGCAACTATATCAGGGGAGGTCACCGGAAACCTCATTAATTTTCGTGGAGGTCATAGGAAAGTTTAAAGAGAAGGGAATGGACCGGAAAGTGGTTGATTTCACGGTCTGAATATAATATTGATGGTTATTTCATGATTTTCATTTTGCTTGTGGGATCTTTACGTCTATGGTGAAGAAGTCTGGTAGAACTGACAGGGGAATGACAGATTATCTAGTGTTTGATTGTTATACAAAAATATGATAACAAAATGATGACAGTGATTGCCGTAAAACTGGGTTTAGCCGTAAAGAATTTAATCACCAACTAGGGTGGTGATACCCTCCATATCCCAAAAAAAAAAAAAAACAAAAGGACAGCCTGAGCATGTATCAAGAACTTCATAGTATATATACAACGAACAATACCAAGAAATCATCAAAAACTGATACAATTAATTTTAGAGAGAGAGAGAGAGAGAGAGAGAGAGAGAGGGAGATTACTATGAAGTGGCCAAGACACTCTTGTCGTAAAGCCATGTGTGTTGGGCAGGCATCGCAGAGGTAGAAACGAGTAACTGGAGTTTCATCAAAGTAAATAAGAAATACCATACCCATTGTTGTGTCAAAGAAACTTCTCTGAAAGAGCAAATTTTATATCTCTCAAGAAAACTAATTAGCTTTTTTTTTTTCCTTTTCTAAAAGCACTGAAATTTGTTAGAGAAAAAAGATTGGTCTCTTAAATATATGGATTATTACCATTTTTGTAGGTGAATTATTTATTAAAAAAATCCGTTATGATTATATTTTTATACTCAATCATATTAATAAAAGCTATTCAGTTAATGATATATATATATATATATAAAATGATCCATGTAATAGTGATATTATTTATTTATTTATTTTATTATTATTTTGGTATGTTGATGAAAATCAATATTGTACTTTATTTATTGAAAATTACATAATCTTTATCCCCAAAAATTACTGGAGTTTCATCAAAGTAAATAAGAAATACCATACCCATTGTTGTGTCAAAGAAACTTCTCTAAAAAGAGCAAATTTTATATCTCTTAGGAAACTAATTAGCTTTTTTTTTTTTTTTCCTTTTCTAAAAGCACTGAAATTTGTTAGAGAAAAAAGATTGGTCTCTTAATTATACGGATTATTACCATTTTTGTAGGTGAATTATTTATTAAAAAAATCCGTTATGATTATATTTTTATACTCAATCATATTAATAAAAGCTATTTAGTTAATGATATATATATTTAATGTTAGTAAAAAATGATCCATGTAATAGTGATATTATTTATTTATTTATTTATTTTATTATTATTTTGGTATGTTGATGAAAATCAATATTGTACTTTATTTATTGAAAATTACATAATCTTTATCCCCAAAAATTACTGGAGTTTCATCAAAGTAAATAAGAAATACCATACCCATTGTTGTGTCAAAGAAACTTCTCTGAAAAGAGCAAATCTTATATCTCTCAAGAAAACTAATTAGCTTTTTTTTTTTCCTTTTCTAAAAGCACTGAAATTTGTTAGAGAAAAAAGATTGGTCTCTTAATTATATGGATTATTACCATTTTTGTAAGTGAATTATTTATAAAAAAAAATCCGTTATGATTATATTTTTAAACTCAATCATATTAATAAAAGCTATTTAGTTAATGATATATATATATATATATATATATTTAATGTTAGTAAAAATGATCCAGGTAATAGTGATATTATTTATTTATTTATTTTATTATTATTTTGGTATGTTGATGAAAATCAATATTGTACTTTATTTATTGAAAATTACATAATCTTTATCCCCAAAAATTACTGGAGTTTCATCAAAGTAAATAAGAAATATCATACCCATTGTTGTGTCAAAGAAACTTCTCTGAAAAGAGCAAATCTTATATCTCTCAAGAAAACTAATTAGCTTTTTTTTTTCCTTTTCTAAAAGCACTGAAATTTGTTAGAGAAAAAAGATTGGTCTCTTAATTATATGGATTATTACCATTTTTGTAAGTGAATTATTTATTAAAAAAATTCGTTATGATTATATTTTTATACTCAATCATATTAATAAAAGCTATTTAGTTAATGATATATATATTTAATGTTAGTAAAAAATGATCCATGTAATAGTGATATTATTTATTTATTTATTTTATTATTATTTTGGTATGTTGATGAAAATCAATATTGTACTTTATTTATTGAAAATTACATAATCTTTATCCCCAAAAATTACTGGAGTTTCATCAAAGTAAATAAGAAATACCATACCCATTGTTGTGTCAAAGAAACTTCTCTGAAAAGAGGAAATCTTATATCTCTCAAGAAAACTAATTAGTTTTTTTTTTTCCTTTTCTAAAAGCACTGAAATTTGTTAGAGAAAAAAGATTGGTCTCTTAATTATATGGATTATTACCATTTTTGTAAGTGAATTATTTATAAAAAAAATCCGTTATGATTATATTTTTATACTCAATCATATTAATAAAAGCTATTTAGTTAATGATATATATATTTAATGTTAGTAAAAAATGATCCATGTAATAGTGATATTATTTATTTATTTTTATTATTATTATTTTGGTATGTTGATGAAAATCAATATTGTACTTTATTTATTGAAAATTACATAATCTTTTTCCCCAAAAATTACTGGAGTTTCATCAAAGTAAATAAGAAATACCATACCCATTGTTGTGTCAAAGAAACTTCTCCGAAAAGAGCAAATTTATATCTCTCAAGAAAACTAATTAGCTTTTTTTTTTGCCTTTTCTAAATGAAATTTGTTAGAGAAAAAAGATTGGTCTCTTAATTATATGGATTATTACCATTTTTGTAAGTGAATTATTTATAAAAAAAAATCCGTTATGATTATATTTTTATACTCAATCATATTAATAAAAGCTATTTAGTTAATGATATATATATTTAATGTTAGTAAAAAATGATCCATGTAATAGTGATATTATTTATTTATTTTTATTATTATTATTTTGGTATGTTGATGAAAATCAATATTGTACTTTATTTATTGAAAATTACATAATCTTTATCCCCAAAAATTACTGGAGTTTCATCAAAGTAAATAAGAAATACCATACCCATTGTTGTGTCAAAGAAACTTCTCTAAAAAGAGCAAATTTTATATCTCTTAGGAAAACTAATTAGCTTTTTTTTTTTTCCTTTTCTAAAAGCACTGAAATTTGTTAGAGAAAAAAGATTGGTCTCTTAATTATATGGATTATTACCATTTTTGTAGGTGAATTATTTATTAAAAAAATCCGTTATGATTATATTTTTATACTCAATCATATTAATAAAAGCTATTTAGTTAATGATATATATATTTAATGTTAGTAAAAAATGATCCATGTAATAGTGATATTATTTATTTATTTATTTTATTATTATTTTGGTATGTTGATGAAAATCAATATTGTACTTTATTTATTGAAAATTACATAATCTTTATCCCCAAAAATTACTGGAGTTTCATCAAAGTAAATAAGAAATACCATACCCATTGTTGTGTCAAAGAAACTTCTCTGAAAAGAGGAAATCTTATATCTCTCAAGAAAACTAATTAGTTTTTTTTTTTCCTTTTCTAAAAGCACTGAAATTTGTTAGAGAAAAAAGATTGGTCTCTTAATTATATGGATTATTACCATTTTTGTAAGTGAATTATTTATAAAAAAAATCCGTTATGATTATATTTTTATACTCAATCATATTAATAAAAGCTATTTAGTTAATGATATATATATATATATATTTAATGTTAGTAAAAAATGATCCATGTAATAGTGATATTATTTATTTATTTATTTTATTATTATTTTGGTATGTTGATGAAAATCAATATTGTACTTTATTTATTGAAAATTACATAATCTTTTTCCCCAAAAATTACTGGAGTTTCATCAAAGTAAATAAGAAATACCATACCCATTGTTGTGTCAAAGAAACTTCTCCGAAAAGAGCAAATCTTATATCTCTCAAGAAAACTAATTAGCTTTTTTTTTTTGCCTTTTCTAAATGAAATTTGTTAGAGAAAAAAGATTGGTCTCTTAATTATATGGATTATTACCATTTTTGTAAGTGAATTATTTATTAAAAAAATCCGTTATGATTATATTTTTATACTCAATCATATTAATAAAAGCTATTTAGTTAATGATATATATATATATATATATATATTTAATGTTAGTAAAAAATGATCCATGTAATAGTGATATTATTTATTTATTTATTTTATTATTATTTTGGTATGTTGATGAAAATCAATATTGTACTTTATTTATTGAAAATTACATAATCTTTATCCCCAAAAATTACTGGAGTTTCATCAAAGTAAATAAGAAATACCATACCCATTGTTGTGTCAAAGAAACTTCTCTGAAAAGAAGAAATCTTATATCTCTCAAGAAAACTAATTAGCTTTTTTTTTTTTTTTTTTTTCCTTTTCTAAAAGCACTGAAATTTGTTAGAGAAAAAAGATTGGTCTCTTAATTATATGGATCACCCATCAAGGGGTCTCCGCCAAGGGGATCCGCTTTCGCCGTATTTATTTACCATTTGTGCGGAAGGAATGTCGGCGCTCCTCGCCCATGCTATGGATGCTAACCGGTTATCGGGGATTTCTATTTGCCGGGGTAGTCCGCGGTTGTCGCATTTGTTCTTTGCCGATGATAGCCTTCTATTTGCGGCTGCTACGGACAAGGAGGCGGGTGTGTTGCGAGATATCCTCCAACAGTATGAGCACGCATCGGGGCAGAAAATTAACCTTCAAAAATCTGCTGTTTGCTTTAGTAAAAATACGGCCTTGGGTACTCAGCGAGTGGTGACATCCATTCTTGGGGTGGGTTCAATGGCGACTTATGGGAAGTATTTGGGATTACCATATTGTGTGGGGCATTCTAAGCGCGCTGTTCTGGGGTTTGTTAAGGAACGTGTGTGGAATCGATTAAACGGTTGGAAGGAAAAATCTCTATCGGTGGCAGGTAGAGAGGTTCTTATTAAGTCGGTTGCTCAGGCCATACCCACTTATATTATGTCCTGTTTTCGTCTTCCCGATGGAGTGTGTCATGAAATTGAGTCTATGGTGTGCAATTTTTGGTGGGGACAAAAAGAAGAAGCCCGGAAAATTCATTGGATAAGCTGGAAACAATTGTGCAAATCTAAACTGCAGGGTGGTATGGGATTTCGGTGCCTTCAACATTTTAACTCCGCTTTGTTGGCCAAACAGTGTTGGCGTTTAGTGCAGCAACCTCAATCTTTGGTTGCACGGGTGTTCAAGGCTAGGTACTTTCCTCACTCTTCTTTTCTTGATGCTTTGATCGGGAGCAATCCATCTTTCACTTGGAGGAGTTTAGTGGGATCTCGAAGTCTTTTAAATGCTGGGCTTCGATGGCGAGTTGGGAATGGTAGGAGTATTTCGATTAAGCATGATAAATGGATTCCAAGGCCTCACACTTTTAAGGTAATTTTGCCACCTTTGACTCTTCCCGAAGATGCGCGGGTTAGTGATTTGATTGATTCTGGGCAGGGTGCATGGCATGATGGGATGCTTACTCATAATTTTTTGGGCATGGACGTGGACGCTATTAGATGCATTCCTATTTGTCCAACGTTACCTGCGGATAAACTGGTCTGGCATTTTTCCCGAAATGGAGAGTTCTCGGTGCGATCGGCATATCATCTATGTGTGGCTATAGCCCATGCGGAGGGTCACGGTGCTACCTCATTCGATGGGCAGTCGAATGGGCAATTCTGGAATCGGTTTTGGCAGCTTCATCTTCCGCCTAAACTCAAGATTTTTGGGTGGAAAATGTGTCTTGGGTTGCTAGCCGTCAGGGCAAACTTGCGGCAACGCCATATCGTCACTATGGATTTATGTGTTGGTTGTGGACTTGAGGCTGAAACGGTGGGACATTGTTTTCACAATTGTGAATTCGCAATGAATGTGTGGCTATCGAGCTCCCTTCCTTTGGTGATCCACTCTGCCCCTGTTCACAATTGCTTTGCGTGGGTTAGTCATCTCATGGACACGATTGGTCTCGAGCACATGCGGTTATTTCTTGCTACTTGTTGGTGTCTTTGGAATGCTAGGAACTCCCTTCTCTTCGAAAATAAATCACGGTCTGTGGAGGAGGTTGTTACTTTTGCGGCGCAATATGTATCCGATTTCGATCAAGCTCAACAAAGTAGCCACATTCCTGTGGCCCGGACGCGTCTGAGAAGGTGGACTCCGCCACGAGAGGGTGTCTTTAAGCTGAATTTTGATGGCTCTGTTCGGAAGGCCCAAGCAAGTGCTGGTGTTGGCATTATCATTCGGGACTGTCATGGGGCCGTCATTGCGTCTAAGGTAGAGCGAGTTCCGTATATGGAGGATGTTGATTGTGTGGAAGCCATGGGTGCGATTAAAGCTCTTCAGTTGGGGTGCGATTTGGGTTTGATGCATATTCATCTTGAAGGTGATTCTCAAAATGTGGTGGCTGCCATCAACGGAAAGGCGAACAATTTATCTTGCTACGGTCATTTAGTGGATGCGGCTCAAGCGCTTCTGCTGCGCTTTCTGTCCTCCTCGGTTTCGCATATTGGTCGGGATGGCAATTCGGTGGCTCATTGTTTATGTAGGCTAGCATTTGATTTTGATTCACCACGTGTTTGGATGGAGGAGGTTCCTCCCTCTTTAACAGCGTTGGTGGTGGCTGAGGCCTCTTCTTCTGTGTAATTGCGTCTCCCCTCTAAAAAAAATTATATAGATTATTACCATTTTTGTAAGTGAATTATTTATAAAAAAAAATCCGTTATGATTATATTTTTATACTCAATCATATTAATAAAAGCTATTTAGTTAATGATATATATTTGATGTTAGTAAAAAATGATCCATGTAATAGTGATATTATTTATTTATTTTTATTATTATTATTTTGGTATGTTGATGAAAATCAATATTGTACTTTATTTATTGAAAATTACATAATCTTTTTCCCCAAAATTACTAGAGTTTCATCAAAGTAAATAAGAAATACCATACCCATTGTTGTGTCAAAGAAACTTCTCCGAAAAGAGCAAATCTTATATCTCTCAAGAAAACTAATTAGCTTTTTTTTTTGCCTTTTCTAAATGAAATTTGTTAGAGAAAAAAGATTGGTCTCTTAATTATATGGATTATTACCATTTTTGTAAGTGAATTATTTATAAAAAAAAATCCGTTATGATTATATTTTTATACTTAGTCATATTAATAAAAGCTATTTAATTAATGATATATATATTTAATGTTAGTAAAAATGATCCATGTAATAGTGATATTATTTATTTATTTATTTTATTATTATTTTGGTATGTTGATGAAAATCAATATTGTACTTTATTTATTGAAAATTACATATTCTTTATCCCCAAAAATTAAAATCATGAATCCATCCATTCCATCACCACCACCTTCTCTGTCTTTCCTTATTTTTTCCGGTCACAATCTCTACATCAAAACACCAACCACCCTACTTGTTAGTTTATTTTATTTGATAATTTTGCCTCTAATTCGAGGAGGTCCACCCTACTTTTTAGTTTATTTTATTTGATAATTTTGCTTCTAATTCGAAGAGGTTAATGGGTATGGATATTCATGTTGACTGGCGGTGGTAAGATATTCGTTGCAATACATTACATTTGCCATATGTATAGGTTTCGTTTGGCAGATAGACCAATTTGATTTTTTTGATTAAATTAGTTATAAAAAAAATAAAATAAGTTAAAAAGTTAATAAGAGAAAATGTTACATTCAAATCATAATCATTTTATTTTTTTCTCACAAAGTCAAAAGGCTAAAAAACTTAACCAAAACTAACTTTTTAATCTCAAATTAAAATAATTACAAAGCCAAAAACAATCCCCTCTTCAAACGAAGTCATAATCCAACCTGAACTTTAATTAACGACGGTGAAAGATTCGGCAAGGAAAAAACAATTATAGGGCAATCCAGTTGATGATGGGAGGAGAGAGGATGTGGAAGGTGTAATCTCGTTCTATTTATCGAATGCATACTCCTAGAAAAAGAAAAAAATAATTAGTTTGTTTGATTTGAATTTTTAGATTTCACTTTTTCAGAAAATTATTTTTTTTTTGTGTGGATTTTTTTTTTTAAAACAGATTTTTATTCTAAGCAATTTTGTTTAAATTTTAGATACACTTAATATAAATATATTTAAAAGTATAATATTTGTGAAAAACATCTTTAGAAAATTCACTAAATATTAAAAATACAAAAAAATACGAGAATTTAGTATATTTTTCATATTTTGTGTATTTATTGATTTTTTTAAAACGTACCATCTTTCAAACAGATGAACCCAGTTGAATTTAATCATGGTTTAGGAGTGATTTGGGAAGTGACTTTTTTAATAATTTTTTGATATTTTAATTAAAATATGAGGTGAAAAAAATTAAAATATTTAGAAATAATTTTTTGACTTTCCGCAACAAAAAATAAATAAAAATACAAAAATAGAGAGAATGAGATGAATCCTTTAACTTTTTTATATGATTTTTTAAACTTTTTTATGTAATTTTTTAAAAATCTTTTTGACTATCTTTTTTTCTTCCCAAACACACCCTTAAAATGCTCAAAGAAGACTTATTGTGTGTCTAGTGAAATTACAATGTGTATAATTTTATTTTTGAATAAATTATACTCACTTCCTTAAAAAAAATCAACTTTTAAAAAATTAAATTCAGAAAATTGGAACCAATAAGGTGATTTTATTATTATTTTTTTCTTCTAAAAGCAGTGAAATTTTATTAGAGAAAAAAAGATTGGCTTTTATATGGATTATTATAATTCTTGTAAGTGAATTACTTATAAAAAAATCGAGATGAATAATATTATATTCAATTCTATGATTATATTTTATACTCAATTATATTAATAAAAACTATTTAGCTAATATATATATATATATATATATATTGATGTTAGTAAAAAATGATCCATGTAATAGTGATATTATTTAATTATTATTATTATTATTATTATTATTTTGATATGTTGATGAAAATCAGTATTGTACTTTATTTATTAAAAATCACATATTTTTTATCCCCAAAAATTAAAAGCATGAATCCATCATCCATCCTACACCGCGTCCGGATCCTCTAGAGTGATCCTGTGAAGTGATCCTCTAGAGTGATTTTTTATGGCACGACACGTGTCTTATTAATGGAATCAATGGCTGAGATGATCCCTCGCCAAAACGACGTCGTTTTTGTGAAGGAAATGTTTTTTTTTTTTTTTTGTGCAGATCGAGAGGGAGGAAGGAATGGGTTAGAGAGAGAATCTCCTCATTCTCTTTAGAACCGTGTTTTGTTCTAAGATTCTAGATTCAATCTTTCATTAATGCGTCGGGGTTATGGTCAGTTTACAAGATTTAATGGAGGATCTCAGCAAACATGGTGAACGAGTTTCTAGCAGATGAATTACACAATTTTGAAACTGAAGAACCAGACCCAGACCCATATCTCAATTTGGGCTTCAAACCCTGTTGTTGGTCATTTGGGTCTTCATCAGACAGTGAAGTGTGATAGCTTTAACAGAGGGAATTCATTTGGGTCTTCATGAGTTCAAATTTTTATTTCAATTTTAAGCTTCGAAATCGATCTTCGTTTTTTTTGCTGTGTTGGGTTCATGTGAGTTTCTCTGCAAATCCATCCTATTTCATTTTTCAATTTGTTTTTTATTTTTTATTTTTTGGGTGAATAATGAGTTTGAATTTTTATTTCAATTTCAATCTTCGAAATCGATCTTCGTTTTTTTTTTGCTATGTTAGGTTAATGGGTTTGATCATCTTTGTAAAATCTCTATAAGTCCTTGAAGCTTCTTGAAGAATAGATTCAAACGACGTGCATCAAACTCTGCAAAAAAATTGCAGAGAAAAAGACGGAGGAGATTGATTCCACGATTCTAGAGATGAGGAGATTCTCTCTCTAACCCATTCCTTCCTTCCTCCCTCCCGATCTGCAAAAAAATAAAAAATAAAATACCAAAACGACGTCGTTTTGAAGAGGGATCATCTCATCCATTGATTCGACTAATAGGACACGTGTCACACATAAAAAATCACTCTAGAGGATCACTTCATAGGATCACTCTAGAGGATCTAGACGCTTCTACAGTCCGGATCCTTGGCTGCCCATTCCTGCGGCGCGTTCTACGGCACCCCCAAAACGACGTCGTTTTGGGGGAAATTTCATTCCAAAAAAAGAAAGAAAGAAAGAAAGAAAGAAAGGCAGAGCAGATGCAAACCAGAGGGAGACGAAAGAAGGAAAGAACAGATCTGTGGCAAACAGATCTATGCACAAGCACAAACCTACAAGGAAGAATGGGAAATGGGCATATATCACTGCAGAGGACACACAGAAAAATGAACTAAAACAAATGGATGAACATGCCCAAACCTCAGAAGTATGTCCTTCTAGAATGATCACATCAGAACTAGGAATTTCACAAGCTCGAGAAGTTGAAGCGGTAGAGATATCCATTGGCTCGGACCCTATCAACAAAAATATGAAGAACTAGAAGAATTTACATTTAAGTGGAAGATGTAAATAGACTCAGAGAGAGGAGAGAGAGAGAGGAGAGGAGAGAGAGAGAGAGAGACATAATTTTGAAACATGTTTACAAATCTTAAATTAATGACCGAGGATGGAATTCTCAAAAAACAAGCTCTTAAAGTATAGAAATGATATATATATATATTATATAATATACACACTAGATTCTAACAGTAAACAACCAATCAGTGATAAGCTAAACCGAGTGCACGCTCCTCTTCACCAGCATTTGAATTGAAGGCTCTCTTCTCTCTCTCTCTCTCTCTCTCTCTGTGCATACACATCTCTCTCTCTCTCTCTCTCTCTCTGAAGAGATCATGAAATCGAATGCAGATATGTCAGATAATCGATTCTTGGGAAGCATCTCAGCCTTGTCGATCCGAAAACTCCTTCCCAAATCAGCCTCTACGAAGTGCAAAACGAACCCAACTCGAACAAAATCGAGGCTTGACAGTGAAAACACCCCTCCGATCAATCCAAACATTAAAGTAGACAAATACCCAATCTCATCTTCGATCCCCAAACAATCATTGTCAAACCCATCAATTTCACAGAAATAAATCACCAGATCGGACACTCAGAGAGATGCAATAGCACCCTCAGATCCACCAGTCTCCCTCCGTTGCTCCACAGATTTATATATATATATATCATCTCTATGTTTTTTCTAGATGTTCTTTCCATATAGATGGTCTGTGTTTTGATTCTCCCTCCGTTGCTCCACAGATCTGTTTGCCTCTGGTTTGCCACAGATCTGTTCTTTCCTTCCTTCATCTCCCTCTGGTTTGAATCTGCTCTGTCTTTTTTTCTTTTTTTTTTCTTTTTCTTATTTTTGAATGAAATTTCCCCCAAAACGACGTCATTTTGGGGGTGCCGCAGGACGCGCCGCAGGAATGGGCGGCCGAGGATCCGGACTCAGAAAATTCACATAAATTGCATTCCATCAGGCTCGGCACCACAATCCTCACTTTAATTGAGCCTAACTCCATCGCTACATGTAGACAGCGGTTGTGAACTCGGTTCTTGGTATGAAATGATAAAATACTAATAAAAATTCTCTCAGAGTTTCAATGAAATTGGAGCTACAGTAGTATATTTTGAGTATAACCTCAAAAAAAATATGACAAGTTTAAAAATGTTGGTTTGAAAAGAGTAGTAATAATATACAAATATAACATTTATATAAAATAATGTGGTTCAATATAAATTTTTTATTTTAAACCAACAGACTCAGTAAAATAAATTTTATTTATTTATTTATTTATATGTTACTATTACATTATTCTTGAGACAAACTCTAATTTATAATAGTCTTGCATTTTTTGTTTGAAAAATATGATTATTGTCCGCTTAAAATATATGAAAACTGAAAAAAAAAAATGTCCATTTGAAAAAAAAATATGATTTTTTTAAAAGAATAAATAAATAATATTTAAATATAAAAAAATTAAAGAATTTGTTGAAGAATGTACTTGAAAATGTGATTAGTTAAAATTAAAAATTAGCTTTTTAGGTAAAATTGTCTAAAAATTTACCTACTTTGATCCAATACTCTTATAGGGTAATCCAAGTTTAATTAGGGATGGTGTGAAAGATCGGCAGGGGAAAAAGGTTATAGCCTAGGGCATCCATCGATGATGGAGAGAGAGGACAACGGAAGGCAGGGCCGGCCCAAGATTTAGGGGGCCCAAGGCGACCTTCGAAATTAGGCCTTTCTTACATTAAAAAAAAAAAGTTGATGGATAAACGATAAGTTACAACAACTTTTTTATTTGTTTGTAGTCACAAAAAAATTTACTTACAACAACTTCTTCATCAACCAAACATGAACTTTCTATTTGTTTCTTGCTACCAAAAAAATTTATCAAGTGCTTCCGATTGAGATTGAATAAAATTTTCTAATTTTTGGCCATTTTTTCCTTTTTTTCACATCCAAAAATACTTCCTAGGAGGCATGACTACTCTATATAATCACAAATCCAATTTTCTAATTTCTAATTTTCAGAAATTTCTAACGTTTGTACTTCAGAAATTTTCTAATATACTTCAGAAATTTTCCAATTTTCTTTCAGTGATTTTCTAATTTTCTTTCAGTGACCCACGTTCTTAGTCTCAGTGGGTATTATGTTTCTTGTTTTTGGGCCCATGTCAGTTGGGCCTTTAATCTATCATGATATATTTGTTTTTTTTAGGCCCCATATACAATTGGGCTTGTAGTATTTGGATTTTTTTTATATCTAAAACATAAAATCATATTTTGGGGCCCTATTTTCAGCCCAAATCTGGGGGCCCAAGGCGCAGGCCTCTTTGGCCTACCCTCAGGGCCGGGCCTGACGGAAGGTGAGCTAGTTCTATTTATTGAATGCATACACCTAAAAATAGAAAAAATAAAAAATAATAATAATAAATTATTATTACTGGTTTTTATTTTCAAAATTCACTTTTCAAAATATTCTATTTTTTCATTATTCATATTTTTTTATTTTCATTAATTTTTTTTAATATTTTAAGCAAATTTTTAATTTTTAGACACACCTAATATAAATACATTTAAAAAGTATAATATTTGTGAAAAAAATACTTAAAAAATTTACTAAATACCAAAAATATAAAAAAAAAATTAATACATTTCTCGTATTTTTGTATATTTATTAATTTTTTAAAATATTTTTCACAAATATTTTATTACTTAGATATATCTAAATGATGTACATCTAAAAAAGTAAAAAAATTGTTTAAAATTTTAAAAAAAATTCACCAAAAATAAAAGAAAATATGAAACATAGAAAACTCAATTTTCAAAATATTAAATTTAAAAAATTAAAACCAAACAAATTGAATAATATTTTAAAACAAAAATGTTGACATCACATAATAACCTAACATATATGTCATTAATTATTACTTTGGAAATAAAAAATTCTTAAAACCGTAACGAGTTTTTTCACGGCGCGTGGATCACATGTCTCCAATATTTTTAAAACCCATGGATAAATTTTAAGAATTTTATTAAAATGTGTTAAAATGTACCATCTTTTAAGCAGATGAACTCATTTGAATTTAATCATGGTTTAGGTAATGATTTTTTGATATTTTAACTAAAATATGAAGTAAAAAAATCAAACTGTTTGCAAATAAATTTTTGACTTTGTATAACAAATAAATAAATAGAAGGAATCTTTTAACTTTTTTTATATGATTTTTAAAAATCTTTTTTACTATCTTTTTCTTTTCTTTCCCAAACACACCCTTAAAATGCTCAAATGAAGACTTATTATGTGTTTAGTTTTGGGAAGTTGGTTAAAAACTTATTTTTTTTTTTTAAAAAACAAAATTTTGAAAAAATATGTAAAAAAGTAAAGAGATGATATAACCGAAAATAGGTTAAAAGCTGGCTTTTGGCTTTTAGTCAGGTTCCCAAATTTATATGATTTTGGGATAACTACTCACCTCCCTTAAAATTTGATGAAAATATAATTCGTCTCACAGTTTTGACACAATTATATTAGTCTTTCTTGACATTTTAATTTATATAACAATTAGCCTTTTTTTCAATTAATAATTCATTAGTCGTATGAATAAAAAATAATAATAATGTTATCATCTTCTTTTTTTCACTAAAATATATATATATTTTTTATCTTATTTGTTTTAGTGTCCATTTTAGTCTAGTAATAGGGAGATTGATGTAATTATGTCAAAAATATTGGATTAACTATATTTTTTCTAAATTTCAAAGAAGGTAAGTATAATTTATCCTTTATTTTTTTGGTGAGACTTCATGGAGGATTCTATTTACACCCAATAAATCATTTAGGCCATGTTTGTTTGGTTCCATAGGATGGAGGGGATTAAGAGTATGGTAAGAGTGAGAAGATTATTAATGTGGTAGTATTATGTTAGAGATGTATGATAAATAGTGTTTGTTTATACACCACCGAATTAGTAATACTAGAAATAGTATTACTATATAAAATTAATATATTTTAATTTTTAGTATTTTTTAATATTATAATTTTTTTTTGTTCTAAAAAACATAAATTTTGCATTAAAATTATTTAAAAATTCACTAATCCCCCCACTCAATTTATAATTCCAAGGCCACCATAGGATTGATAGTCCTACCAATAGGGGAGATTACTAGTCCAAATGGATAGTTAATTCCCCATCTCATGACTCTAACCAAACACTCTATGGCCATGATGGTTTCTCAGTTTGAGTGACCCAATTGAACTATCATGGTTGTGGGTCCCACCTACAGCATGTTTGGTAGTGAAATGGGAGGACAGATTGATAGTCCAAGAGGCTTAATAATTCCCTTCAGTAGAGAGATTAGCTTGACTAGGTTTTGGGTGGGATTAGTAAAATAATGAAAAGATTGAGTCTATTTTATATATAAAAAAAAATTTAATTTTTTTTTTTTTTACCAAGTGCATCTATTTGTTTTAATATTTGTTTTAGTTTTTGTTTATATAAAAATAATTTAACAATCTAATCACTAACTATCTCTTATACTATTATTAAAACAAACACACTTTTATTTAATCCCCTCACTAACAATCCCTACATTAACAATCTCTTCACTAACCATCCTCTTACCAATAATCTCATCCAGCTTAACTAGCGATAACCTGTGCGATGCACGAAAAAATAGACTATATATATTTTGTATGATAAATAAATCATCTTAATATTAATTTATGTCTTAATAGCGACAAACCATGATGTTAAGCCATTTGGGTAGATCTTAACAATACTTAACCCACAAAATTTCACAATAAAATTTGATATGCATAAAAATTATTAATTATAAAAATTGTTGAGAATAATAGTATCACAATCACTTGATAACATAAATAACTTGTATCAAACTAAATAGAGCATTAAAAGAGAGAAATTTTATAAACTTAGAAAAGTTATCATAAATTTGCTTAGACTTTTAAATCGGTGATGTATATTATTATTGTGGGATTAAATTATGAATAAATATCAACTTTTAATTATAATTTATAAGTAGTTTTTAAAAAATTTTAATCTAAGTTTGTTGCCATTCTCATAAAAAGAACTTCTCAAACAAATCATTAATTGATTATACTAACAACTCTCTATCTTTTATAGCGATCCCGGGTTTTACCCCTTGTGTACAGTGATCCGGACTTGTTTCCGTGGATGTTAGTAGTTGTTTATATCTTGTTTTCATCCTTTCGTACTTTGTATTTGAGTTATAGGATGTGTTGGGCAGGTTTGTTACAGGTTGGTTGTGTTTGGGAGCAAATGGTTGCTGCCCAGAATTTTGGTCCTTTACTCGAGCGAAAAGTTTGTCGCTCGAGCGAGCTTTTTGTTTTGGATCCTTCGCTCGAGCCAGGGTTTGGTCGCTCGAGCGAGAATTGAGTTTTGTATCTGGTGGCTCGTGTGAGAAATCTTGCGCTTGAGCGTGCGTCTGCGTCTCATTTTTGACCTGAGAGCTGTGTTTCTTGGCTCGAGCGAGCTTTCCTTCGCTCGAGCGAGCGAGGTGTATGTTTTAAGTTTCCTCGCTCAAGCGAGAATTCTGTCGCTCGAGCGTGCTTCTGGGTTGCAGACCTGAAGCTTCGAGTTGTTGGCTCGAGCGAGTATTCTTTGGCCCCTCGGTTTATTGGCCCTTTTGAGATCCTCGAGAGGATTGGCGAGGTTACTTATTGTTTAGCATTACTGCCGCAGTTATCCGGAGTTCATGACGTGTTTCATGTGAGTATGCTTCGGAAGTATGAGCCAGATCCATCACATGTATTGGATTGGACCGACTTAGAGGTTGATGAGGATGCCTCATATGAGGAGAGACCGGTTCGGGTCCTGGATAGGCGGGATCAAGTCTTGCGAGGCAAGACCATTCCCTTGGTAAAAGTCTTGTAGAAACATCACGAGGTGGAGGAAGCCACTTGGGAACGTGAGTTGGAGGTCCGAGAGAAATATCCGAATCTATTTGTGGATGTTTGAGAATAGGTTGTGTATTTTGTTGTATTAGTGGACCTTAAGAGTATTGAATATATCTAAGGTTGTAAAACATGGTATATGTTTTGGTTTAATGGAAGTATTTTGAAACTTGCCTCGAAATGAAAGTTTAATGTAACATTGCATATGTTGATTATGTTGTAGAAATGGAATTATATCATGAAAAATGAATATGATATGGAAATGGGAATCATGTGTATTGTTAACTATTGAAATGGAAAGGAAATGCATGTTGAAATGTATATGTTGTGAAATGCCTCTTGACAAGAGATGGAATGACCAGGATGGGTCGAGTTATTGAATGTTGAATGTAACATTGTTGAAAATGGAGAAAAATTTGTTCTTTTGAAAACTTGCACTTAATTTCGGGGACGAAATTCTTTAAGGGGGGGAGGTTATAGCGATCCCGGGTTTTACCCCTTGTGTACAGTGATCCGGACTTGTTTCCGTGGATGTTAGTAGTTGTTTATATCTTGTTTGCATCCTTTCGTACTTTGTATTTGAGTTATAGGATGTGTTGGGTAGGTTTGTTACAGGTTGGTTGTGTTTGAGAGCAAATGGTTGCTGCCCAGAATTTTGGTCCTTCGCTCAAGCGAGAAGTTTGTCGCTCGAGCGAGCTCTTTGTTTTGGATCCTTCGCTCGAGCCAGGGTTTGGTCCCTCGAGCGAGAGTTGAGTTTTGTATCTGGTGGCTCGAGCGAGAAGTCTTGCGCTTGAGCGTGCGTCTGCGTCTCATTTTTGACCTGAGAGCTGTGTTTCTTGGCTCGAGCAAGCTTTCCTTCGCTCGAGCAAGCGAGGTGTATGTTTTAAGTTTCCTCGCTCGAGCGAGAATTCTGTCTCTCGAGCGTGCTTCTGGGTTGCAGACCTGAAGCTTCGAGTTGTTGGCTCGAGCGAGGCTTTCTTCGCTCGAGCGAGTATTCTTTGTGTCTGGTCGCTCGAGCGACCAATCCTTCGCTCGAGCGAGCCTATTATATATCAGATCGCAGCACGAATTAAACATCACTTTTTCATCTCTCTTTTTCTATCAAGCCCTAGATCCAACTCTCTCTCTTTCTATACTTGTCTTCTCTCTAAGGTTTGATCTATCTAGAGTGAGTTTCTACCCTTAGTCCTTTGTTAAAAAGATAGAGTGGGTTGAGGGCTTCGTTTTAATCTGAAAAACTTGGGATTTGGAGCACGTTGGTTTTTGATCTTCATCTCGTTTGAGCTCAAACTTTGAGGTAGGGATATCCTACTTCTTCCTATGAGCATTGTCTTTGAATTTTAGCATTTTGATATGTTGGGGTTGTTGGTTAATTTTGAAAAAGTTTGGGCCTTTGTGTAATTTTACAAAAGATGGGGGTTTTATATATATAAACCTATTTGCATGTTTGACATAGAGAAATGAAATTAATGTTGAACTATTGAGAGAAATGGAACCTTAGGGTTGTTATGTTAATTATGGGAAAATACCCTAATTAGTTGGATAAATTAATTGGTATAATTAATTTTGAGAAATGAGGAATTGAATTGAGAATACTGAAATTGGGAAGATACGGGATTAAAGGGTGTAGTCGGATTCATTTAATCGCTCACCTAGGTAAAATGTTGATGTTATATCCATTTGGTGCATTTATTTCCTGTTTAGAAATAACTGCTTTGGGCTATCGGTGGAGGATAGTCTTGATTGTTGTAGACAATGCATGACGATTAGGTAAACAAAAACTAATCGATTGAGTATGCTAACAAATGTAGCGGTTGGAATAATACATTAACTTTATGTATTGATTGATTATGTATATGATCTACGTTTATATACATTGTGTGTGTGGGAGGAGATAGGGGATGTACTCCACGGTTTAGGGGAAGATAGGGGATGGACCTCTAAACCGGATTTTGTTTGACATTGATACAGCACTACAATCTGTATCAAGTGTGGATTATGGAAGTGTTTGAATTGATTTGATATAGCACTAAAATGTATATCGTTGTCAATTGTGAAGTATGGAAGTGGTTTATGTGTTATTGATACAGCACCAAAATGTGTATCCATTATAAATTTCAAAAGTGTTTTAAGAATGAGTCATAATCTCATTAAGTTAGTTGGCTGGGTTCTGAGCCTTGTTTTCAAACTCAAAGTTGAAAAAGAAATGGGAAATGAAAAGTAACATGGACTTGAATGTCATGAAACTGTAATGTGTTAAAAGTGGGAATATAAGTGTGAACCATCTATTGAATGCTGTTATTTTAGTCATTGTTTATAGTTGGTTTAGTATATTTCTACTGGGCTGTGGCTCACCCTGTATGGAACATCATTTTTAGGTACAGGTAGCATGCCACCTCCAAGGACATAGCTTGGATGGTTATGGGAGTTGAAGACTCTTTTGATTATTTTGTTTGTATTACATGTATATCAAGCCAAGGGCTCATTTTGTATAGAGTTAGTACTCTTCTTTTTGTGACCAAGTGTTGACTTGGAAAGCTGTAAGTCCTTAGGGCATTTGCTTTTGTTGTTAACATGTAATACTGCTGTAAGAACTACTCTGATGAATAGAAAGATGTTGATTTCTCTTATATCATTGCATGTCAAAAATGATGGGTTTTATGTATTATTTTGAGGGCGTTACATCTTTGATTTTCTCTATTAATGACACACGCATATCATATCAAAGTATAAATCCTTCTTCATAGTTTGAATAATACTTGCATAGTTCCTACATCATTTTAAAAAAATTAATCAAAATAAGAATTTCATAGGATTATAAAAATTATATAAGAAAATAGTTTTAATCCATTTTATTTATAAAAAAAATGATGAAAAATTATTTGAATTGTACTTGGAGAAATATAACAAATGATAGCTTTAATCATTATATACCAAAAAAAAAAATTATATAAGTTAGCCAACGAAAAAATGATCGAATATAGATAAAGTCATGGACATTGAATTAAATCATATGGGCTCTAAATTGATAGTATAATTTAGCAAATCAACTAATATTAACATAGAGATATTGACAAATAAGTAGTCATTTCCTATCATATTTGTATTATATTCATTAATTTCATATATCATATGAAAGTTTTACTCGTCTCAATCCTTCAATAAAATAACAACCAAGAAAACAAATTTGATAAGAAATTGATTCTAAACTTTATTATTGAAAAAACAAAAATTTCAAAGAGAGAATTTAGAGATGTGAGTGAAGAAATACTACAGCCTTATAAAAAATAAATAAATAAATAAAAAATAAAAAAACATAACAATGATCAAATGCAAACTATTTTTAATAACTAATAGAAAGAACATCAAATTATTAACTTGGATAAATATAGTGACGAAAATTAACTTTGTGAGATTTTTGTGCTGCCTTCTCCTATGTAACCTTCATTATTTCATTATTAATACTCTTTTCATTCAGAGCCAATAATTTTTATTTTTTTTATTTTTATCTTTATCACTTGGTAGATAATAATAAATAATAAAAAATTATCAAGAGAAGGTTAAGAATTTAATAGGAGATAAGAAGTTATAGATAAAGGCATTTCATAAGATAAACAATTTAAAATAAAAATAAAGATAATATGTGATAGAAGGAGAAAAAAAAAATATGAGTAAATCAAAATAAAGATTTAGATATATATATATATATGTTTTTGATAGATAAATAGATTAACAAATCATATCTTTTTCTAAATTTTATTATTTTATTTTTTATAAATCAATTATTTAATCTTTATCTTTATATGTAGGACATGAAATCAATCTTTATAAATTATTTATCAATTTTTATATATTTATTTATCTATAAGTCATGAAATTAATTTTTTTAAACAGTTTTTTTAATTTTTATCTTTATCTATAGGTCATGAAATAAATTTTCATAAATTATTTATGAATTTTTATATGTTTATCTATAAAGAAATTAATTAAAGTACAAAATGAAGGGGGGAAGGGAGTAATTTCGTTTTTTTTTTTTTTTCAAATCAATTATTTAAAATTTTTTAATTTTTATCCCACCTTCTTGGTGTTCCCACATCATTAAAATTTGAATTAAAAAAATTAAACTTTGAAAGTCTAATAAAAACATTCATAAATTACATTAAATTCATATTATAATGAGATTAGAGCGCTAAGAGGAGTGACATAGAGTGTTAGGATATATAATACGCATAGAGGATCTAAAATTGAGATCGGGCTACATGATACACCCCTATTTGTGTATACCATGTGCATATAGTATTACTAGCATAAAATCCGAGAGTGCGAAAATTTTATTTATAATTAAAAAATAATGAAACCTTTTAAAATATGTGTATATTGCACAACCTTAATTTATATTTCTCGTTGTTTTTAATATTTTACTAAAAATATTTAAATTTATTATAAAACTAAAATTTGTGGTGTGAATATAATATGGCGGTATTAGTAGATTTTGATTGTGATAGAGATTTGACGTGGTAATTTGTAGTAGTGTAAGGTAGATTTAAATATATGAGAAAATTAGTAGTATTACATGGTAGATTTAGATAAGGGAGAAAATAACATTTTTAGTATCGTTTTGGGTTTCAATGGCTCTCGCGTTTAGGGGGATTCCACCTTTCTTGATTTCTAGTGATGGGAAGTCTGTGTGAATCTTAGGTTTTTGTTTTCTGCTTCTAAGGACTTCTTTGTCCTCCTTTCTACATCTTTTTTTTTTTTTTTTTAATAAAAGTTTTCTTTTGTTGTTGATAAAAAAGAAGAAGATAGATTTAGATTATTAGTGATCCAAGATTTTTGATATATCAAAATTAGGCCTTGCCTTGTTGGGTCCTTATGCAATTAAAAAAAAAAATTTAATTTTTTTAGTGAACCTTGGGTAGTAGGATAAATACCCCAATGGTTATGAAAAATTTAAATTTTTTCTATTTATTATTTATATATATATATATATTTTTATAAATAGTTATGATTGAGATATAGTCAAATATCTGACCCAATTGAACATGGCCACATATGCCAATTAATTTAGCTAATTTTCAATTAGGTGTTTTCACCATCTAGAAAAAAAAAAAGAAAAAAAAGTTAGATGTTTTTATTTTTTTAATTTTTTTTAGTAGAATAAGATAAGTATTTTTTATGTTCAATTTATTTTTTATTTATAAAATTTAATAAATAGTTATGATTAAGTTACCGTCATAATGTTTAACCCAATTGGATTCTGCCCAATGTAATAAATGTTTTTTTTTTTTTTAATTTTTAAAATTTTAAATCTACTAAACATGATTAAATGATGATTCAATATGAACCAAATTTATACTAATAGTTGATCAGTTTTTCCTATAAGGAGTCTCAAGTTTTTTCCAAAAAAAAAAAAAAAAGATCAAAAAGAAAAATATCTTAATATAAAACTAATCATTTAATAGAAAGAGCCATAATGTCTCCTACTTAAGCAAAACAATATGAATAATTATTCAAACTAAATATTGGAAATTTTAATACCACACAATTTATTAATAAAGTTCTCATATAAACAATACAATAGACAAAAGTTAGAATAAAAATAATACCAAAAAAATAAATAAATAAAAGAATAGAAAAAAATCATATATCAATTAAATAATTACAATCAATCATTAAAATGAATTTTTAAAATATCATATAGAACTAATAATTAGACCAATAGAGACTAAAAATGTATAGTAGTAAGTAATACCAAATATTATAGGACAAATGATATATGGGAAAATTAGTCTAAGGTCCCTCTCCCACTTTTAATAATGGAAGAGATTCACAATATTATTTTATGATGTCTAAAGTTCTTCAACCCCAAACTCATATATCACAGAGAAATTTAAGAAGAAACGAAAGGCTTCAAAAACTGAGTTTGGTCTCTCTCTCTCTCTCTCTCTCTCTCTCTCTCTCTCTCTCTCTCTCTCTCTCCTACATCAACCCCAAAAGATATTATTGTGCATTGAATTGTGCCTTTCCTCTTCTTACTCTTCACCCCCCAAAGATCTAGACCTAGATCATTTGCTGTAAACAGACGGATCGAAGACGAACAGAGACTTTTCAGAGTCAACTCTACGTTCGCCAGTGGAGCAGCGAATCTAGTGCCACCGCCGCCTCCTCCTCTCCGGCAATGTTGCCGTTGCATCACCACCACTCTCGCTCTTCTTCCACCACTGGCATTTCCACCTTCAAGCGCAATCAGACCTTCGCCGCCAAAACCGCTCAACGACGTCAGCAGCAGCGACGGTGGTGGAGAAGGAATGAGCTTGTCTCTTTAAGTGCATAGTCAACTAGTTGTGCCGATGAAGCAGAGTACATGCAGATGAGCTTCGGAGGCTCGGTTTCAGCTTTCATCTTATCAACCCTCACATGATGTGGTACTACAACATCAACAGAAGAATTCTGTTGTCTCATTGAGGAAAACTTTCACGAGGAAGGACCTAGTGTAGCCGGCATTGATATTGTTGTAGATATAGGCATCGAGAGTAAGATTGTGGAGGTTGGAAGGGTCTAATATGTTGAAGTAGAAGCTCTCATTCCACTGGGGTGGAGAGGGAATTTCTCTGGTTTTGAAGAATTTCTCTGGGTTGAAGTGTCCAGAGAAATTTCAAAGACCAAAAATAGAATTAAAAAGGAACTTGATAAATATGCAGAGAGTTGGTTAATTGTAGATTTGACTGAATTGGGTTTTTGGGATTGATGGATGAATGGATGATGCAGAGAGTTGCAGAGACATTCAATAATTCAAGCCATTGTTTTAGGTTGTTGTTGTTGTTGATGTTTTTTTTCTTTTTGGGTGATGCAAAAAATTTCTCTGGTTTTAAAGAATTTCTTTGGATTGAATCCAGAGAAATTCTCTGGTGATGAGATTTTTCTCTGTGAATATGTATCCAAGTCATTGAAGCCATCAAACTGCAGATAACAAAAATGAAGTAAACTCTTGTGTAGAATTTGAAATAAATTTAGGAAGTTACAAAGACTGAAATTTGGACTTGAAGCTCAAATGATTAAATGGCTTGCTATGTTTCCAGGTATGTTTTCATTGTTTCAAGGGGTTTACAAGTGAATTTCTCTGGTTGGAGGGGATTTTCTCTGGGGTTGAAATGTCTCTTTGATAGAAACAAAAACTTAATGTTTAGCTTTGTAGTTTTGAAGGCATTTCAACAAAAACAAAATTTCTCTAGAGAGAAACAAAGAATTTCTGTAACGCCCTCAAAATAATACATAAAATCCATCATTTTAGACATGCATTGATATAAGAGAAATCAACCATTTCTATTTATCAGAGTAGTTCTTACAACAGTATTACATGTTAACAACAAAAGCAAGTGCCCTACGGGTTTACAGCTTTCCAAGTTAACACTTGGTTACACAAAAGAAGAGTACTAACTCTCTACAGAATAAGCCCTTGGCTTGATAAACATGTAATACAATCAATTAAACCAAAAAGAGTCTTCAACTCTCATCATCATCCAAGCTATGTCCTTGGAGGTGGCATGCTACCTGTACCTGAAAATTATGTCCCATATAGGGTGAGCCAACGCCCAGTAGAGATATGCTAAACACAGTATGAGCAATAACTAAGACATTAGCAATTGATAAGCGTTCAATTCCCATAAATCAATTCATAATCCATTTCCATTACATGACCACTATGTCCATGTTTCCTTTCATTTTCCGTTTCTTATCATGTTCACAATTCATAACAATGGCTCAGAACCTGGCCAACAACTAACATGAGGTTTAGACTCATCCTTAAAACACTTTCGAAATTCATGATGGATACACAATGTAATGTTGTATCGATAACACATAAATCATTTCTACACTTTACAAAAGATACATATTTTGGTGCTGTATCAACATAACATAGAATTACTTCTACACTTCACAATTGATAACGATATACATTTTAGTGCTATATCAAATCAATTAGAACACTTCCATAATCAACACTTGATACACATTGTAGTGCTGTATCAATGTCACACAAAAATCCAGTTTAGAGGTCCATCCCCTATCTTCCCCTAAACCGTGGAGTACATCCCCTATCTTCTCCCACACAACACATGTCTATAAACATAGATCATATACAATCAATCAATACATAAAGTTAATGTATTATTCCAGTCGCTATATTCGATAGCATAGCCAATCGATTAGTTTTAGTTTGCCTAATCATCATGCATTGTCTACAACAATCAAAACTACCCTCCACCGGTAGCCCAAGCAATTATTTCTAAACAGGTAATAAAAGCTCCAACAGATAAATTATCAATGTTTTCAAAAGTGAGCGATTAACAAATCCAACTCCACCATTCCACAATATAATGAGTCGATTTCATTATTTCCAACTCAATTCCATAAATCCACAACTTTTCCAAATTAATGATACCAATTAATTTATACCACAAGTTAGGGTTTTCTACCCCATTTCCCAATATTGACCCAACGGTCTAAATATCGACAACCAACCACAATATCATTATTTTGAAACCCAAAATACATATTTTTAGAATCAAAATAACAAAACCCCCTTTTAACATTTTGAAACCCTAAGTCCCAAAATTTCCCAACTTCAACACTTTATCAAAACAACCAAAAATCTAAGTCAAAGACCATAAGAGTGAGTAAGAATCCCTACCTCAAAAGTTGACACCCAACGAAGAAGATGAAGAAAACGGAAGTGCTCCAAATTCCGAGATTCTTGGATCAAAAGATAGCCCTCGACGATTAACAACTTTTTTGTAAAGGCCAAAGGTGAGGAAACAACTCCTACTAGATCAATACCTAGAGAGAAGGCAAGGTTCTAGAGAGAGAGGCTCAACAATGGAGTTTTGGAAAAGTAAGAGAGAGAAAAGGATGTGAAAAAGTGATCCAAAAAGTCGGATCTCGGTTTTATATAAGAGTCGCCCCGCTCGAGCGTGGAAACCCCCGCTCGAGCGTCACTCACAGACTCCCGCTCAAGCGTCAAAAATCCCGCTCGAGCGGCGGATACACACTTCCAGAACTTTTTGCTGAACCAAATCCTTGCTCGAGCGTAAAACCTCCCGCTCGAGCGTCACACACAAACTCACGCTCGAGCGTCAAAACTCCCGCTCGAGCGTCCAACACTGCAGAAGAAATACTGGAAGATGGAAAAACACGCTCGAGCGTCAAAACTCCCGCTCGAGCGGAGAAGCAACAACAAAGGGCCCGCTCGAGCGTCAAAAGCTCCGCTCGAGCGTGAAGGCAAAAATCTGGGCAACTACTCTTGGTTTCTAAGCTCAACCAACCCGAAACAAACCTGCCCAACACATCCTATAACTCAAATACAAGGTACGAAAGGATGCAAACAAGGTATAAGCAACTTCTAACATCCACGGAAACAAGTCCGGATCACTGTACACCAGAGGTAAGAACCCGGGATCGCTATAATTTCTCTGGGTTAGAGAGAATTTCTCTGGACCAGAATTTCTCTGGATCAAATTGAGGGACCTTAGATATTATGAAAATATTAGATGTCCTTTATACTATAAAGTCTTAATACCAGGGACCCTAAAAAAAAAATCCCGTGATATATTTGAGAAACATGCATCATATATATAGTTATTATAGTGAGTTAAAATAAAGTGGTTAATAATTGTAACATGCATGAATTATTCAATAAAAATTCAAGTATTGTCACAAATTACATGCAAAGATCTATAAATCTAGAACAATTGCATGGAAAAATTTATAGACCTACTTAGATTTTATGTAAAACTATATAAACCTTATGTAAAATTATATGAACTTGAACAGATTGCTTAAAATGATCTATCATTAAATATATAATAGAATAAAGATGAAAAAAAAAATTGCATGGAAGTTTTATGGCTCTAAATATTTCAAGTAAAAAAATGATAGATCTTGAGGGATTGCTTGTAAAACTCTATGTATATTACAATCTTCCCTAGAGAGGAAAAACAAATAAACTGTTGGAGTTAGGAGATATAAAATACTAATACCTTAAAGATATTTTTATGATCACGACTGCATTAAGGAAAAAACAAAAAAACAAATAGATGTTGTTGGGGTTTGTTTCCAATGTTGGGTTTGGTGGATGTTCAAATTTATATGGAAACTTAATTCAAGGATAATGTACTTTTCATTTTTGAGGTTTAGAATTTAAATTCAAATTTAACTTTGGGATAGAGATAAGGAGCTAAAGATATGACAGAAAATTTAAATTTAAATTTTTAACATCACATTTTGTTAAATAAAAATCAAATTATTTTATTTTTTAAAAAGCAAACATGAACAAGATAAATGTTAACACTTAACTTTTTTTTTTATTTTTATTTTTTATTATTTTATATAATAGGTGGGTGGGAATAAGAGTTGTGAGAGTTGTGAGTTCCTTTTTTTATTTTATTTTTATTTTTATTTAAATTTACGTGATACAGTGATAGACATGTGAGGATTTATATACATATCTATATCCACAACTTCCATGAAAGATATTACTTGATTTTCTTAAATATTTTTTTATATAAGAAGATGGAGTGAATTCACGCCGAAAAAAAAAAAAAGAAAAGGGAGTGAGAAAACTTGAATAGTGAGAAGGGAGGTGAAGACAGATGCCACACATTTATTTTATTTTTCCAAAATTATGAGAATTTAAGAATGAACATTTGGAAACTTTTGACATAACACTATATTTGCTCATATATGTACTAGTGATAATCCCTACTATGCACAGGTAAGTAATAAAAAGTGATGAACGATGCTAAACATGTTAAAAATTAAGTACTAAATACTATGATACTAATTTAGATGGTTGTATTTGACTGATCTTACTATGTATAAAAAAATAAAAAATAATAAAAAAAATCTAGTTTAAATTTGAAGATAAATTATAAAAATATAGGAAGAAAAAATTAGTTGAATCCTAAAAAAAAGAGGTAGAAAGAAATTTAATAAACGTCAAATGGAGATTGAAAAATAAAATAAGATAAACTTGAAAAATAAAATAAAATATAATATAACTTTAATAATAAAAGAATTGGAGAGGGTAGTAGCTTAAAAATTGGATAAGAGTGAAATGCCATCTATATATATTTTTTAAATTATAAATAATAAAAAAAAACTCAAAAATAAGAGAAGAACTAAGGTAGTAGATTAAAAATTAGAAAAGAGTGAAATGTCACTTTATATTTTTAAAAATTTAAATTTACTTACTACAATGACATTATCACATCATTCTTGTGATATTTTTAATATGAATTTTATGTATGTATAACATTTTTCAATCATCAAATGTAAATTCAATCAAAATAGGTAAACACACTTAAGAATATATAATTCTACTATTTTGTCATAGGTATCCAAATAAATTTGTTTTTCATTGACTACCAAAACTATTTTCTGTTAAGTTTTGTTTTCCGTTATACCTAATCAAAAAATTAAAAAAATTTAATAATTGATGTATAACTCAAGACAATATCTTTTATAATTTTATTCTTTTTAAATATATATTTTATTCTGTACATAGTATGATTACACTACTAGCATCAATTATTAAAAATATTTATAGTCATGTAAATTTTACGACTGTAGAATGATAATCCATGACGGCATAGATCACAAAGGAGACTCAATTCTTGGTAAATTGATTCAATTTGGACATTTTGGAGCCAAAAAAAAAAAAAAGGAAAAGAAAGAAAAGATGTGCATAGATTGACAATTTGACTTCAAATGTCCTGCTCTCCAAAAATAAAAAATAAAAAAATATCCTCGGTGTGCACATCTATATAAATATAGGTGTTTGTACATATAAATTTGAATATGTAATCAATTGTATACATTTAAAAAGTGTGTAATCCTCTGCAATCTTTATAACCAAAATACAAAATTACAAATGTTTGGAATACAAAATAAATTATTAAAGCAAAACAAATTCGATGAATCTTTAATGGTGATTTGAGAGGCGGGGTGGTGGGAGTGGACCGCTGGGATTATTTGTACTAGTATAATTATATATGGAGAGGGATTAAGGGATAGATTAGAGGTTTCAGAGGATATGTGTGGATGTGTAGGTTTTTTTATTTTTATTTTTATTTTTTATTTTAATTTATATATATATATCTATTAGTTTTATTTTCTGCTATGGAGATGGATAGAGAGAAATTTTTTGAAGAGTTTCAATTTTAATGAAAATTGTGAAGATAGAGATGAGTGCAATCAAAATCACATATATGAAAATTGTGAAGATGGAGATGAGTGCAATCAAAATCACATATAAAATCGTGAGTTTTTATTTTAAAAGAAAACTTAGAGAAGAGGAGTGCCACTAGATTGAAAAATTGGCTTAAAGCAAGTGCCACATAATTTTCTGTATTTTTAGAATTTACAGAAAATTAGGAGAAAATTAGGAATTGGGAGTTGGAAGTCTGTGACATTTGTATATAGATATAATATATATTTGTATATAGATATAGTATAGATATAGATAGTTAATATAGTATAGATTACTTTGGCCATAAGCAAGAAGTTGAATTCATTGTCCACTGCCCTCTCTCTCTCCCCCCCCCCTGTATGTATTAGATTGCTATGAATCATGCATTGATTTCAACATGAAATTGTGTCGTTATATTGCTAAGTTCTTGATGCTTTCTTGGTACTTTTCTCTGAACAAATACATTATAAAAGCATGTATATCACTCATTAATTGTAGTATTTATTAACATTTTAGTTCTTAATTAGACGGTATATGTTAATAAGTATCCCTAAAACATTATTTAATGTTAGAAATTAGGTAGTTTTGAAATTGACGAAATGGCTAAAAAAGTTCTGAAATCAATGAAAAAAGTTTTGAACTTGGTGAATTTTGTCTTAAATTTTTTATTTTTTTTTGTTATTTTTTACACTTGCCAGCATTGAGGAGACTCATCAAGTCCACCTGTTTGGGTTATTTATTAGTAATTGTTACTATACACACCATATATGCACCTACATTTTGAGCTATAATAGTTCACAATTTACCAATTCTGGTCATAATAACAAAATCAAATCAATTTAGAACAAAACCTCATAAGTAAGACCACTTTGGTTCATAACCCAAACACCACAAAATCTCATGACTAAAATCGACTTAGTCATAACCAAAAATGTAACGCCCTCAAAATAATACATAAAACCCATCACTAAAGACATGAATTGATACAAGAGAAATCAACTATTTCTATTCATCAGAGTAGATCTTACAAAAGTATTACATGTTAACAACAAAAGCAAATGCCCTACGGGCTTACAGCTTTCCAAGTTAACACTTGGTTACACACAAAAAGAGTACTAACTCTATACAAAAGAAGCCCTTGGCTTGATGTACATGTAATACAAACAAAAGAAACAAAAGAGTCTTCAACTCTCATCCTCATCATCCAAGCTATGTCCTTGGAGGTGGCATGCTACCAGTACCTGAAAATGATGTCCCGTATAGGGTGAGCCAACGCCTAGTAGAGATATGCTAAACACAGTATGAGCAATGACTAAGACATTAGCAATCGATAAATGTTCAATTCCCATAAATCAATTCATAACCCATTTCTTATCAACTTCACAATTTATGTCAACGGCTCAGAACCTGGCCAACCACTTATATGAGACAGTGACTCATATTAAATGTTTTCCATTTACAATAGATAAACATAATAGTTGTATCAACATCTCAACAGATAAGCATACAAGCTGTATCCACTTTTCAACAGATAAGCGTATTAGCTATATCAACACTTCCAATGATAAACATATGAGTTGTATCAACACTTCCTTAGATAAGCATATTAGCTATACCAACACATTAACTGACAAGCATATAAGCTGTATCAGTGGAGTCCATCCCCTATCTCCTCCCCATCAACAACCGGTTTAGAGGTTCATCCCCTATCTTTCCCTAAACCGTGGAGTACATCCCCTATCTCCTCCCACACAACACAACATATATATATACACAAAGGTCATATACATACTCAATCAACACATAACGTTAATGCATTCTTTCATCCGTCATACTCTATGACTTACCCACTTGATTAGTTTCAATTTGCCTAATCATCATGCATTATCCACAACAATCAAAACTACCCTCCACCGGTAGCCCAAGCAAATATTTCTAAACAGGAAATAAAAGCTCCAACAGATAAAATAACAATGTTTCCCAAAAATGAGCGATTAATAAATCCAACTCCATCATGTCACAATATAATGAATCAATTTCATTAATTCCAATTCGATTTCATAAAATCCATAACTTTCCAAATTAATTATACCAATAAATTTATATACAAATTAGGGTTTTCTTCCCCAACCCTCAATATTAACCCATAGGTTCAAATATCAACAACCAACACCCAAATCATCATTTTGAACCCCAAAATACAAATTTAAGAATCCAAATAATAAACCCCCTATTATACTATTTTGAAACCCTAAGTCCCAAAATCAACCAACTTCAACACTTTACTAAAACAACCAAAAATCTAAGTCAAAGACCATAATAGGGAGTAGGAATCCCTACCTCAAAAGATGGAACCCAATGAAGAAGATGAAGAAAACGGAAATGCTCCAAATCGCAAATTTCTTGGATCAAAAGATAGCCCTCGACGATCAACAACTTTTTTGTAAAGGCCAAAGGTGAGGAAACAACTCTTACTAGATCAATCCCTAGAGAGAAGGGAAGGATTTAGAGAGAGAAGCTCAACAATGGAGTTTTTGGAAAAGTAAGAGAGAGAAGAGAAGTGAACAAGTGATTTTTAAAAGTCAAAACACGGAGCTTTAACCTAGTCGCCCCGCTCGAGCGTCCAAACCCCCGCTCGAGCGGCACACACAAACTCCCGCTCGAGCGTCTAATTCCCCACTCGAGCGTCCAACACTACACAGGAAATACTGGATGGGCGTATTTCCCGCTCGAGCGCCCCAATCCCCGCTCGAGCGGACCTGAAATAAAAGAGTCCCCGCTCGAGCGGACAAGCCAAAATCTGGGCAACTAGACTTGGTTCCTAAGCTCAACCAGCCTGTTCCAAACCTTCCCAACACCACCCAAGACTCAAATATAAAGAGTAAAGGATGTAAACAAGATATACACAACAACCAACTCCACGGAGCCTAAGTCCGGATACAACAAATAAAGAAAAGGGAAACCGGGATCACTATAAAAAATACCACAAAAATTTCATAACCAACTACAACGAAGTTTAATAATTAAGTACAACACAAATTTGAAAATTTTGCAACTACACACTAACATGATCCATAGACATAACTAGAGCTTGTGGTATACATTAAAAATTTTCCAATTTAGAATTCGTGGTTCTTTAAGATTTTCTATAACAACACGTGTGTTGAACATAATTTTGAACAAATACAATTTGTTGAAGTCCTCAAAGATGGAAATCAACTGGCAAATATGGCCTAATTTTGGATATATCATCCTCAATTAATTGCAAGAAATTTTTTAGTGTGCATAATAAAGCATACATAAGTGGAAAATGTATATTAATTTTGAGGATATTGATGTTGAAGTGATTAGGAAGTGGCAATTTTAGAGATCTGTCTAAAGGTTTGGAATTAAATCCTTTAATCAAGAACATAACCATGTTTTGTAGAATTGATTCTATGTTTCGAATGAAATCCATCAAGAAACATGACATCCACCAATTTTGGACCTATTAAACAAATGTAGTGATGATAATTCACATAATAAACTATATTTGATTTAACAATATAATTATTGTAAATATATGCTCTCGACATGGTCAATTCAGACTCTTATTGGCTTCTCGGATTTATTCAAAATATGTGATTTGGGAATATCGTTTGATTATGAGGTTTACGTTCTTGGAGTGGGTCCAAAAAACCTTGCCTAAAACATGATTCATGGTTATAATAATAATAATAATAATAATAATAATAATAATAATAACATTATTGATAAATTGTAGCTATTCACAAGTGTTGTATATCCTGCTAAGATTAGTGATCGCAAAAAAAGAGTATATAGACAAACAAATTATTTCAAATTTCAGGGACACCCACAAATTGGTGAACACTTTCTCATATACTACACTTTTCTTTTTGGTGGTCAAAATGTAGTACTCAAAATTAATCATCAAATGGAACTCCTCATATTAATTAAAATGGCAAATTTTACTAACAGTCCCTATAGTTTGGGGCTTGTGTCACTTTAGTGCCTGACATTTTAATTGTGATACATTTAAACCTGAATTTTAATTCTCATTTAAATAAAGACAATTGATTACATTGTTACTCCATTTGAAAGGCAATGTTGTCATACAACTTATTTTGTACTGGTTAACTTATATGTTGTTTGAAATATAATGACTTTTTTTTTTTTTAATGAATAATGTTGAAACTTTTTTGGCTATAAATCTGTTTGGTTTGGTTTTCAAAATCCATTTTCAGAAATTTTTTCCAAGAAATTTAAAATTAAATTAGTGAAAAAAATTAAAACACATCATTTTTATATAATTTTATCTTTTGGGCAGGTAGAAATATTTTTTTTAAATATTTTTTTTTGTTAAATTAGTTTTTATGTTTTCAAAAGTTAAACATGGTGACAATTTTGATGTCATTATTAAACCAATTCATTAAATTAAAATTTAAAAAGATTAGTTTATATTTTATCAAATTGACGATTTTGCCAAACTAGTTTATAATTTTTAAAATTTTAAAAATAATTTTTTGACACTTATTTTTGTCAAACTAGTTTATATTTTATCAAATTGATGACTTTGCTTTTAAAATAGTGCAACAATATTTTCAATTGTGCTTATTTAAAATAAGATTCAAAATTTAGGATCAAATTTTGAAAGATTAAAAACTAAAGTGACACAAGGTTCAAACTATAGGAACCATTAGTGTAATTTGCCCTAATTAAAACACCAACATAATTGTGATGATCCTACCTTATTAAACTAATCAAAATCAATAAAACGCCCCATACAAATACCCAATAATTACTCCAAAAAAGACAACAAGTATATCTATATCCAACATCGAAAAATTATAAAATATTCTCAAAGTACCACGGGTCAGTACTATAGCGATCCCGGTTTTCCCTTTCGTTGTTTAACTGTAATCCGGATTCGGTTCCGTAGATGTGTTGTTGTGTTATTCCATTTCTATCCCTTACTCTTTGTTTTAGAGTTTTAGGTTGTGTTGGGCAAGTTGGGAATAAGTTGGTTGTGTTTTAAAACATAGAATTTTTGCCCAGTTATTGATCTCTCTGCTCGAGCAGCGCTTTTGACGCTCGAGCAGGCATTTGTTGTTGCCTCTCCGCTCGAGCGGCAGTTTGGACGCTCGAGCGTGAATTTCCTTCTCTCAACATTTTGGTTGTCTGCAGAAAATTCTGGGAGGGTGCATCCGGCGCTCGAGCGGCTCTTTGGACGCTTGAGCGGGGTGTTGAACGCTCGAGCGGACTTGTTTTATATCAGTCTGTGAAATCACCTTTTGAATCACTTTTTGATTTCCTTTCTCTCTCTTACTTTTTCAAAACCTCCATTGGAGAGCACCTCACTCTAAAACCTAACTTCTCTCTTAGGATTGATCTAGCTAGAGTGTTTTTCTACGCTTTGGCCTTTGTAAAAGTTGTGTTGATCATCGAGGGCTTCGTTTTGATCCGAGAAATTTGGGATTTGGAGCAACTTCGAGATTCTTCATCTTCTCCATTTGAGCTCCGAATTTGAGGTAGGGATTTCCTCGTTCTTTTTCAATACTTCGTCTATAGATAGACATGTGGTAGTTTTGTATTGCATGAAAATCATATCCACGTTGGATTTGTTTGAAATCATGAGAAGGAAAGTAGGGTTGGTTGTTTGAAAATGGTTATTTTATCATTGATGGTTGTTTTGGGCTAATTGGAGTGTAAATTAGCATATTATAGTTGAAAGAAGAAAAAGCCCTAAATTATATTTTGATTTGGTAAACAAAAATGGAGGGTAGTTAACCTATGTTGTAAATCTCTCTTGTTAATGTGAGTTGGGTGAAAGTGTTAATGCCTAAGGGGTTAACTTTGGCTTTGGAATGGTTTTGGAATGAATGTAGTGGACTAATGTGAGTTATGGCTTTATTATCAATGAAATTGGTTTTGTAAAACAAAAGAAATGGAATTGGTTTTGTGGAAACAAAAGGGGTGGAGTTGGTTTTGTGAAAACAAAAGGAAATGAAATTTGTTTTTGTGAAATGAGAAAAGTATCCTTGATATAAGTATGAAAATTGGATTGTTGTTTCTTGAGTGTTGAACACACATGTGGGGGTTGTATCTTTAACTACCATGTTAATGTTGTTGTTGGGTTTGTGATCTCATGATAATTGGGTCTTTTAATAGATGTACTAAACACTTGCGTCTAGAGGTTTTGTCCTTGGTCATCGGTGGAGGATGACATGGTTGTGTTGGATTGTCGTGTATGCATTACACCACTGTTGATTGAGCATTGTATGTGATGAAATGCTGAGATACATTATATATGTATACCCACTCGGGGGAAATTGATTATGTGTTCATATACTTTAGCGCATTGCTTGTATCTTGATGGTTTATGTATATGTGTTGTACATGTTAGTTGTGCCCTGTTGTATTTTGGTTGGTGGTGTTATACCTTGCGCTCAAAATCAGAGGTACCGTGACCTTCCAGCTAGCGCCTGGATAACTGACTGAGCTGAGAATCGAAGGCACCATACCCTTCCAGCTAGCGCCTAGTAAACTGGCAGGTCGTTGTGAGGGGTGTATCTTTGGCTTACTACGCACATAGCTGGTAGAGCAAAGTTTTGTTGTTGTTGTTTCACTGTATCTGAGAATATCATGGACTTGATTAGTTACAGTTTTGGAGGGCCGAGTTGCCTCATTAGTTGATTTTATACATGTTAATGATTTGTTATCTCCCTTTTATATAAGGTATGCATGTATAGATATGATTGTATCGGGAAGAAACCAAAACGTCATTTTTGTCTTTTGGAAAGTGTGAAGAGGATCGAATACTTTGAAAATATATTTTTGAAAAGGTACATCTGTTGTAGGTGTGGGAAATGGAAGAAAGTAATAGGCTTAGTGTAATTATTTCCTAAATAATTGCTAATGCTATGAAAGATTGGGAATGAGGATTAATAAAAGGAAAAAAGAAAGATGAATCGCCTATGGCGTTGATTGAAATGGTTGTTTTCGAGAAACGTTCATACTTATGTATATTTTGTGTAAACTGTCACATTACTATTCTAGTATGAGATTGAGCATTCATGATCATAGCTATCTGTAAGTTGTTATTGTTGAGGGCCATGTTGAGATTCCTACTGGACTATATGTTCATCCCATGTTGTTGAATTTTTTTTCAGGTGTTGAACATGATGTGCTACAAGATTTGGATCTTCTTACTTGTCGGCCACGGGGCCTCTTTGTGTTGGTTGAGTGCCATATATGTAAAAGGGTTACACCCTTCTTCTTGATTCATTAATGATGTAAGCCCAAGGGCAATTTATTTGATTGGCTCATGTTGTATTTAATTCGCATACGAGTGAGAGGATGGTTGTTCATTTCCTCTAGTTGGACATTGAGTTTATTTCCGCATGATTATCTCTAAAATGGAATTAAGTTAACGAATTTGGTAATACTTCGAGTAATAAAAAGTGGGGCGTGACAAGTACTCTTTAATCAATTATTATTTATTATGCCCCTTCATATTCGTTAATCACCCAACACAATAGCCCACCTGCCTATCTTTTTCATCAGTCACAATATTATGAAGTATCTCGTGTCTATATCACATCTCAAATTCTTATGTCGCTAGTACTGAGGCAATCAAGAGAATGTCAAAATAGAACTAAAAAAGGAAAGTGTCACAAACTTCGATTTTCAGTGAATTTCAAGACAACCCTTTTCCTTAAGTGGTTTCAAGCAACAATCCCCTGCCCATTCCACTTCCTGAGATTCTTCCTGTAAAAAAATTTATGAAACAACCCTCCCAAACTATATCAACTACAGTAAAACAATATATACATATACATAAACATATATAGTGGTAAAAAATAAAAAATAAAAAACTTACCGATACAGGAGGAAATGTCCAGCTCTCACTGCTCCATCATCATCATTTGCAACTTCAATATGTACAATTTTTAGTGTGTCTGCTTAGAAGACTCGATGAGAAATACAATACAGAGAATGTCAAAATTTGGAATTTTCTTTTTTGTAGTCTTACAAATTTTACTTCCAAAAGATTGCCACAGTTGTTACAGTAAACATCTGAGAGAGTGCGTGCTCCAATCGTTCGATCCTACTCTGGACTGAGCGCGTATACATTCACACTGCATATTGTAGACACCCCATTTTTGACCGTCCTCAAGACTTGGACGTCGCCGTTTGAACACTCGATGATTACCCATGTTCGTGTTTCGTTTTGAGTTCCCGGAGGTCTCGGCTACACGCCTTGCCTCAGGATCTCTCAACTCGACTGTTTTGTGTTCGGTTTTGCACCAAACACTTGTGTTTTTGTTTCTGAGGGTGGAGAGTAGCTTGTTAGCTACCCCTGGCACCCACCGGCCGTGTTTTGAGGCTACCGGCCATTGGTAAAGTATACCATTGGCCGGTCGGCATTCAGTGTGGCCGGCCGGCCATCTGTTTGGCCGGTGGCCTCCTTTTCTGGCCGGTAGCACTTTTTTGACTTTTTCAGGCATGGTGCATGCCAGCTGTGCCAGCTGGAATGCACTAACATGCCCCCGTGCATAAGTGTGGTTGTTTTGCCCCTTTTGCTTTGTCTTAGCTTCCTCAAGAAGCTTGCCAGCTGTCCCAGCTTCCTCAGGAAGCCTTGACCCCCTTGCCCCCTTTGCCCCTTTTTTTGTTTAGCTTCTTTGAGAAGCTTCAAACCTTTGCTTTGTCTATATATAGAGCCTCTCCTTCTCCATGGTAGGGGGTTGAACAAAAAACCAGAGCTTGTACATACATATATCTGTCATATACTCTCTCTCTCTCTATATATATCTCCCTCTCTCTCATCCTTTGTGTGTGTTTGGAAGCCTAAAAAGTGTGTTTTGACCTTGGTTTTGCACTAAGACACACACCATTACACCATACTTCGATCTTGAGAGGCTTTGAGGGTTTGTTCTTGAGTTTTTGGATTGGTTTTGATCAGAGGAAGGTGGCTGATCTTGCTGTTCTTCAAGGGTTCTTCAAGGGTAACATTCTTACTTTAGATTCCCCAATCTTGCACTAGATTTTTGCCTATCTTGCTTGCTATTTTAGACTTTGTGTATAACTGAAAAAAGTCTTGTATTTGCATGCTTAAGATACTTCATTAAGGTTGTTTTGTGGTTGGGGTCGACCTCCCCCTCTTAGGCCTTGTTTGGCCCTTTTGGTGCTCTCTTTGTTAAGCTTTGATTACTCTTGTGTATTGGCCTTCTCACCACTGAAATCCAGTGGATTTTCAGTGGTGAAGAAGGGTCTTGAGGTCTTGCATAGGGGAGGGACACCCCTCTCCCTTAGTCTCTCATTTTTGCATGTTCTTGGCTCATAAGGGTAGCATGCATGATTAGGTGTTTTTGTCCCATTTCAGAGGGTTTTGTATGTTGTTAGGTCATAATATGCCTCTGTTTTTGGTCGGATTAGTGGTCCCTTTCATGCTTAATACACTTGCTTTGTATTCCCTCATTTTGCCTAGAAGTGCATCATGCCATTAGACCACCATGCTCTCATGTTTTGACCTTGCTTTGTGAAGTTCTTGGTCATATTTTGCCATGCTTGAGGTCTGTTGGTTACTGATTTGGTCATGTTTGACATATTTAATATGGTTGCTATGCATTTTGGCTTGTGAGCCCTAAGTAAGTGAGTCATAAACATGCCTTAGTTGGTCTATTTCAATGATTTGGAATCATTTGCCATGCCATTTCAGTCCATGTTTTTATGCTTTCATACTTGGAATTGTTCTCCTTTTATTGCTTTGAAGATGTGTCCTTTTGTGCCTTGAAATGAGCATTGTGCATGCTTAAACCTTTGGGGCTGCCATATCAGTGGGTTTTGGGACTTATTTTGGTGCCTTAAAACTCTATTTTGGTTGTATAGTTCATGCCATGTTTGCTTGGGGGTAGTGGTAGTAGAATGCCCCTTTGTTATGCCTTAATCTTGGGCCTATTGGTGTGCATGCTTACATGAGTGTTTATCCATCATTTTAGGCATCTTTTGTCACTGTTTTGGGGTGGGCTGAGGTCTGCCCCTTTGCATTGCATGATCATATTGCATTGCTTTGATTTCATGCTTGCCTAGTATCACAATTGCATGCTTGCATATTGTTAGCTAATTGCATTTCATGTCATAGTTTGCATGATGAGTTACATGGCATTACATCTTGTATGTTTGGCATATTGCATTACTCATGTTGCATCTTTGAGCCAAGTTTGTATACATGCATTGCATTGTTTGGATTGGGGTGTCAAGCCAAACTTGAGGGGTGAGGAGTGTTCGTACTTTAAGTGACGAAACACGTCTCAACCCTCGGTCGCCAATCCCCTTGACCCCAACATGATAGGGTGTTGGCATTCATCTCTTTTGGTTGCATGCATTTACATTGATTTGCAAAACTTGGCCTCTTAGGCCATCATGCCTAATTGATGGCCCGAGGGCCGAGGGTCATGCTTCCTTGAGTCCATTGCATGATAGGGAGTGTGGCCATGCTTACATTTGCTTGAAATTCCATGCCATACACTGCTTGCCCTCTGTTGCTGTCAAAAACCAGTTTCTGCAGGGAGTTTTGGCCGGCCGGCCATCTCCAGTGCCGACCGGCCATCCATCAATGGCCGATAACTTCATCAGTGGCCGGTGGCCATTCCTACTAGCCGGTGGTGTTCCACAGTGTGCAGAGAACCTATCCCAAGACTTGTGCAGTCTTCAGAGGAGCTAGGCAGTGTAAACAGAGGCAGCAATGCTATGGCAGCGAGTTTCCGGGCAGTACGAGTCAAGCATGCATCATCCAAATATTTTGAAGGCGGGGCTGTGGCCATTTTAATTCTGCATTTAATTTGTTAATTAAATAAGGGTTCTGTAATAATTAATTAAGTAGTTAATTATTTATTCGGTTATGTAATATTTATTCGGACCCTCCGAGTGAGGGCAATTGTGTAATAAGTGTGGGTGAGTGTGTGCATGTCTTCCAATCCCACGTCTTTCTTCCCTTTTATTTACCCGCTTATGATGGTAGACTAGGGCATATTTAAATTAGCATACCTTATGCTATGCATGCGTGCATCCATACATTTGTCTTACATGCACCGGGCTCGGTACATCATGCTAACTGCATTTGTATTTCAATTCCAAGTTGAGTACTTGTTAATTGCAGCATTTCACATGCCATCTTTAGGATAGCCGAGCCTATTGTAGTTGCATCTTGCATGTGTTGCATTAGCCATCTTAACATGAACTAGGATCATGCATATGATTGCTAACTAGTTTCTGTTTTGGCTTGGAGTACTAGGTAAGCTTTTTATGCTTTAGCATACCGCATGCGTGTGAGTGTTGCCATAATAGCATGATTACCATGAGGCTAGCTGCTTATGTGATATAACTGCTTGAATGCCTGTGGATGGAGGTTGAATTACCTAAATTGGAATAATGCATCAAAACTGTGAGTTTTAAGCCCACTAGATAGTGGCAAAACCATCTTTTCTAAAAGCCCACTCGAGGGTGGCAAAACCTATATTTTAGCCTACTTGCGAGTAGCAAACCATTTTCAAAACAAACATGAAATGTTTTGTTCCAATTTAGGCGATTTGGTCTATACTTGTTTGCTGTGCGCATAACATAGTAATTCTAGGCTAATAACCGAAATAAGAACGCGTAATGTTTTCAAAATAAGATATCACGGTTAGTAGAGGCGATCTTCGGATCGGGCGAGAGGGGGTGCTCATAGCTGACCTTCCCCAATCGTACCCAAGTTCCCGAGCCGAGGCAACTTTGGTGATGACGGACACGTGGCCTTTGGCACCGAGTCAGGTTTCCTAAATTCCCCCATAAAAAATATTTAGGTGGCGACTCTGTATCTGGCAAAGCAGTCCATGTTTGGCACTTCTTTACAAAAATCTGTTTTCCAAAACGATTTGCCGGATTTGGACTCTTTGGTTCAGATTAAGAACCGTGACAATTCGAGTCCGAACTGTAGCACGAAGGCCCCCTCGCGGGGCACGTCTACACATATATATGATACACATAGTTTTTTGAAGCCAAGTGTAAGCTATATTGGTCATTTGATTAATTTTTGAACTTAACTTTTTCAATTTTTTTTTCAAGTCCACAGGCACACACGTGTTTAGATATTGGATTTGTAGAGTAAGAAAAGAGAAAACTAGAAATCCAAGATCGAAACACAACATTAAGGTCTCGGCCAGTGAAGGATTTTCATGAAGCTTTGATGAAATTTTCATAACCAAATTGCAAGAGAGTATAAATGGGAAACAAAATGGCTTGTGCTAATTTATCTATCAAAATCAAAACCGTTGCTGCTTTTAGCAGCGATTGATGAGTGCTTACACATTTGGAAAGACGTATCCACCCAACTCATTGTCTTGAAAAACATATTGAACACAATTGTCAGAATATGAAATTCATGTATAGTTTGGAGGTAATTGAGTAAACTTTAGTACAAATTAAAAATCCAATTGAACACAACCACAAACAACACAAGACATAAAAAAACAGAGTAGGCTACAAAGAATGAGTGGGATCAATAACCCAATTTGGAAAGTAAAAAGCCTCTTTATGTGCAGAGGGGACACTGTAGGAGGCTGATACCAATTTTTTTGACCTTATGTTTGGTTGGGGGATTTGCGAAGGAATTTGGGAACGGAAAATGATAAGGGATTACATAGATGGAGAGCACTTCTAAAGCTTGCTAGACTCAACAGGGGTGGATAGAGTTGCAGATTAAGGTGGCTATCTCAGGCCCGATATCAAGAGAGGAAGGTTTTCCGATGAAGAAGAGCAAGTCATCATCAACCGCTGGAAACAAGTAATAAATCTTTCTCACTCACATATCCATATAGGAAAATGATATACAAAATCACTTTTTAGACCCTTTTTTTACACAACTCTGACATGTAAGTGATAGGGGTGCAACTCGAGCGGGTTTGGTCGGGTTGAGAGATTGCCCAAGCCTAGCCCAAGTTGTGCTGAGACTTGCCCAAGCCCGAATTGTAACCCGAGGATATCTGGCCAAGCCCGACCCGAGTTAAACCCGAATTACCCGATTTGCCCGAATTGTAAATGAATTTTAGTTTTTTTTTTTTTTTTGCAGCTACATTATTAAATTATTAAAATTTGACTCTATTTACATTTTATTTTTTATTTTTTATAGAAAATCATTAATACCATCAAAACAAATAATTTATATAATGTAAGAGATATGCTACTATAGTAGTCCTTACAACTTATGAGTGAAAATAAAAAGAAAAAAAAGTAAGATTTTATGTTATTTGTATATATAATATATATTCAATATGATTTAATAATTAAATTACTTTAATATCATGTAATGGCCAATAATTTATATGTATATTTAATATTTTTATATATCTATATATGTATAATTCGGGCTTCGGATTGCTCGGGTTGTTTGACGTCTTTGCCCAAGCCCGCCCAAATTTAATTCAGGCTTCTGAATTTGTAACAACCCTCATTCTGGCTTAACCGTGCTTGCATACATACCTGTATGATCTTGTCTTATGATGTTGCAAATCTTGGTTATCTTGTTTTGTCTTGCTTTGTTTGAAGTATTGCTTGCATGATTTTGTTCTTTGCTTGGTGTGTAGCCGAGGTCGTCTTGAGCTTAGTTCACCTTTGAACCTTTGTACTTAGAATTATTTTTGGAACCACTTGGTTGACCTCCATCTTCACCCCGGGCATGTTTACCGAGATGTCGCTATCTGGACCGAGGTGTTCGGAACCAAGGCCGAGGAGTGTATCATCTAGGCCGAGATGTTTTGCACTTAGTGATCTTTGTTCTTGGGCAGGTATGGCTTAGACCGAGGTGTAGCACACCCAGGCCAAGGTGTAGCACAGCTTAGTCAAGTGTCGTCCTCCCTAGCCGATGTTTTTGTTACCCTGTTGCCGAGCTTTGACTTTAGCCGATATCATTACTTGCCGATGTGTCTTGCCATTTAGCTTATTGTATACGCTTTGTCATAGATTTGTCTTATCAATCAGTCACCTTTTTTAGTTGAACCAACCCGATAGTGTCACGTGTCCGAGCTGTGTGTTAAGACAGCCGGCAGACCTAGAAATAAATCATTTTGTCTCAATCATTGTCTTTAGAGAGAGAAGCTTTAGAGGAAGAAGGAGGGAGTTTTAGAGTGAGAAAGTAGAGTTCTGAGCCTGATCTCCGAGGATCGAACCGTTAGATTTGAGTTTTGAGGTTAGATTCTTGCTCTGCTCTAGTTAATCTTATTGGCTGTCAAGCTACATTGCATGATTGATTTCGTTTTGCACGCCATGAATTGATGTGAAGTTGGCTCTTGAAGAGAAAATGGTGTTCTTGAGTTTTGATGAAAAGCCTCGTTTTGATCCGAAAGTTTGGAACTAGAACCGTGTTTTTGTGTTTGTTCTTGCATGATCTTCTTGTATGGGTACCCAGGTCCATGTTTTTGAACTCATAGCATGAAACCTCAGTTTTTGGAATAAACGAGTTAGGATTTTAGCATGCATGTTCTTGATGTTCTTAATGATCTTGTTCTTTGCATTCTTCAAGGGGGAAACCCAGGTTTTTCCCGATTTCGTTTTGAATGTGGCCATCGGGACCACACCTCGGCAAGGAGGTGTGGGACCTCGGCAAAGGCCTGGTTGGTACCCAGTGTGTTTTCATGAGACGAAAAACAGTGTTTAAACCCACAGCATGTTTTGCTTTGTTTTGACTTGGATTTGGTGAGAATGCCGAGATCATTTGCATGCATGAAAAGCTTGTTTTGAGAATGTACTTGCCATGTGATTGTAGGACCTTGATCTTTGCTTTGAGCCTACACCCGAGAAGAACTATGTGAGTGGTATTTCTAATAAAGCTATGTTATACTGTTTTGATAAATCTTGCTTTGCTTTGTTTTGATGAAAGTATTTGTAAGCATGAATGACTAGCCCTATTTTGATGTATCAAGTATAAGCTTTGTTTTGATGTTATCTTTTGAAAGTCCCTTGTGCTGGAGGACTCTAAACTTTCGCAGTACCAAGTATAAAAGGATACGGTCCTTTTCTTGGAAAGATATAGTGTTAAAGCAGGCTACGGGCCTAAGTAACACAAGACCATCGTGTTGAAAAGGGCTACGGGCTTAAGTAACACAAGTCCCTTGTGCTGGAGGACTGTAAACTTTTGCAGTACCTTTGACTAATCGATTACGGATCGTACAGTCCTTGTCTTACCACTGACGGTTTACCGCGTGGACTTGTTTGTTCGGAAAGCTGGATTTATGTTTTGCCGATGCCAGTAAGCGTCCCTTGAGACTTGTAAGATTTGATAGATGAATACGGTTCATCTCTTGATTTGATAAGGTTTTGATGTGCCATGCTTTGAAAGAATCTCGGCTAATATTCGTATGGTTTAGCATGTTTTGTTTTGAAAAGACTTCGGCTATATTCATGCAAAACCTTTATTATTTGTACCATTCACTGAGTATCCAAGCTCACCCTCTCTATATATATGTAGGTGATGAGCAGGACGGCGGCGACGCCTAGATGTGTTTTGCACAGCTTGTTTTGGATTCATGATTATGTCAGCCTTGTTTTGTAATTATGTCGGCAACGTTGTATTTACGTCGGCAAATCTTGAAAATCATGCTTCTTGACTTGTATTCACTGTATTTTGTACATGTCGGCTCGAGAAGCCTTTTGATCAAGATGTAACTTGTATTTTTGTTATTTCGAACTGGTTGTAAAGCTATATCTTGTATGTCATTCCATTTGATTTATGCACGGCTCTTATGGACCACTTGTATTTTGATTTATTGCTTCCGCATTTGTGAGCCCCATATATATTATACTCTGATTGTGTGTGATCTTTGTAAGTTGGCCTTCGGTAATCACGGATTACTGGCCATCACGGTACCATCCTACTAGGGGCGGTTTGGGGTCGTGACAGAATTTTTGCCCAAGCCCGCACCAAATTTGAAAATATTTTGTCCAAGCCCTAAAACAACTCGGGCTGGGCTCGGGTTGCTCGAGTTGAGCCCGCCCAAGTTGCACCCCTAGTAAGTGATATAATTGGTTGATTTTAATATCCTAATTGATTGACACAGGATTTGAAATTTAAATCTAATTTTTAATCTCGAATAATAATGTTCATCCATATATATATATATATATGGAAAATTCCTAATCCTAATCAAAAGGAGATCCGCAGCTGTGAAAGAAACCAGAAACCTCGACTATAGCAAGGGAGGTCACCAAAGACCTCATTCATTTTCGGTGGAGATCATAGGAAAGTTTAACTAGAAGGGAACGGACAAAGTGGTGTCGACATTTGATTTTCATAAATTAATCAAACCAATTTTTGGACTCTATTTTGGCTGATTTCACGATCTGAATATCATATTGATGGTTATTTCATGACTATTAGTGGAAGTGGCCAGAAACCGCAACTATAGCAGGGGAGGTCACCGGAAACCTCATTAATTTTCGTGGAGGTCATAGGAAAGTTTAAAGAGAAGGGAATGGACCGGAAAGTGGTTGATTTCACGATCTGAATATAATATTGATGGTTATTTCATGATTTTCATTTTGCTTGTGGGATCTTTACGTCTATGGTGAAGAAGTCTGGTAGAACTGACAGGGGAATGACAGATTATCTAGTGTTTGATTGTTATACAAAAATATGATAACAAAATGATGACAGTGATTGCCGTAAAACTGGGTTTAGCCGTAAAGAATTTAATCACCAACTGGGGTGGTGATACCCTCCATATCCCAAAAAAAAAAAAAAACAAAAGGACAGCCTGAGCATGTATTAAGAACTTCATAGTATATATACAACGAACAATACCAAGAAATCATCAAAAACTGATACAATTAATTTTATAGAGAGAGAGAGAGAGAGAGAGAGATTACTATGAAGTGGCCAAAACACTCTTGTCATAAAGCCATGTGTGCTAGGCAGGCACCGCAGAGGTAGAAACGAGTAACTGGAGTTTCATCAAAGTAAATAAGAAATACCATACCCATTGTTGTGTCAAAGAAACTTCTCTAAAAATAGCAAATTTTATATCTCTCAAGAAAACTAATTAGCTTTTTTTTCCCTTTTCTAAAAGCACTGAAATTTGTTAGAGAAAAAAGATTGGTATCTTAATTATATGGATTATTACCATTTTTGTAGGTGAATTATTTATTTATTAAAAAAATCCGTTATGATTATATTTTTATACTCAATCATATTAATAAAAGCTATTCAGTTAATGATATATACATATTTAATGTTAGGAAAAAATGATCCATGTAATAGTGATATTATTTATTTATTTTATTTTATTATTATTTTGGTATGTTGATGAAAATCAATATTGTACTTTATTTATTGAAAATTACAAAATCTTTATCCCCAAAAATTACTGGAGTTTTGTAACGCCCTGAAAATAATACATAAAATCCATCATTTTAGACATGTATTGATATAAGAAAAATCAACCATTTCTATTTATCAAAGTAGTTCTTACAATAGTATTACATGTTAACAACAAAAGCAAGTGCCCTACGGGCTTACAGCTTTCCAAGTTAACACTTGGTTACACAAAAGAAGAGTACTAACTCTCTACAGAATAAGCCCTTGGCTTGATAAACATGTAATACAATCAATTAAACCAAAAAGAGTCTTCAACTCTCATCATCATCCAAGCTATGTCCTTGGAGGTGGCATGCTACCTGTACCTGAAAATTATGTCCCATATAGGGTGAGCCAACGCCCAGTAGAGATATGCTAAACACAGTATGAGCAATAACTAAGACATTAGCAATTGATAAATGTTCAATTCCCATAAATCAATTCATAATCCATTTCCATTACATGACCACTATGTCCATGTTTCCTTTCATTATCCATTTCTTATCATGTTCACAATTCATAACAATGGCTCAGAACCTGGCCAACAACTAACATGAGGTTTAGACTCATCCTTAAAACACTTTCGAAATTCATGATGGATACACAGTGTAATGCTGTACCGATAACACATAAATCATTCCTACACTTTACAAAAGATACACATTTTGGTGCTATATCAACATAACATAGAATTACTTCTACACTTCACAATTGATAACGATATACATTTTAGTGCTATATCAAATCAATTAGAACACTTCCATAATCAACACTTGATACACATTGTAGTGCTGTATCAATGTCACACAAAAATCCGGTTTAGAGGTCCATCCCCTATCTTCCCCTAAACCATGGAGTACATCCCCTATCTCCTCCCACACAACACATGTATATAAACATAGATCATATACAATCAATCAATACATAAAGTTAACGTATTATTCCAGTCGCTATATTCGATAGTATACCCAATCGATTAGTTTTAGTTTGCCTAATCATCATGCATTGTCTACAACAATCAAAACTACCCTCCACCGGTAGCCCAAGCAATTATTTCTAAACAGGTAATAAAAGCTCCAACAGATAAATTATCAATGTTTTCAAAAGTGAGCGATTAACAAATCCAACTCCACCATTCCACAATATAATGAGTCGATTTTATTATTTTCAACTCAATTCCATAAATCCACAACTTTTCCAAATTAATTATACCAATTAATTTATACCACAAGTTAGGGTTTTCTAACCCATTTCCCAATATTGACCCAACGGTCTAAATATCGACAACCAACCACAATATCATTATTTTGAAACCCAAAATACATATTTTTAGAATCAAAATAACAAAACCCCCTTTTAACATTTTGAAACCCTAAGTCCCAAAATTTCCCAACTTTAACACTTTATCAAAACAACCAAAAATCTAAGTCAAAGACCATAAGAGTGAGTAAGAATCCCTACCTCAAAAGTTGACACCCAACGAAGAAGATGAAGAAAACGGAAGTGCTCCAAATTCCGAGATTCTTGGATCAAAAGATAGCCCTCGACGATTAACAACTTTTTTGTAAAGGCCAAAGGTGAGGAAACAACTCCTACTAGATCAATACCTAGAGAGAAGGCAAGGTTCTAGAGAGAGAGGCTCAACAATGGAGTTTTGGAAAAGTAAGAGAGAGAAAAGGATGTGAAAAAGTGATCCAAAAAGTCGGATCTCGGTTTTATATAAGAGTCGCCCCGCTCGAGCGTGGAAACCCCCGCTCGAGCGTCACTCACAGACTCCCGCTCGAGCGTCAAAAATCCCACTCGAGCGGCAGATACACACTTCCAGAACTTTTTGCTGAACCAAGTCCTCACTCGAGCGTAAAACCTCCCGCTCGAGCGTCATACACAAACTCACGCCCGAGCGTCAAAACTCCCGCTCGAGCCTCCAACACTGCAGAAGAAATACTGGAAGATGGAAAAACACGCTCGAGCGTCAAAACTTCCGCTTGAGCGGAGAAGCAACAACAAAGGGCCCGCTCGAGCGTGAAGGCAAAAATCTGGGCAACTACTCTTGGTTTCTAAGCTCAACCAACCCGAAACAAACCTGCCCAACACATCCTATAACTCAAATACAAGGTACGAAAGGATGCAAACAAGGTATAAGCAACTTCTAACATCCACGGAAACAAGTCCGAATCACTGTATACCAGAGGTAAGAACCCGGGATTGCTATAAGTTTTATCAAAGTAAATAAGAAATACCATACCCATTGTTGTGTCATAGAAACTTCTCTGAAAAGAGCAAATTTTATATCTCTCAAGAAAACTAATTAGCTTTTTTTTTTTCCTTTTCTAAAAGCACTGAAATTTGTTAGAGAAGAAAGATTGGTCTCTTAATTATATGGATTATTACCATTTTTGTAGGTGAATTATTTATTAAAAAAATCCGTTATGATTACACTACAACAAAATGCACAATTGGCGACCAAAACCAATTTTAGTCGCCAAAAGAACCATGTTGGGCGACAAACAGCCTGATTTAGTCGGTGTTTGTTTAATATTTTTGGCTACTAAATTAATTTAGTCGCCATATGTAGTTATTGGCGACTAAACTTTGTGTTAGTCGTTGTTTTCCACCATTTTGCGACAAAAAACGTTTGTCGCCCAAAGATGGAGTATTTGTAATGGATTTCTGGCGACCAAAACTAGGTTTGTCGCTGTATAGTAAAATATTGCCGACCAGAAATTTGAATTAGTAGCCAAATATTTGCTTTTAGCGACTAATGTTTAGTCGCTGTTAATGATTTTTGGCGACTATTGATGCTTTAGTCACTAAATATTCGAAATATTTTTTTAGAGGGAAATCGACTAATATTCGCGCCCAATCCTTATATCTCAGGGAGACATTTTCGGACCTGTTTTCTCTCACACATATATTACCTCACAGACCAGCAGTCGATAGCAAAGCAGACCGGCGATCATCACCGTCGCTGGCCACCGGCGTTGGCACCACGACCACTGCAAATATGCCCCATGACAATCTATATCAGGTATTTCTCTCTCCCTCTCTGTCGCTCTGGTCTCTTCCTCGCTGTGTCTCCCATTAGGGTTTTTAAATGTTTTTTTTTGTTTCAGTTTCCATTGATTTCGCAAGCAATGGTTAGGGCTTTTTCTGATATCGTCTTTCGGTTTCGTTAAAATTTCGGATTCTTGCTTTCTGATTCTGTATTGTCGATTCTTCAACTATATGAGCAACATGCCTCTGTTTTTTAAATCTCTTTGTCAGCAGATTTGAGTTTTAAGGACAAATCATTTATTCAACTCCCTCATATTCATATGGATTTGAGTCATTGATGCATCAGTATTTTATGATTATTTCCTTAAAATTCATTAAATGCTTAATGGAGGAGATAAGAAGAAATGGAAAACGATTTCACCAATATTGTTGAAATATATGAGCAATAGAAACAAAACAATAGAAAGTTCCAGAATACCTGTTGGGCTTTTTCTATAATAAAATTTGTCTTCCATTATGGGATTTGTGAATTAAATATTTGTCTTCCTACTTGGATTTCGCAGCAGAATATTTAATAGTTTATTTGTGTTTATTATTATAATTTTCTTTATAATAATTAGTAAAAAGTAATATTCTCTTCTTTGTTTAGTATGTATCTACAATTAATTTAACTCCGGCCGCCTTTTGCATATAATTTATCCACTTACTTTAATCTAAAAATAAATTCCCCTCTTGGGGTCCATTTTATTATGCTTCTCATAACTTAATGGTCACCAATTTAGATGCAATCCTGTAAACTTTTATGACTGAATTTTAAATGTGTTTTCCAACAACCCAAGATGATGCCTTTGATGCCCTTTGTTTACCCACCAAAATTGGTGGGGAATTGTTATTCCTATTTCTATTTCTTTTTAAATGTACAAAATTTTGTATGATTTCATTTCCAATGCATAGTATAAATAAATTATTTACAAGTACATTTATTAAGAAGTGGAGTGAAAAATTAGTAGATTAATGCCAAAGATGGCAATGATGCCCACAACCATCAATCTAATTCTTTTAGCTTGTTGGGGCTCATTACTGCACCCAATTGGTAGAACCATACCTGATTATTGAATCTAGTTAAATTAATCCAAAACTGTTTGGAAAAAATCCTCAAATATTAGTAGTGTGTAGAGAAAAGTATGCTTCTTTTTGTTTTTTCATTGAAAATTCCTACTCTAGTCTAATCTAAGGTGAAGGGGAAGGAGATGTTGGGATTGAACCTTGTTAGGGATGGCATAAGGCAGGAGAGGGTTTGTAGTGCCCCTCTTTCTCCCCAAATCATGTTGGGGCAGGGCAAATCCATATGCATATGAGCAAGTGTACACTTCAGTGCACATTTTTAGTTGTCGTTTCTATTGTTTGTTTTTGGGTTTTTTTTTAACGATGAATGTTGTCATTTATTTATAGTTTTAAGCGTAAATTATACCATTATTTTTTGTAGATTAAGCGAAAGGTCACTTTAATTCTCGTAATTTTCATTTGAACAATTTGTACTGCATACTTTTAGTTTTTGCAATAAGAATGGTAGTTTAATAGGTCTATGGGGTGTTTGGTTTTCATGGAATATTCCAAATAATGGTGAATTGTTCATGTTTTCGTTGATGTTGTTTATTAAGCAAAAGGTCACTTCATTGGATGTTTAAGCGAAAGGATCACAATGGTGAATTGTTCATGTTTTGGTTGATGTTGGTGATGGTTGATGGGTGCAGTTTAATAGGTCTATGGGGTGTTTGGTTTTCATGGAATATTCCAAATAATGGTAGTTTCGGGTTTTCATTCTGTGGGGGTTTTTTTTTGTTGGACTTTTTTTCTTGTTCGGTTTGGTTTCTACTTAGAAGGAACAATCAATCCTTGTAATTAAATTAATTATTTTACGGTTGAAAATCAATTTGTTCACACAATTTTTTAGTATATGAACAATACTAAATATAATTATAGTTCAAATTTAGTTTTTGTTTACATAAAGATACAATTATATGTCTCCCTGTAAGATGACTTCACATATAATTGTTCATTTATGTCACAATTGTTCATGTATGAGTTGAAATTGTTATTACTATTTCATTCACTTCATTATTGCAATGCTAATCGAACCCATAAACTTACTTCAGCTCTCTTCCAGTACAACGTGTTTTTCCAAGTTGCCATCCATTCCCAGGTTCATCTTCGTTTGATGTGTACTGTTCCAATAATGGACAAGAGTTGGATGATGATCACCGATAGGCTAAAAAGTAAAGAGTATCTTGAAGGTGTTCAGTCATTTATTGAGTTCGCTACGAAGAATTTAGGGCCGCAGGATGAAATCCGTTGTCCTTGTGTTGATTGCTTGAACGGCACAAAATTGAGTCCACACGTTGTACGGTTGCACTTGATTCGAAGAGGAATCGCATGTTCTTATCAAACTTGGGTCCACCACGGGAACGCGTTCCCATGTTTCGTGCTTATCCTACTATGCGAAACGATGATACTGAAAGCCACCGAGATGGAATGACAACCAATCATGAACATGTAGATGAACTTCCAACCATGTTAGAAGAGATTTACATGAGTGGTCTCATGGATGATCATATCGACGATGAACGTACAAGTTCGGAGAGACACAATTTGATGAAGTTCATGAAGTTGTTCGATGATGCTCAACGCAAAGTATATCCAGAGTGTGAAAAGTTCTCCATCTTGTCCTTCGTAATCAAATGCTTCACGTGAAGGTGTACAATAAATGGAGCAACAAATCTTTCGATATGGTTATGCGAGTTTTCAAAGACATTCTACCAAAGTGTGATGAAAATGTTCCATGGACCCTTACGAAGCGAAAAAATTCTTACGTGAATTGGGTTTGGGATATGAGGCCATTCATGCATGCAAGAACGATTGTAGTTTATTTTGGAAGGACAACGCCACGTTGGAGAATTGCCCTACATGTACGGCGTCTAGATACAAGTTGAACGACCAAGACGGGTAAGAAAATTCCACACAAAATACTGAGGTACTTTCCTTTGACACCGAGGTTGAAGAGATTGTATATGTCGAAAAAAACTTTCGAGGGACACTGGGGTCCGAGAGACCAACTTCGTGGTCGAACACCACTCCCGGTGCCTAACAGCCCACTTTCGGGCCCCGAACTGCGTGTTTCGGCTCCCGAACCTTTTTACATTTTTGGGCTCCGACCCGAACTTGAGATAGTCATATTTTGAGGTCCTTTTCATGTTTGATTAAGGACCTTTTATTGTTTGACATCTCCTACTGCCACTTGCTTCTTTACCCTCTTTTAGGCCTTTTTTGCACGGTATTTTAGGCGTACTTGTGGGCTGTTTTGGACTTGGTCGTAAACTACAAAGTGTCTTATTTTGAGCCCCTCTTCAACTTTGTTGAAGGGCTCTCTTCGGTTTGAGAACCGCAGCTACCACTTGCCTCTTTATCTCACTTTAGGCAATTTTGGAGGGAAACTTGAAATATTTCCCCCCTTTTTTCCCCCTCTTTTTCACCTCATTTGCCTATATATACAGCCCTCCCCAGCTGGTTTAAGGGTTACAAAAAATCTGATTTGGGAGCTCCTCCATACAATCTCTCTCTCTCTATATTCTAACCTTAAAACTCCAAGTTCCTACACCCATTTCTTCACCACCACCAAGCACCACCACCACTACTCCATTCCGGCAGATAGGAGTGGCTTTCCAGCAGCTAAGAGGCAACATTTTTCAGTCCTAGAGGCAGCAAAGGTTGGGTCTTCAAGGGTGAGCACTCTTCTCCCTCTTTCTAGTTCATTTTTGCCAAATTTTTTAGCCTCTTTACTTGCTGTTTTGAGCTCCGACCAAAACTGAAAATGTCATTATTTTGAGCTATATTTCATGTTTGTTAAGGGCTTATTACAGTTTGAGCTTATCCATTGACACTTTCTTCAATACCCTTTTAAATGCCATAATCTTGCATGAAATTTCTTAGCCCATGTGTGATCTGTTTTCGAGCATAATGTAAACTTAAGAGGGCCTAAATTTTTGAGCCCTCTTCAACATTGAAGAAGACGGGAAGCAGCAGCAAAATGAAGAACCATGGATTACGAAATCAAAGATGAAACAATTTAAACATAGAATTGGAATGCACAAACAAAACAAAATATAATTCAAATCAAAATATTTAATTAAAACACAATTTTAATTCATTACAGAAAATAACTTGCACTTACAATTATTGTAATCTGCAAGGATCCTGAATAGAAGAACAGAACAAGGTAAATCTCACTCAGCAGAACACTCTTTTCCTTGCAAACTTAAAGGTTCAAGAAAATTGGAATCTGCCGAACGATTACAATCAATTACAAATATATAGAAAACAAAATTAACTATGCAGCATGTGAGTTGGCTAAATGATGAAAGCAGCTGGCAGCATTGAGGACTGAGGCTGTCGGTTACTTTCGGCTGATTGATTGAAATTTAACTATGCAGCATGTGAGTAAAGGAATCAAACTATGCAGCATGTGAGTAAAGGAATCAGAATAAATATAAATTGACAGCTTTTCTCAAAAGAGTAGTGATTGAAGTCAATTTATATTTATATATAAAGAATCCTATGTTGATTATTTCAAGCAAATGGGTCCTGAGCATCATGAAACTCAGGACGATCATAACCAGGTTGATTGGTGGATCCTTCTGAACTGTCTGAACTATCTTCTGAACTAGACTGTTGGGCCGGTGCAGGAGATTGTTCATTTTTTAATTGGGCTTGGGCTTGATCTACTAGGAGACGGGCCATTTGAAGCAATTGATCACTGGCGGATCCAGGTTGAACAATGGGCTGAGCAGGAGGTTGAATACTGGACTGAGCCTGTGATTTGGACTTTGACTTGGGTTGGTCTTTGGACTTTCCCTTGGATTTGATCTTTGATGATTTGGGCTTGGAGCCACTAGATGAGGGACTGCCAAGATTGACTGGAGGAAGACTGGGCTGACTTCCTTGGCTGATTACAGCAGTTGGGGTCTGCTGGGCTTGCTGGGCTTTGACTATTGCAGGTGTTGGAGCACATGAATCAGGAGGAAATTCCTCATAAACAATTTCAAGAATTCTGGGCACATTGAACTTAGGCCACCATTTAACAGAGTGTTGGCGAATAATGATGTTGTTATCAATCCCATAATGCCATTTGAATATCCATGGGATTTTGTACTTGGATATAAAATTGAGCAAGATAGGAAATTGTTTTTGATGAATAGTAAATGGGTAAACAGCAGCAAAATAGGCAATTGTTTCATTGAGTGAACTGGGAAGAATATCTGAAATGGGGCCATAATGAGTCCACCATCGCAGAAACCAGGTGGGTAATTCAGATTTGAATTTTTGATCAAAGGAGATGAACCAGGAGTGACTAAATGACTCATTTTGGTACAAGAACAATTTGAACCAAGCATCAATATAATCATGATAATTATATTGAATAGAATGACCAGGTAAATCTCGAAGCAGATTAGGATTGCCCCATTCTGCAAGAGAGACAATGTTGTGAATGTAAAGTGAATGGTATAGGATCTTGTAAGCATAGACACGATCCTGAATTGGTTTGATCAGAATGGAATGATGGTTGAGCAGAATATCTTTGTAATAAGAGAGGTTCTTCTCTGGAGGTGAAGAAATGAAATGACATCCAGAGCCAAAATGGAATTGAGCAATTTCATTAATGGTTTGACTTCTGGGGTGACTAGGTTCTTTGTAGAACAGGTTAGTAACATGTGATTTGGTGTACTCAGTTCGAGAGGGTCGAACTTGGTTAATTGGAAGTGGAGTAACTGAAACTGATTGGCTAGAGGCAAAAGGATCATTAGCCAGTGCAGATGAGTAATCAGGACGGTGAATAGTACCAAGAGTATGGTATCTATTAATTATGTCAATGGAAGAGGATGGTTTAATTGACTCCAAAGGAGGAGGAACTATGAGTTGATTAGGTTTACTGGAGGAGGGGACCAAAGCCTTAGAAGGAGGCCTTGGGCGAGACATCTGTTGAATAGGAAACAAAGATTAGCAACCAGAAAGAAGATCTAAGTAATTCTGGTAATAATGTAAATCATTGTAATAATTATGTCGTAAAACACGGCGAGCTTGTAACTGTTGGTGATTGATGTATTGGGCTCTTTTAGTAGTTGGTCTGGCTGATTTAAGGCGGTTAATGCGGCGGTTAACTTGTTTGATCAGGGTTTGGTAATAGGTAATTTGGGTTTTAACATAGGAAATATGTGGAGTAGCACTCATCCCTTACCCCCCTGTAAAAATTCTCGGGTAAGAAAATCAGGTAGGGAATTTTGACAACCAGGTATATAGGTAATATCAAAATCAAAAATACTTAAAATAGATTGCCAACGGGCAAAAATCTGTTTACTAGCAAGATTTTGAACATCTTTTTCCAAAACATATTTAGCAGATTTGCAATCGACACGAAGTAAAAATTTTTGATTTAAAATATCATCTTGAAATTTTTGAATACATAAAACAGTCGATAAAATTTCTTTTTTAATAGTACTATAATTTAATTGTGCTTTATTCCAGACACCAGAATGAAAACGAACAATTTGTTCAGATGACTGAGGAGTGACTTTCTGGAGGAGAATGCCACCATAACCAATATCAGAAGCATCAGTTTGAATAATTTTGAATGAGTTCTCAGTAGGAATACCAAGACAAGGAAGAGACTTGACATATTGTTTAACTTGTTGAACAACAGCAGTATGAGTAGAAGACCAAGGAGGAGGATTATCCTTTAACCGATCGAATAATGGTTGACAGATTTGCCTAAGGTCTTTATAAAATTCAGCAATGTAATTGAGGGAACCTAAAAACCTTTGTAATTGAGTTTTATCAAGAATTTCATCAGGAAATTTAGACGCAAACTCAATAGAGCGACTAATTGGGAGAATAGTATTATGATGAATATCATAACCTAAAAACCTAACTTTAGTCTGAAATAATTTAATCTTAGGAGCGGATATGACGAGACCATGACTTTTAATAGTATAAAAGAATGCAGTTAAATGTTTCCAATGTTCACTAATTGATTTAGAAAAGATTAATATGTCATCAATGTAAACAATAGAAAAATGACTAAATGGGTTAAAGATATCATTCATTATATTTTGAAATTCACTAGGAGCATTTTTTAACCCAAATGGCATGACATTCCATTCATATTGGCCAAAAGGTGTATTAAAAGCAGTTTTATATCGATCTTTAGGATGAATTTGAATTTGCCAGAAACCACTTTTTAAATCAAATTTACTAAAAATAACAGCTTGATTAAGTCTTTTAATTAGGTCTTTTTTATTAGGAATAGGATATCTAATCCATTCAAGAACAGCATTTAATGGTTTATAATTAATAACTAGGCGAGGAACACCTCGTTCTAATTCAGCATTTTTATTAACATAAAAAGCAGGACAAGACCATGGTGATTTGCTAGGACTAATAATTCTATTTTTTAACAATTCATTAATTTCCTTTTTACACATTTCTAACAATTCATGATTCATTTGAATAGGCCGGGATTTAGTAGGTATTTGTCGTTCATTAAAACCTTTAATATATGGTAAAGTAACTACATGCTTTTTCCTATGCCAGAATGCAGTAGGTAAAGTTGAACAAACAGTTGATTCAAGTTTTAATTTGAAATCATTAATTTGAGAGAGGAGAACGGGATCAGTTAACTGTTGATCTATTCGTTTGTAATTAATTTCTTCTTTAAGAAAATTAATATGCCGAGTTAGTCGTTTAATAGTGTGGGTAATAGAACAATCTTGTAATTGATTTAACTCTAATTGTTCAGGTGGAAATAAGAATGTAAATGTAACAGGATGTCCTAAAACATGAGTAGTAATTCCTTCAGTAGAAGTGGTAAATGGATATAATAAAGATATAAATGGTGTACCTAAAATAATCCGATCAGTCATATTTTTGACTAAAACAAATGTAGTGTTAAAGCAAACATTATTTTGACAAACATGTACTTTAGGTAATTTATATCGAATATGCATTTTACTACCATTAGCAGAAGTTAATTTTTCTTGACATTTGTGATAATATTTAGTAGGAAGTAATCCTTCTTGAATGCAATTTAAATCAGCACCAGTATCGATTAATGCAACTAATTCTAATTCAAAATCTTCAACAATGATTTTAATTCTTGAATACCATTTTTGCATATAAATTTTATTAAGTAAATTTAATCGTTTATCTTCAAGGTTAGTAGCTTGAGATCGATTATCAAATATGAGTTTAGTTGGATCAGTATGATCAGAATCATGATCAGAATTATGTTCAGATTCATGAGGTGATTGTGCATTAGGTTGGAAATCATTTAAGTTTTGTTTAAGTTTAAGATTAATAATTTCATTTTCTAATTTATTATCTTTATTTTGAAGATCTCTTATTGTTTGTTTAATTTGATTGATTTCAAATTGTAAGTCTTGAAGTGTAACTTCTTTAGTTTTATTTTTAAATTTTTCTAAAGTTTTAGATAAACTAATAATGGGTTTATTAAACTTAGGTTTAGTTTCTGATTGAAGCATTAGACCTTTGAGTTTATCAATATATTGTTGTTTTAATTGAGGATCATCTAATTTACTAATTAAATCAATTAAAGCAGATTCTTCTTGACTATGTTTAGTAAGAACAGAAATTTGTTTAACAGGTTTACAACAAACATCATTACATCCTAAGGTAATTTGATTATCAGAATCAGAATTATCACTAGTAGATGGGGAATTGGATGTAGATGGAAGTACAGAAGAGGAACCATTATCAGATTGATTTAATTGGAAGATTTCAAATAACTGAATTTTGGATTCATCATTAATTTGGAGTTGATTGACTCTGTCTTTGAGCTTTTGTTTCTCTTTGCATTTATTAGCATAGTGGCCTTTTTGTCCACAGTTATAACACGTAATATCTTTATTAGATTTTGATCTCGGATGTGATTTAGATTTATGATATTTCTTTTTGGGTTTAGTATAAAATTTGTCATTAGATTTGGAGGGTGAATAAGGCTTCTTGTTTTATGATAATATTTGGATTTATAATTTTTTGAATGTTTGTGTGATTTCCTACGAGAAGGTGCAATAGGAGGTAGTCCATATTGTTCACAGAAATTTCCTAATTCATATTTAGCTTTATGTTTATCTTTTGTAGCTTTTTGACTAAGTTTTAAATCAATACACATTTTTAAGCCTTCTTTTTGAATAGTGCTAATTATATCACCATATGTTAAATTATCATATTCAATAACACCAGTAGGTTGACTAAGAACATCCCGAATTTTGTGAGCAAATAAACTAGGTAATCCATTAATAAATTTTTCTTTCCAGAATGATTTAGTACAGTCTTCTCTCAACATAACTCTAGAGGTAAAAACATCTTTATACCATCTAAAATCACTTAAGGTTGGACAAGTAAGATTACTGAGTTGATCATGTATGCGAGAATATATATTAGTTGGGGTACCAATAAAATGTCTAATAATTGTATAAATTAATTGGTTAATACCATCAGGTTGGCAACATCCTAAATTTTCATCAAATATAGGTAATCCTTGATCATCAGTTTGGTTAGCATAGATGATAGAGTCTCGTTGGGTGTCAGTTAAATATTTTCCCACCAAGATTTGAGCTGACCAGTAAAGCCAGTAGTAATTAAATTTACAATTTCAGGTTGAGTATATTGGGGATAATTAGAGAGATAACTATTCGAGACCATAGATAAATGATTTAATTTTTGGAGGAGTTGATCTTCACTAAGACCATCAATATTCCATTCGTATAATTTTTTAGCAGAGACAGAAAATTGATTATTAACATTATTTTCTTCAAATTGTAAATCGACAGGAGTAGGCTTAGTATACCAATTCTTGGTAGTTTGAGGATTAACTTTTGGATAATGTATTTTCGTAACTTGGAATTGTTGAGCTAAGTTATTAATTTCATTGTCAGTATCAGAGGAAGTAGAATTTGGGTTAATATCAAATTGTTGATTTAGGACAGTAATACCTTTATCTTTAGAAGGTGAGGGAGTATCGGGTACTGCTAATTTGGTAAATAATTTTTCAATGGCTTGGACCGTAGATGATTGATTATTTGTAACGAGGCTAGTTCGGGTAGAACGTTTACTCGGTAGGTTAAGTAAAGGTGCATCTAAAGGTTGTTTAGATGATGAAGTGTGAACAGATTCTAAATTAGTTTCTATTTTATCTAATTGTTTACCAATTGTATTTAAACACTGGTTAGTATAATTATTTTGTTCAATAACTTTTTTGAGTTCATTATCATCTCCAGGTAATTTAAAAGGAGAGGCAGGAA